>VWYP01002597.1:82023-174127 GCA_013400435.1 Pycnonotus jocosus | reverse complement strand
TTTTTTTTTTTTTTTTTTTTTACTCACTACCTTTGGTAAAGGACTCGGGTTTTTCCCCTTTAACTCTAGATGTTTATCCTGCTTGAAAATACAAGTATTACCGACCAGTCTGGACAGCAATATGGCATTTTGTTGAGGGCATTCTAGGATCACATAAGTGTAAAAGATCAGGAAGTAGGGAAAAAGGTGAGAGAGAGAAACTATCTGTACTCTTAAGTAAATGAGCTGTACTTACAAACTGGAGGGGAAGAGAGATATCACATATTGCTGGTGAGAAGTAGCTGGATTTTGATAAGAGGAAGCAAGTAAAGACAACAGTGTGTGGTCTAAGTGGAAATAATCTGATCAGAGAGAGAAGGAAGATCACGTGCTTTGCTCTCCAGGCTGATAAAGGTTTTGATTTGATTTTTAGCAGTTCATGTATTAAAGAGTCTTTTTTCTTTTTGTCAGATTATGTCTACTTCGAAAATTCTTCAAGTAACCCGTATTTGATACGAAGAATAGAAGAGCTCAATAAGGTAAACATTTTTTTTCCATCAAGTCTTTGAAGTTAATTGAATTTATGATCTGCTTGATTTGATTAAAATCAAAACAATTCTTTAGCAATTCTCTGGTAATTAGAAGCTTAAAAATACGTTTGTTCTCTGGTAGTTTTCTGGAATGCTTTAAGACCTTTTGTTCTTCTTTGGTATGGAAGGACTGAGTACCAATGGCACATCATTCTCAAGGTGCCCACCTTTAGGGCAGGAGGTTTCCATGCACTTCCATGCCAGGATCATGGGATATGAAGAAAATAGAAGAGTTTGCCTAGAGGATGGAGAGCTTTGATTTGAATTTTCTTGTGGGAGACTCTTGCTCAGGAGAAAGGTTTGCAGCTGTGATCTGCTTGCTCAGACTTTGTCTTTGCTGATTGTCGTTTTGGGAGAGTGAACTCTTCCATCTGCCAAATTCCCTTTCAATGGATCGAACAGGGAAACATGATGGCTTCTGTGTGGGAAGCCAGCTGAAGTTCTCAGCGCTGAAATTTGACCTGATGGAAGGGGGAAGACGGTTCTGAAGCCACTAGCTGTATCCTAAACATACCTCATGTTCAGGTTCAATATGGACATTATGGCAGCCCACACAGAGGGAATGTAACATTGCTGCTTTGGATTTGGGTGTACATTAACTGACTGATATCGGGTATTTTTCTTCAGCCGCCAGTCATGGAAAAGCATGTAGCTCTCAAACTTGGAAGAGAAAATGTATCAATTTCATGAGCAATAAAGAATCTGAATGTTAGGACATCCTTGGTAACCCCCATGGAGGTCCTTTACAGAAATGCCTTTAAGTCTCTTTTGTCTTAAAGAAATATGAGTGAATTCTTAAAATGTTCCTGGTAGATCCTCATCTGTGTGGTATCACTGTCTGTATTGCACCCATTACAGGGTGCAGGTTTGTTGATCACTTTCCTGGAAAGTGCTGTTTTCCCCTCTTATTCTTCTTCATCATTCTTCCCCTCGACTTTAAATAAAGATGAACTTTTAACCTGGATCCCCCATCTTGGTGCAGCTCTTCCTTGAGCTGTGATTTCTCTTGACCAACACTTTAAAATGTGTCTTTCAGGTGGAAATGAATCCTAGCTCCTTTATTTCCTTTTTAACTTAGTGTAAATGAAATTTTGGCAATTAAATAAATCAGATCAATTTACAAGGAAGCTGTCTGTGTTTGAACAAGATGGTTCCTGCCTTTGTCTTTTAGTTTCTCAAAATTTAAAAGTTCTGAATTATTTACCAGAAAAGGGTAGTGATTCTGCGACACTACCAAAAACTTTTGTTCTGTAAGGGAAATATCCGTGCATGGTATGTGGTGGCTGGTTTGGTTTTTTTTTTTAGATTTGCGTTAGGAAAAGTGGTATTATAAAAGTTTTCCTTCATTCACATCTTAGAAATGAGCATGTACATCAATTTTAGTTTTGTTTCCTTGTGAACACATTGCTGGTTCACTACTCTTTTTTGAGACTTCCTAGCAGGGAATTTATATCTTCTACTTTCTGGAACTGTGGCTTCATTATGGTTTTCAATGAGTCTTCAGTAGTAGGATACAACTCTTAAGTTACTTTTGCATTATTTGATTTTTTTTAGAGATAGTCAACTGTCTGAGGCTGTTACAAACCAGTAGGTTTATTTCCCCTACAGTCTGTAAAAAGCCACTTGCACTGTTTGATAGGTGCCATCTTGTATTTGATCACCTATCTAATTTTAAGAGTTTTAAGTAAATAAATAATCTTTCAAAAAATCTGACTTTTTTTGTATGTTGTCACTGGAATAGAGTTTATTGTCTGGTGCAACTTTTTTGGGTCTTTTTCTGTAATGATTTTTTTTTTGTGTGTTGGTCATTATTTAGCTCACCAATGCTGTCAGAGAATCTCATGCAATTTCTGTTGCAAAAGTAGTAATGGCTAGGTTCTTTCTTACCTTCCTACTGCCCTGCAGAGTTTGGAGAACACCCTAGATCTGAATTCTGTTATTTTTCAGAAAAACAAAACCCAGGTTTTTTGTTAGATTGTTAAAGATTAATTTGAATGCTACTTAATATAGGCATCACCTCAAAATTAGCAGAGTGGCTTGGTCATATGTTGCAATGACAAGTAAGTGTGTTTTTCTCCCCTTGAAACATCTGTGACTTAAAAGTGGTGGTTCTTCAGGAGGAACACTGCCAAACTGCCTGGAAATTCCCTCCCCTGGAATGGATCATGCTGGAGTTTGTGTGTCAAATAATATGTGCAGCTGGAGGTGCTAAAAGCAGATGCTGTGTACCTCTTGTACAAAATGCCCGATGATTTATGAAGTCCCCAGTTCAGAGTGTGCAGTTCTGCTTTTGGTTAGTGATCAGTGTTTTCTTCTGTTCCCTGTTTCAGACTGCCAATGGAAACGTGGAAGCGAAGGTGGTGTGTTTCTACAGGAGGAGAGACATCTCAAGCACGCTCATTGTACTGGCAGACAAACATGCAAGTAAGCTGCCTTGTGTTCAAATGACATTGCTTCTGCACAAAGTTGACAAACTTGGGGACAACTTTGATATTTCAAGTATCAGTATCTTAAAAGTGGTTTTTTTTTCTGTAGTCATCTTTAGCAATTTGCATTACTTGATTTTCTGACATTTCTCTGTCTTTATACCTGACTCTCTTTTTTATTTTTCTTAAACCTTTTAATACCTCGTTTGTATATTGTTTGATTTTGGTGGAGACAAGACAGAAGTTTTTAGGGCTGAGTAAAGACATCTTATTTGCTGCACAGAAATGAATTTTTTAATTTTTAGGGTGAGAGAAAGTATTCTCCCTGTTAATATAACTTCCCATTAATTATTTGTTTTGGTTTGTATATTAAAAAAAAAACCCCTCAAACATTTTTTGAGTGAATCAAGTAGACTGATTATGGGAAAGCAACTTGAAACACAGCCAGCTTGAAACCTGACTAACAGGATTTCTCTTTAAATTTCAATATTAATAATATTTCTTGTAGTGACACAGCTTTTGTCTGGACATGCTCAATAAATACACTTTGAAAACAGAATGTGAGAATCTCCTATCACTATTTTGAATACTTAAAGCCCTTTTGTTGGGAAGCAAGTGGAGTAACTGAACTTTTTCTCTTGTAAACAATGGAGTGTATGAGGTGTAGTTGTTCAAATTGCTTAAAATTTAGCAAAAAGCCTGGACAGTCTTATGAATCATTGTAATTCAGGGCACATTTATAAATAAGAGAGAAGCAATCAGATATGGGCATGTCAGAACTGTGATTTAGCTGGTAAGCATCACTGTTCTTTAATGTGCTTCTTGGTGTGTGTATCAATAGAGTGATCCAGGGTTTGATTAAATCAGATACTCGGTTTTAGCAATGAATATAATGGCTTGCTGTGTTCTTACTGCTTTAATGCCATTGGGGAAAGGATGCAGCAAAACGAGTCCCTTATTGATAAATTTGAGTGTTTTCCATTGTAGTCTGTCCAAATAATCCCTCCATTGCAGCCATAGCTCGAAAAGATGTCATGGTGTTGAGAGGAGAGTTTGCTGTGTCACAGAACGGTGATGGCAGGCAAAGCTTTTTTGAAGTCTCTTTAGTGCAGCAGTATTAATTTTATCTGAGGATCCTGAAGCTCAATAGGAGCTTCACCATAAACAACATGGCTATTGATTCCTTCATCTGTGTCTCACTTCACTAGGTTCAGTAAAGGAAGCAGGTGGGAAAGGTTCACAGAAACATATCTGAGACTGAAAATGAAACATCTTTGAACCAACATAAATGCTCTTTGAACCTGCAAATGCTGATTTCTCTTTGTGATAAGAAATAGAAGTGTTTTTTTTTTAATGCCAACAAACAATTCGTTGTTCATACGTGTTGTTTGAAAGATGGGAAAATTCTTGTATAGCAAAATCCTAATAATAGAGCAACCAGAGACAACTGAGTCTGCCTCTTAGAGTAAATTTCATTAGTAACTGGCATTTTCTCCAGTATCTTTCTTTCTGGTGCAGAATAAAAGTGGTACTGAATGACTTCCATTTATTTAGATGGATGTGCTGCTCTGTGGTTTCCGTTCTTCATAGGAAGGGAGAAGAGAGCAAAATTAAGCTTTTTGGACAGCCATTAGTTCTTTACTCTGAAAAAAAAATCAACATCCTGCATGATATAACAAAATTAAATTTTGTAGATGTTAAGGTTCTAGTACAGATATTCCACACTGTCACTGACTTTGACTTCATTTCCATAAAGTCTCCTGTTGCCTCATTTTGATGCATTTGCAGTAGATGTACGTGTCTGCATCGCTGATCTTTTAACTGCCTTTGTTCAGCTGATTAATGGAGCTTTCTGACTGCAGACATTTCTGGATTCACAGAGTCTTCTGTTTAAGATGCCTTTTATTTTAGACCTACTGTTGAGATCAGTGCAGTGAGAGAGCTAAGCAATGGGGAGATACAGCCAGGACATGAATGGAAAAATTGTATGGATGTTTTGTTATTTTTTTTACTCTTCCAATAAAGGAATGAAAAAGATACAATTGTAAAATTAATGTTTTGAAGTTTTAAAAAAATAAAATGCCACTTTAGCTTGGATGATCCATCAGATATCTGAAACAGGGAAGTCTGAAATTTTGTCTTTTCTCATAAGTCTGTATACAGAGAAATGTGTTGGAAGCACCTTATCCTGTAGTTGGTGACTATAAATTAGTACCTGATGTATGTAACCTGATTCTTGGATTTGATCTGTGATCTTACTATTTTTATCATGTGATGTAAAGCTTGTCTGGGCTGTCCTATAAATCTCTCAGCCTTATGATGTCTTCTTTACATTGTTACTGCTTTTTATTCATAAGCCTCTTTAATCACCTCACAAATTATTCTAGGGAATTTCTCCAACTGTTTCTGAAATGAACTTGCTTCACCAGTGAGACGCTGTTTTAAGTTCTTGCTGAGAGACTTTGAAAACAAGATTGCAGGCAGGACTTGATGGAAGAGAAATGGAAAAGATACTTGACTCCTCAACTTATTGTTAGATGCTGTCACTGTGTATTTTCTTTATATAATGTCTTACACAGCTTTTTATATTAAATATATGCAGCAATAACTAACCAGCTGGTAATGGTTGGGGAACTAACTTAGTGCTGTCTGGATTGGCAAGTTTGTGGTTGGTTTTCAGCAGGTGTTCTCTGGCACACATCCAGCTTGTTGTTGAAAGTGTCAGAACTTCTGAAAATAAATGTTTGCATGATATCTGTGTGCCTAAAGAGGTAGGGAGTTTATTGAGAAGTTTTTTACATTTTAACTAACACCACCAATCTAAACGAAGTTTGACTATAGCTTTATGAATTAGGTATTTTTATTTCTTCTGTTTTATTCTCCTTCTCTATCTTCTCCTAGCACACACACAGGTTTAAGAGGAGTCCAATTCATACATCCACTAATGGCACGGTGGCTCAGTTGTTGCTGGGAGGAGGGAACTGTGGTTTTTCTCTTTGGGAGTGGTGCAGTGAGGGAAGATGAAAGTGTCCAAAAGTGTCTGTTGGCTACCTGAAATAGTGGCCATGGCTGCAAGAGATGACCACCAGAACTTCATGGCAGGGGATCCACATTAATAATGTGGCAAACTCCTGAAGTGTCAAGGTTTAAGGATTCCAGCCTGTTAGAACTTTCTCCATGTTTTCTACAGCTACAAGTCGGTATCTGGTTTTTGGTAGAGAAAAAAGGAAAAGGCTACAGGTTCATACAAACCATTTGAAACAGAACCTGGAAGAAGAAACCTGGTGGTGCATTTTAATTTATTCAAATGCAGCATTTCTAGAATGTTCCTCCAAGGTCCTTAGTTAAGCTGTTAAAGCACCCAGAGTTGCAGCTTCCTTTGCTGTTGAAGGAGTTGTTGTGCAGGTCAATAGCACTGGTTTTACTGTGTTTCCCAATGATTTGACCCCACTCTCTTTCTTTATTCTTTATTTTATTTTATTAGTTATAACCATGCTAACTAACTCTTCCGTAACTGCAGGCTGTTTCCCAAGCTGGTAAATGTTGGGTGCTCTCTAAACCTGATTTCTGTGTTTTGTTTACCTTTGTGCATTTCTGAATTCTGTCATGTGGCTATTTGTATGACACCCGTAATGCAGAGAAAGGGCTGCTGCTTTTGGTGCTCAGGAGAGCCCAATCTGATCTATAGCAAATAGCTATTCTTTCTTGTGTCTAGCAAATATTGATGTTTAATTTCACATCTTACACACCCAGTAATTTTAAATTACAATTACTGCCTCTTGGGTTTCTCCTGCCGATTCAAAGTTTACTCTTTCTAATTATTTTCCCCATTTATGTTAGCTTTCACACAAGTCCTACTGTTTGTGCCTGATCTGCCTATCTCTTGTTCCCAATAGAAGTCATCTTCAAGCTTTGTTAATGTGCTATTAATGATTCTGCCATTAAATATCAAATAATACTTAATCTAATACACTTCTTGCAGAGTTTCACTGGCTATTGCTGCATAGCTGATATATTACTGTTTGTATTAAGATTAAATGTTTAGTTTCAAGTCTGCACAGGCACATCTATCAAGCAGAAAGATTAATTTTGACGTAAGGCTTTATGAGAGCACTGAAGTCCCAATGTACTGCACCTCCTGTATTCCCATACTACTTACTCCACAGTATTGTAAAAAATGCAGGCAAATCTTTTTGAAAAGACTTCTTGGATATTTTATAAAGACACACTTCTGTTTTTTTAAATACCTTTTTTTTTTTTTTTCCCCGGAGGCCACCATTCTTGATGGTGGCGTTTGCTCCAGTTAGTGTGAGTGGGTGAACTGTGGGAAGGTGAAATGCAGCTGTGTCAGACTTGTCCTGGAGCTGGGGCTGGGACAGCCCCTGTTGTGGTTCATAGTCTGACTTCAGCTTGTCTGGATGAGGTGTTGGTGGGGTGTGAGGTGCTACCACATGCTTTTTGTCCAAGCAGCTTTTTCCTGACCTCAGTGAGGGGGAGGTTCCTGTCCCAGATCCAGTCCTTATCTCCCCCATCTCTTGGTTCCCAGTGCATTGGTCAGGTCTTTTTTTTTTTTTTTCAGTGCTAAATCATGGCTGCAAAAAACGAAGGACAATGTTAATATAGGTTGGTTTGTTATTTCTTGGAATGTTCCTACCTCTGTCTGGGGGTGCTATGACAGTTTTACTGCTGTCTGTGAGGGAGTTGTTTGTTACCTCTAGAAATGTCTGTCTGTTTTTCAGAAATGTATTGTGCTTTTTGGTTTTGAGAGGCTGTTCATAGCAGAGCCACCATAAGAACGTGTATGCTCTCCACTTTCTGTATTTTATTACAAAAGCAAGACACTTAAATAAAGTACCACTTGGAAGGTGAGCCTACCTGAAGGGATGCAGTGCCTGGAATTAGTTTGGTTGTGCTGGGTGCTTTAATTTTGTCTGTAGATGTCATTGGCATGAAGGGGTTGACATACTTCTTAGAAAAATGTAATTTCTAAAAGCTATAGGCTATCAAATATACTGAAGATACTAACTATTTTATGTTGCTCCTTGTAGTATTTTCCCTGCATTATACAGTGCACTACTGTAATTTCCAAAAGCTGCTGTAAGTACAGGTGTGAATTCCCTTTTCCTTTGTGCATCCTTCAGTTTTCAGGCAAATGAGCTTGGAACTTGCTGGATTGTTTGTGGATTGCTGGTATATTTACAGTGTAGGATAGCAGTCACAATATTAATTTTCAACTAAAACAGAATCCACTTCAGTAAATAAATTGCAGACCCGTGAAAGTGTGCAACAAATGTAAATTTGGTGTTCTAGTTCCCAGGAAAATATTAAAACCTGAGTACATGCTGCTGTATGGTTAAGAGCTCATGTTGTGTAGCAGCTATTGTATCTTGAAGTCTGGTTTAATTATGCTGCTCTTCTTTTCCTTCCTTGCTGGAGTAGCCTACCTGATGGGCAAATAGACTCCAGGTCTTTTTTTCAGGGCAGTAAAATGGTGATAAATTATGGGCAACCTGGAAGGGTACATAATTTTTTGTCACCACCTCTGGCGTAATGGTGGCCTATTTAAAACTAAATGAAATTTTCATGTTTTATAAAATGGAGATCTTTCTGTTTGCTTTTTTTGGGGATAACTGTGGGGCTTTTAGTTAACTAATCTTAAGGGTGTATAAATCATAACTGTGCCTTTATGTGTTTCTCACTAGAAGTGGTTTTTGGCAACAACTGTTGAATTAAGCTGCAGGCATAAGTCTGCTCTTTGAAAGTACTGCTGCTGTAAAATTAGAGTTTTACAATTCATGCATGAGGCTTTACAGCTCATTCTACTACAGTCTGGGAAGCTTTGCCTGTGGTTTTGCAAAATACAGCTGCATTAATTTCTTAGAGAAGGGAAAAGTCTGATCTCTTCTTTCGCAGTCATTCATCATGGAGGATCTTTGGAGTTTTTTTCTTGGAATATTTTGCCCTTTACAGCTTTAACTGGCATAGCTGGCAAGATACGTCTTAACAAACACAAAACATACAATTTATTTCTTAAAAGAAAGTTGCTTGAAGATGTTTGGGATTAGTTGCATGTCAGCAATTAGTTGCATGGGTGGGATTTCATGTATTTACTTTGGTGTATGTTTGAGAACTGGTTGGATGGAGACTGGATAGCTCCAAGGCAGAGGTGGTGGATCCTGACTGCTGCAATGCAGGAGTGTTGCAGTTGGATGTGTGTGCTGTGGGCAGGGTAAGGAGGATGGCAGGAGTGGCCTCAGGCACTTGGTTCCATTCTAGTTAATCTTGTGGCTGTGGTTGGGGTGAGGAGAGTACAAAATAACACAAATTAAATAAAGTGCCCTTTCCAGTGGGCATTTCCTGCAGAAGCTGTTAAAGCTGGGATGGGACAGTATGAGATCCTGAAAGAGGAATAGGGTTTACAATAACTGATGCCTGGCAAAGAGGAAAGACTTCACTTTGCCTCACTCATCATGTGTCAGCTTCTTCCTGATAAATATGATGCACTGATGGTCTCCGAAAGGACCCTTCTCTCTCCAGAACTACTCTCTTGGTAGCAGATTTGTGTGACTTTCAGCTTGGTGTGACCTCTGTGTGCCTGTGATGATTTGGTGGTGGTGGTGAATAAATACAGTTCTTCACAGGCATCATTTCAAGGATCTCTACTAATTATGTAATTGTTCAGTTGGCCAAAATGTTACATTTAGTCTGATTAAAGTTTATTTAGCAAAGGTTTTAGAGCAGGTCATTCTGACTTGCTCAAAGTCAGTACTTGTCTTGTTCTTGATCAATTTTGTCTCTTTATGACTAGGAGAAATGGAAGAAGAGATGGAAAATCCAGAAATGGTTGATTTACCAGAGAAACAGAAGCATCAGCTACGACATCGTGAGTTGTTTCTCTCACGACAGCTGGAATCTCTGCCAGCCACACACATTAGGTAATGACTGTTTTTCTCCATTTTATTAAAAATCACACAGCATTGTTATTTTTCAAGTCCTCTTCAATGTAAGGTCAAGTTCTGTGTACAACTTCAGTAATACCATCTTGTGAATCACATGAGCATTTAAGATGTTTTTTTCATGAGACATGTTTCTCTTTTTTTAGAGGCAAGTGCAGCGTTACTCTGTTAAATGAGACAGAATCCCTTAAATCGTATCTGGAACGGGAGGTAGGAACCATTTTGTGCATTGTAAAGCTTGAACAGTTTATTCTGGCACAATTTAGGTTTGGTGCCTCTTTGCAAGTTTTGTAGAAAGAATTCTTTCATTTCTGCATGTACTGGGTGTTGACAGTGGGAAGTTTTAGGCTCTGTACAATCTTCATTGTGCACAAAACTTTGTGGATCTGGGGGCCAGACCTGGACGTGTTTATGTCCCTGTGTGACAGTGACCTGCCTCTCCTTCTGTAAGAGAACCCAACTTGCTCATCAGTGTGTCAGGGCTGAGTTCCAGCCTGGAGACTGATCCCCTGGGAGATGCAGTAACTGTAGAGGAGGGAGCAAGTCAGCTAGCTGTGCTTCTCTGTATTAGCTTTGTCCTGAAATCATACAGATTTATGTTAATGTGCTTTAAGCTTGATCTTGCCTCAGATTTCTGAGCAGCTTAGTTCCCTGTTCTTTGAGTTCACTGGTCAAAATACTTATCTGGAGTTCTTCATATGCCACCACTGACACTTAAATCCTTGAAAAACTGCTTGTCAGGTGACATCTGACAAATTTACCTAGTTTGTCTCTTTAAAGGTGTCTCAGACCAGACACTTGAAACTGAATTGTCTTGCACAGTTAAACACCATTCAGAATATAAATGTTGGGCTTTACATTTTCAGGTATTTTGTGATTTAAAAAAATTACTACTGTATTTTTTTAAAGTTGTATTTCTATACCTTTAATTGTGGCTAGACCTCTGGCTGCTGGCTGGGTTAGACAGTCTTGGAGTCTGACAATCTGTGAAATTGACTGTGGAGATTAGCAGAGAACTTCAGGATATTATTATTTGAACACATCTGCAAGCAAATAATTTGCATTTGAAAACACTGAAATGTTATACAAGAGAGGAAATGTTGTAATTAAAAGCAGTAGGGTGATGGCCATTTACTGGCCTTTAAGAAAGGAAAAAACGCCATTTTTTGCAAGGAGCCTGCTGCAGTCTCTCTCGTAGCTGGGCTTTCTTTTTAAATGCTTTTGTAGCTTTCATCAGTATTTATTTAAGCATAAGATTGGTTTTAACCTGATACTTCAGTTTAAGAGAATTTTAAACAAAGCACAGGGATTAAATCGTTGAGTTTCTCTTTGGAATGTGAAACCAAAAAATGTCGGCTCTGCTGAAGGCTGCCAAATGGCAGAGCATCAAACAAGGGACGTGGTATTCAGCAGTGCTTGTAACCAGCTAGCAGCCCAGGATATGCCAGTTTGAAAGCAAAAGTTAATCAAACTGAAATGATTTCAGATTTTCTAGTACTCAGCTCTTAAGCAGTGTTTGTTGCAGTTGCTCCCAACATGTTTTTATTATCCCTGGTGTTACAGGTAGGTGTGCTGAGACTGAAGGGAGACGCTTTCCTCTAATCATGCAATGCTTAGGTGCAGATGTAGGCACAGAAAGAGAAGGTTTTTTCCATCCTTTTGAACTTTCAAAATGCAAGATGAGTGATGTGGGTTATTTTTAGAACTGATCAGGCACTTAAAGATTTCACAGAATGAGAGAGTTCCCTGAATGTGTCCTGTCACTTTGTGTGGCATTTTGCTGTGGTGCAAACTAACTTGGACAGATGGTAAAGAAATTAAAAGCTCAGGAACACAAATGTGCTTGGATGGAGGGTAAAGAGATTAAGAAAAGGAGATAGTTGTTGCCCAATGGGTTCCTAACACTGGATGGTATTGTTTTGAACTGTATCTTCTTTCCCCATGCCTCCTGTTCTTAATCCATCCTTTGCTTTCAAAGTGTTTCACAGTAGTTCCTCTTTTTCTAACATGGCTTCTGTCAATAAAGCCTAAGCAGTTCTAGGGAATCTGGTATTTGATTTCCTAAATGTTGTGACCAGTAAAAGTGGGCTTTCAGCCCAATACTGTCTACCTTGAAGCAGGTTAAACATCCAGACAAAAATTTTTAGGGAGATAATAAGCATAGTAGAACTACATTTTTTGTTATCTCTGTTGTCCTCCTCCACCCTCTCTCTGTCATCTTCCTCAGGAAGATTGCCTTGTTGTATTTGGAAAGCAGGCTGAAGGGGACCAGCACTGACTCTTTTACTGTGCCTAGTAAAATTGGGTTTGTAGCAGGAGTGAGGAATAGCAGGAAAGAAGGGGAAAAAAAAACCCCTAGAAAACCTGATTTTTCTGTAGACACTTAATTCCCATGGAGATCAAGAGGAGGGCATAGCCAATTATGGCAAAAGTACTAGATTTCCCTATTCTGCAGGAAACTATTTTGAATGTACCATCTATTTTACTGCTCTGCCTGGCTATATCCAGAGGCTTGTGTGAATTTGCCTGCTGAGCAGATGTCTGGCATATCTGTTCCTTTTGGTAGCCCCCTAAAAATAAAATGTTCTCTAGTTAAAATATATTAAACACATGAAAGTAAGTTTGCAAGCTTCAGTGAAGTAACCATTATTTCTGTGGTGTACTTTCACTGTGAGCCTGTTTTCTTTCTCCAGTTTTTTGGTGACTTTATTTCTTGGCTATAGCTATGGGTAGCTTAGGGGCTTGGGTAGGGGAGCTCTGAGCAGATATGTCTGTTTACCAGTTGAGAGAATCAGAAAGTCATGATTCAATTTTAACTCTTGGAAGGTCACATTATTTTTTTCTGAATGTGTTGGGATCTGAAAGAGAAAACTCTTCTCTTCCTTGACTGCTGCAAACCCAGCATACACAGTTTTGACAGCACAAATGAGTGTGCAGGATTTTGAAGAGCAGTGTTATTTTGTTGTGAACATCACTTTTGTGAAAAATTGTTCTCATCATGTAGTGGTGGTCAGGAGTTCACACATGCTTTAGAGTACACAAGGAACTGGTTTGTTTCTTAGTTTGCATTGGCACTAAGCTGACATGTATGTTTTCAGCAGTCCCACTCAGTCTGCAAGAATGAATTTCATGTCTGTGAGGGAAGATGTCAGTGGTGTTGACTTACCTCTAGGGGTTGCAGTCTCTGTTGGATTCACACTTGGGCTCCCAGACTTGCATCTCTTCTCTGCTGAGGAGGCTGTGGATGGGGAGAAGAGACCAGAGGATTTTCATTCTTTTGTTCAACCTGATTGATTTGAGACAAAACAAGACATAAATGGACAAGACATAAATGAATGACCTGAGACAAATAGAGATTTTGTAGAGAAAATTCATAGTGATAACCGATAAAAGAAAAGCAATAGGGCATCTAACAGTCAAATATCATGGGAGAAACCCCTTCCACAATGTATGACTTTCCCTGGCCAAGAAAGATTAAAGAGATTGCCTGTGGAATTGGTCTTCTTTGGGGCCCACTGTGTTGTTATACTGCAGTGTATTGCATATTTGCTGGGCAACCTGCCTGCAAAGCGTTAATGTTGCACTGCATATACTTTGTCCTGCAGTCAGGTATTTTGGAGCTGGAACAAATTAAACACTGAATTTATAACCTGGAAGCCTGAGAGACAAAATCTTCTCCTACATTTTATTTCCACAGTGATACATTCTCAAAATATTGCGATATCTTGAGCTTTGAGTGTCTCAGGGAGCAGAAGAGCCAGATTTCTTTACATGGATGTAATATAAATGAGTGTTCATGTGCTCTGAAGATGCCTTCTGCCCGTAGGTTGATGTAACTTGACCCTGGTGCCTGTGGGAGTAGGAGTTTTTTCAAAAACACAATTTGGTTAGGATGCAATCAAATCCTCTGACCTCAAACTCAGCTACAGACAACCCTTCCAGTGGAAGTTCATTTCTCTTCCAGAATTTTTGTCATGTTACTGTGGAAACTCACAGCAATTCTTTTTCTGGGGCTTTGCATGACAGATTGGGAGACTCTCTCTTCCTTCGCCACCTCTTCCTAAAGCTGAACAGGGCTTGAAACTCATGCTGATTTTGTCCTAATTTTTGTTGCATGCTGTTGACACATACAGATACAGGGAAAGGGAAAAATGAGGTGAGCATGAAATGAGATGTACTTAAACAGGGTGCTTGCTAGAGCCACGGAAATAAGGAGAGAGGGAAAACAAGCCAGAAACCTGAGATGGAAAATGGCACACTGCACATCCTGTTTCTGTTCAGACAGTTCTCCTTCCTGGTGACCATGTTGCTGTGGACAGAGGTTACAAAAGGTCTGTTGTTCCATGTCCTACCAGAGCTCTAATCCTGTCCAGAACTGCACACTATACTTTGATGGAGCATACCTGGTCAATAGCTATAGCTAAGTACTTATCCATGCAGAAAAGTTTAATTACTTAAACTGTACAGTTTTAAGTAGTTAAAAATTTTGGCTGTTTCCTTTCTCTGCCCTGGCAGAACATTCTCATTCTGGAATGCCTTCTTGCTTTAATTTTACACAGCCAGGTAGCGGAAGCCAAGCAGCTATTTTAGCCTTTTCCTCATCTACTTGAACAAAAGCAAAAAATTAATGGATTGCCACCTGCAGCTAATTACTGCTGCTGCCAAATCTGCTGCCCCTCTCCTAATAACAAGCAGAAGGGAATGTGGTGGTTTAAGCTTAGATGGTAGCAGGCAAGAAATTGGTCAGTAGTGCATCCCTGTGATGAGGAAAGCTGAGCACATCCTGGCCTGTATTAGCAGGAGTGTAGCTAGCAGAGGAAGGCAAGGGGTTCATCCCCTCACTTCATCCCTTGTGAGAACCCTTGTGTAGGTTTTTGTCCAGCTTTGGGCTTTGCAGCATGAGAGACATTGACCGATCAGAACACGCCCAGCAGAGGCCACAGGGCTTATTGGGGGCTTCACACCTCTGTGAGGTTGCATTGGTCTGGCTGTAATTCTGTGAAGTTACACTTCAATTTGTGCTGGTATTTCTGTGTGGATTCCGGGTTTGGAATATGGGAATTGCATGGGATGTGGCAATTTTGTGTTCTGAAACAGCTGATGTGGCTAAAAATTGTCTCCTGGCCCTTCTGAGCCTTGCCTGTGCAAGAGGAGCTTTGTTCACTTCAGTTTGAGAGGCTGTGTGTTGAGGGGCTGCTGTCGAGACCTAGCACATGCAATACAGAAGAAAGTGGCAACTTAACTTAAATGGGGTTTTAAAACTGGTGGTTCATTTACTTCTTGTTCACCCAATTTTAAAATCTATATATAGCTAATGAAACCACACTTAAACTGTAAAGTCTTGGTAGTATGGTTGCAAAGCTGAAAGTAAAAGCTAATAACTGTTTATCTTTTTGCTCTTGTTTTATTTTTAGGATTTCTTCTTTTATTCGCTAGTGTATGATCCTCAACAAAAGACCCTGCTTGCTGATAAAGGAGAGATTCGAGTTGGAAACAGATACCAGGCAGATATAACAGACTTACTAAAAGAGGGTAATTTTTGTAATTTATTTAAATTGTCTAGAGTTCATGTTGAATGTGGCCACTTCTCTGTGTGAGGCCTGCCTAGGTGTGGGAGATGGTTTCCACTGCCAGGCCATGTGTGCAGCAGTGGCTGGGTTTGTTGAGGTTGTTGCCCACTGAAGGCAATTAGTTCTCTTGCAAACGGGTCTTTTATATGGGCGTTTGTCCAAATCATAAAAGTTGTTGAAATAAATTGAATTAATGGGCTCTCTCAGAGCTTGAACTCTTTTTATTAAGAGATTTCAGAATTTCCACGGGAAACACAAATTTCCAACACTTCTGTAAAGCCTTTTGTGTTTTTAATTAAGCCTCACTTCTCTGTAAGAGCCCCTCCCAGATTACTGCCAATTAAATGCTGTCTGCCCTCATCAATTTGCCCATTACTGCCGGGTGCCTTTTCCCTGGAGCCCTCTCCCCATCCCAGTGTTGGCTGCCAGCCTAGACTTCTCACCTGCAGAACAGGCAGGAGGAAGAATTTGCTGGCTGGAGCATGTGTTGAGACTTCAGCCTGCCCCCACCATGTCATGGAACAGTGGGACCATGAGGACACTGGGGTAAGGATGAGGGAGAAATAGCAGGAACCAGGAATATTTATCAGATAGTAACTAACTTTGGATTTGTCTCTGCACTACCCTACAGATCCAAAAATGGGTGGAAAAACTGAGAGGGATGAGGAGTGTTGGCATCTAATTGTTCTTTCCTGAGCCCTGTGTAATGCAGAGGGAAAGGTCTATCCATAAGCTTCCCCTAAGAGAGAGAAGGTTGTCACCTGTTTTGGGAAGACCACATCCAATCTGGATGGGCCAAGATGTGGAAGCAATGAGATGCTTCTGTCTTTGCTTAGAAGCTCTGCTGACACTGTTAGTCTCATACTAAAACAGGCAAAAAAATGGGTCAGGACTCTTGTTTAATTTGTCTATGGAACTGGTATTTATTCAACAGCTGGGCAAGTCTCCTAAGTGAGGATGAACTCATCTGAAAGGCATCCTATTCCCTTAGTGGGCCAACGTGGGGCTTCAGCAAAGGATAATCACCAGATGTTTTAAAGGAAGCAGAAAGAAGAAAAAAGTCTCAGTAGCTCCTGTATTTTACCAGGGTATTCTGGTTTGTCTAGACTCAGGAAAATGAAGAGTGTCTGATGCCATGGTTTCCCCCCTAGAAAGCAGTTGAGATGAGTTGAACCAGCTACTCTTTGCCTGCTCAGAGCAGCTGGAAGTGTGTCTGTTTTCCTGGAATTGCTGTAAGATAAAGGAGGAAGACAGATGAGCTGGGGAAAGAAACTGTCTAGTTTGGAGAAAGATGTGCTCAGTTTCCCTGACATATCCTCTGACACCAGTTTGTGAGAATCTGATTGCCCAATTTGGATGAGCTGTGTTGCTGTGTCTGTCAAGCTAAAATTGTCACATACAAATAAGTGAGTGAAATTTTCACAGTGCCCTGTCAGGCAGAGATGAGCTAACAGTGACATTGTTGTGAGATAAAAGAATAATCTAGAAAGTACTTCTATTTTAAAAGAGCCATATACTAAATACTTCTGATTTGTTTTTCAACCAGGTGAGGATGATGGAAGAGATCAGTCAAAACTTGAAACAAAAGTTTGGGAGGCCTTTAACCCACTAGTAGACAAGCAGATAGACCAGTTCCTGGTGGTAGCACGGTAAGAAGTGTTTCACCTCTCCTCTGAGGAAGTAAATGTTTGTAACTCTTCCAAGCACTTTCTCATGTTCTTTTTTGTTTTATTAGTATGAGTGCTGGTTCTGGTTGCTTGATTCACTTGCTCCATTGTAAGATGAGGTACATTCTACATGCCTTCATGGGAATAGCATGACTTTAGGAACAGCTCCTCAGATTTACAACTTGTTTTCATAAAAGCAAAGCAAGTGGCATGTGAAAGTGATCCTGTAATTGGTGGGGTTTTTAGAATACTTTGGTCAGCATGCAGAAGACTTAGTGAATTAAATTCTTGGCAGTTCTTTGCTCTGTCCATTTACTGCCTTTTTCAAAACCAATGACATTTTAACATCCATTAATGGTTTGCTAAAAATTCTGACAAATGCTTTTGATGGGCTGAGGATACTTTCTAATGCCTAGATTCCAAGAGGTAGGCACAATAAAATAAAAACCATGCAAATTTGTACTGATGTTTTTATTTAAGCCTAAAGCAATCTTTATTGATCAACTCTTGTTTTTTAAAAGGTTCTTGAACTAATTCGTTGGTATCCATTTCTATAAACAGAAGCCTGTATTAAATTTTAGGCTCTCATAGCAATTGGTGACTGAATAATTTAGGAAAAAAATGCAGGTAACCCTGTGCAAATTCTCTGTATTTTAGGTGGTACCTTTATAGATGAACCCTGGTTTTGTCTGCATTTCTTTTTTTCCCTTCCCCCTCTCGGTTTTTTGTGTGGGTTGGTTTGTAGTGGCTGTGGAGCTGCTTTGTGATGGGAGTTTCCACCTTGTGTAGGCTCCTGGTGGCAGAGCTGGTTTTAGTGCTTCTTTCTGGCAGTTCGGTGCTGCCCACTGGGTTTGCTGATCAGCCGCTGCAAGGTGCGGGCTGTAATGAGAATCACTGCAAAGATGAGTACAGGAATTGCTTCTGTTCAGAATCAGCAGAGCATCCCAGTTTATAATTAGTTCACACACACACACACAAAAGTATCAGTTCAGCTAAAGCTGGGCATGGGGGCGTTGTGAGGCGGGGATGGGGACAGTGACTTGGGAGGCTGGGAAGAGGGCGAAGTGTGAATTGTCACAGACACTTAGATGGGGGAGGCTGATTTGGATTTTGGCCAAAATCAGATGTTTGATGACAACTACTGCTCAAACATTTACCTTTCCTACTCCTGCACTGCTTGGTACTAATATGTTCCTCTGTGTTCTCAGCTTTGGGGAAGTGACCTGAGTGGAGGGGGAAAAACCCAACCTGCTTTTTTGTTGTTGTTGTAGCTGCTCAGAGAAGTTCAGCTGCATTTCACTGTGCAGGAGCACGAGTGTTTACCCATGTGGTATAGCAAGCAGGCAGGGGAGTAGGAATTTTGAGAACCAATGTTTGCTAGAGGTTTCTCCAACTAATTTCTTGAGCAATAAGATGAAGAGCATGGGGCTTGTGGTCTCAGATGCAGAAATTATGAGTTGTGAAGTATTTGAAAATTGCTGTGTTATGCAGACTTTATGATATGTATTATACAATGTTAAGTTGTAAAATAATATTGTTTCTAAACTTCTAGAAAAACGCTTGCATTGCTGTATTTTTTGTGTCTGATCTTGGCATCTGTCTCTGTACCTTTGGATAGTGCAGCACTGCTCTGGCCATTGTGTAAGAGACTATTGTCATTCATAAAGCTTGCTTGTGCTCTGTTCCTTTTGTAGCTCAAGTCTGTTGGGAGATAAGGGGTAAGAGAGTAGCTCAGAACTCCCCACTGGTGACCCTTGAGTCTTTCTCTATTTCCTCTCCCATGCCTAGGCCTCTTCAGTCACGTGAACTAAAGTGTTCACAATAACAAACCACATTTGGAGAGAATGGTCTGTGGCTCAGAATGAGCACCAAACCATGTAATCTTGTAGCTGGGAAATGGAGTCTGCTCATCTCAGAAGTGTTGGCTGGATGTTTATATTTATGCTGGGTTTGCAGCGAAGTTAACGCTGTGTTTAATTTCTTTCAGGTCTGTTGGTACATTTGCCCGAGCCCTGGATTGCAGTAGTTCTGTCAGACAGCCAAGTTTGCACATGAGTGCTGCAGCAGCCTCCAGGGACATCACACTGGTAAGATTATTTTTTTAGAGGACCTTAAGTTTGTGAGAGATGCAAAACATTCACCTCAGCATTAACAGTTGGCACAGAGAGAGGGGCAGATGGATTGTAATTGTGGCTTGCTGTGAAGCAGACCCTGTCTTTGTAAAGGAATCCTTTAGTTACAGATGAAGGAACTTTTTCTGGCCTTGTGCCTCTTATGGTCCATCATGAATAATACTATGAGACAATTTTTTTTCCTTTTTTTTGCTTAGTTTTATTAAAATATTCTAATGACATGCTTGACAGCACATCCCTTGCATGGCCTCAGTAGCTCTCTGGAGAAGAATGCAAATTATTGTCTGCCTGTCTGTAATGTTACAATGCCAGAATGCCATTCTTCATCACTTCCCCAACACCAGACTGTCACTGGCATCCTTGGGTGACATTGACCAAGGATGTCTATGGGAAAAGCTTGTGGTCAGATAAGAAATGTCAGTTGATGTTCTCTTTGATGAGCTCCAGTTTAGAGTACCTGAGGAGTAGTGATATTGTTAACATTTCATAATCATAAATGTTGCTGAGTAGCTTGAGGAAAGGGAAAAAACTTGGACTTTTATGGTACAGAAAGTTTAATGAAAATTTGAATAGAATTTATGAAGTCTCCAGAGGACTGTTATCAAAATCTCACCTCGTAACTGAAGTAATGTAAACTTATCTGTAGAACAAATTCTAGTCTAGAACAGTGTAGGTTAATTATGCACATGCACAAAACTGGTATGATGAAAGGCAAATAACATCCTGATTAAAACTGCAGAAACAGGGAAATAAAGCCAAGCTTTCATTTACTAACAGCAATTCCCCCCTCGCAGCCTGTTCTCAGCACTTGTAAATCACAAGTTGCAGACAGCCATGGCTCAGCTTTCTGAGAAGTAATTGCCCCAGAGAGTCATTCTTTTTTCCTGCTCAGCTGTGATGTGTGACTTAGCTTGAATCTTTGTTGAGGTTTCTGCCCTTTGGGGGGGGATGTATATGTGTGTTGCTGCTCTTGTTTTTCATATATGAAATTCTTGTGGATTATTTGACAAAGAAAGTGCGTGGCTGTGTCTGTGAGGAAATGCCCTTGGACCTCTATCTCCATGCCCCATCTGTGGATGGGGGCTCAGTCCTGGGGGGAGTGGATCTATCCTGTGCATTTTCTTACCAGCAGTGCAGCAGTGATGGTGCTGGTGAGGAGCTGATAGGAATAATTGATACACAAGGGCTTGTGTTCCACAAACCTCACTATTAGTGAGTGTTAGGTTTGTATGCTGACAACTACAGCCAGTGTGAGGCTGGAACCAGCTTTTACTGATTTTTTGTTAGGTACAGAATGCTGCACCTTCAAATCTCAGTGCAGAATTTGTCATCACTGTTTCACTGTTGAACATTTCCCCCCCCAGATACTTGTCCTTACATTTCTCTTTCTCTTTTCCAATCCCCTAGTTCCATGCTATGGACACTTTGCACAAAAATGTCTATGACATTTCCAAGGCAATCTCTGCACTTGTGCCACAAGGTGGGCCAGTCCTGTGCAGAGATGAGATGGAGGAGTGGTCTGCTTCAGAGGCAAACCTCTTCGAGGAAGCACTAGAAAAATATGGAAAAGATTTCACTGACATTCAGCAAGATTTTGTAAGTATATAAAAGGAGGCCCTCCTGGCTCTGATTGGTGACAGAACTGGCTTGCAGCTTGTCTGAACTGTGTTTTTCATTGTGTTCAACAAGGGGGCTTTGAACTGGAGCGTCTGTCTTGCTGTGAAGTGGGGAAAGGCAGACCTCATACTGGTGACAGCCTGGTCTACAGTCAGAATTTCAAATCACAGATGATTGCTTTTCCTTCAGAAACATGAATTTGGGATCATCTGTTCCACTACAGCTAAGGGAGGATGTAGAAAAATATTGTACAAAATTTTCAATATTGTACAATATGTACAATACAGCCAAGCTGCTCTAGATTAATTTGTGTTTGAAGGACAATAAGTATTGGGCCTTCTGAAAGATGAAAATGTAGTCACCTTTATAGTGTGGTTTCAGAAATGGCCTTTTGAAAGTTTTCCAAAGGAATCCTGGGCATCCAAGGGAAGTGTCCTGTAGTTTGGCCAAAGCACCACCCTAGGTGCTCAGCCTGCAGAATGAATGGAGCACTGTAAGGAGAGCCAAGTTTCACTGTGCCATTGTTCAAATCCCCTGGAACAAAACAAGTAGTTTCAGTGTTGTTTGTCCTGTGCTCTAATCTCTTAGAGGGACTTGGAAACAGCAACACTCTCTGTGATCCTGCTGAAATCCTCATGCTTCTCACGCAGAGAACAGAGCTGGCAGGGCACAATTCTGTTAGTAATTTGTTTTTTTGTTTTTTTTTTTTTTAATGGGCCAGCTCCATTGAAGCCGAGCATATCAGAACTGTGATACTGTAGTTGTGACTCTTGCTTCAGTCTGCTGCTGAAGCAGAGAGTCTGGGCCTGTGGGCTCCCTTCCACATTGTGCCTCTCTGGAGTGGTTTACAGTGAGTCAGTGCAGCATGAAGATTTACCTGCAGCCTGTTCCACTTTTACACTGAAAACTCAGAGTATTTTGAAAGGGCATTTAATTTAATATGGGTCCCATGTGCATCTAAGCCCCTTTGTAGATTCAGACTGTCTTTTTTTTTTGGAGGAGGGTTAGTAGTTGCAAGATTCTGCTGCAACTGTCAGTCAGAAGAATCCTGTGAATTTCAGTGAGACTGTGTGCCAATTCCCTTCAATAAAAACCCTTTTCTTTTGTGTCCCCAGCTCCCATGGAAGTCCTTAACAAGCATTATAGAATATTACTATATGTGGAAAACTACAGACAGATATGTTCAGCAGGTAAGAGAGTTGGAATCACTTCTTTCATTCTAATAGAAGTTGTTTTTCTTGCCTGTAAAATCAAGCTTTGTTTCTCTCTTCTCCATCTTGGGGTTCAGCCTTTCCAATAGGTGAATTCTGTTATGATCAGAACAATCTCTTGTCTCTAAACTCATCAGCCGTTCTGTGGATACAAACAGCATTGGCAAGAGTGCATTCTTTTCATGTTTGCTGCTGCCCTGTTTGCTCAGGGCTTTCTAATGTCTGCTTTGGAATTCAGGAGAGGAAGGAGGGCAGGGCAGTTGCTTTTTGACTGTGGCTTCAAGGTCAGCATTATCTTCAGTGACTTCTTGGGGGGGCAGGTGCTGTACAATTTTTTCCCACGCTGGTTCCCCATCCCCATCCCAAGCCCATCCCTGGCTTGGATGGCAGATACACGAGGCTGCCCCATGTAAACTCTGTGTTTACCTGTGAAGTGTCACTGGCTCAAATTCCCAGACTCGTTATACTTGAGAATCAACTTTAAGTAGTGTTTACAATCATTTTTATCTCTGCTTGTTTAAATACGAAGACTGGCTGGTCCCTGAAATAAAGCAAGCACAATGCATGCAGCATGCAAAGTCTTGCAGAGTATCAGTTGCCTGAAACTACTTACGATATTTAACAGGAAAACTGAGTAAAAGAAGGGAGAAATATAGAATGGATTTTTCATTGTAATTATCAGTCCTAAGCTGAGGCATCTATTTGAAGTATTAGAAAAAGTGGAATTGTGACAATGTCCTGCCTTGTTTCCTTGGAAATTCAGCCTGGGATAAAGACTAGGTGCTTGAGACATTGACCAATCTTTGCCATGTGCTGTAATGTGATTTTTTACCATTTTCTCTCCATTGGGGCACTGTTGAAATTACAAAGACACCCTCATGGCAAGTGAGAGCTTTTTTTTTGCATCAATTATATTTCACTTTTAATAAAAATATTAGTGGCATCCTCATTCCACTATTTCTCCAAGTTCATTCTTTGACTGAAACTTATCCTTCAGTTAGGAAATGGGTGGTAGAAACATGTGATAGTGGTGGAAGCTGGGATGGTGGGGAAGAATAATGGTCATTGTTTTTTCTTCCCCATTGCTTTCTCCATTTTCCTAAAGTTTGTTTTTACATAGGCAAAATTGCAAAAAGAGGAGATAATTATGTGAAGACTTTAATTATTTGTTCTTGCAGCAATTAAAAAGCACAACAAGCCTGCAGTGTCTTATGCTGCTTTGTTCTATTCCTGTGCACTGGGTTTTCTCTCATGGTTATGTTGTACATTACATGTGCTGCCCAGGAGTTTGCCAGGGAATGGGATTTGGGGAAAACTTCCAATTAGAGACTCTGCACTTAGGGGGCAATATAAGCTGAACATGTAGAAGTTGCAGTGCAGAAATACCACATCAATTAGGTCTGAACTGAGCTGAAGACCTCATCTCAAATTCCCAGCTTGTACAAGCACATAATACCATGAAACATTTATAAAAAGCTTGAGAGAGCTATCTATATGTAGCCATAAAGAGAAAGCATAGGAAGTTGTAGTTCAAATAATGGTGTGTCACATTTATATTTTACTTGATGAGTGCAGTGTCTTTGACAAAATACATCTGTTGCCATTTTTTCCATCTGTTTCTTCATATGTTTTATATGCAGACTCCTCCCTTGGTCTAATACCACAAAATGGTTCTGAGGCTGACAGCATTTTTGTACATAAGATATTGAAAGTATCCCAAGTGCAAAGTGTGTACTTCGAGTTTTTGCACTTCCCTCTTTGCAAGAACGTGACTAAATTATATTCCAAGTCTGTATGTTACAGGGTTTAATAAAAGTATTAATAACTTGCTTATTCTTGTAAAATCTTTGACTGAATGAACATTAAAAATGCGTTAAAATTGTCTATTTCTGTGAGTTACAAAACACAGGAATGTAGATTTTTGTCACCAACCAATTGCCTGCTTGGATGAGGAAGCAGCTGTTAGTTGGGAGCTGTTTACATCATTCTGGAACTCTGTATTTCCCTTGATGTTTTCTTGGCATGAGAAAACACTGCCATAATACTGAATCACAATCTTTCTGTTTCTTGCCATTGAGGAAGGGACATTTTGCCTTTGTCAGAAGCCTCGTTCTGAGAACTGAACAATAACTTGTACTCATGCTTGGTGTACCTGAGATCAGAAGGCTCAATGCAGCATTTCTTTGTCTTGTGAGCAGGACACAGAGGTGAAAATGTGTGCAAATTGGCTTCTTTTGGAGCATGCACTTGGATCTCTTGTCCAGTAATTTTTATTTGGCTTTAGCTGTACCATGCTTTTGAAGATAAGCAGCATAAGTAGGAGTTCAGTCATCTCGAGGAGGCCTGACCCTCCAAGAACAGAACTGCTAGAAGGACTAATTCTACTAAGATGTCAACACAGAATTGGTGGTTTAGTGCAGGCTCCTGACTCCCTGTCCACAGTGATCCCAAGAGCTGTCCTGTCAATAACAGCCTTTCAGAGCTGTCATGAACAAAATGAAGGTGATGCATTCCAAATTCAGTATCCTGGGTGTCCTTCAAACGTTCTTTTCCTGGGACAGATTTTCTGAGTCAGTACACAAGAGTGTCTTTTTCTGATTGCGGAAGGTTTGAGATGGCTTTGATTGATTGACAGCTGTTTGTTGGCTTCTCCCAGTGATTTGAGAGCTCTAAGGGTTGAGGTGGTGTTTGACTATGTCTACATTTTCATTTGGTTAGAGGTTGAGTCCTTACATAGTTGTGAATTCCAGGGTGATTTTTTTTAAAGACTGAATATTTCTACTGTTGCCCTTATCATTAGGGCTGAAGTCTTGAAAACTTTAAAACATTAAACTTTCCAAAGGTTGAGACAAGCTTGGGACTTGGCAGTGACAGATGACTGTTTGAATAAGTCACATTCTTTCTGAGAGTTAAAGGCTTTAATTTACTTTTTCTATTTTTATTTGTGTCTGAGGAGCAGGAAACTTCAAGGGGAAGATCAAACGCTATCAATTTCTCTTGTTTCTTACGTGGAAGTGGTATTAGAGAAATATAGGAGGAATAGGCAGAGGAAGCTGGTTTTAAAGTCTGCATGGTGAGAACACGCTGGGGCAAGTGGAAATGCCCTTACATTTGACTCCATGAGGCTGGGATCTCTGGGTCACTCTAGATGCAGATAAAAAACATCTTTGTGGAGGAGCTCAAGTCAGCTTTGTACCTAGCCCAGAGCAGTGGGCAGGGTACAAAGTGTGAATGATGTCTTAATGTACCAGCCTTCATACTTCCTGTATGCTGAAGTGTAGAAATAATATCAGTGAAAGGTTTTTCTACATTTATGGGATGTTTTATCCCCAAACACCTCCTGTTAAACCTGTGGTAGTATGGAACTCAGTCACTTTCTTGCCAAAACTGCCAGAGACCGTAGGCACAATCCATCCATTTGGAGATGTGTTGCTGTTACAAGCATATGGGGGCATTTCTCCCAAGTGCATCACAGACTAATTCCCTCTTCTGTCCCACCTCCCTGACCTCTGTTGTATGTTCAACACTTTTACGCTCAGAGGTTTGAAAAAAGAATAAACAGTGTGAAAGTTTTCCTCTGAACCCAGAAGTTGTAACTTGTCCTTCCTATCATAAACTAATAAAGGCTTAATAATTCAGGATGTCTGAGGCATCCTTGTGCTATCCACCAACCCAACTCTTGTGTTGTATATGTTGAAATATCCACAATGTTCCTGGATTACTTCTGTTATTTCCTCTGTATAAATGTTCACTCTTTAGAAAATGACCATAAACATTTGCTCTGATATGTCACCTATTATAAAACTCCTTCAAGCTCAGGGGATAGGATGTCAAATCTGGGAGAGGATATATAAAGGACAGATGTTTGCACCAACTTGAATGTACAGTGCTTAGTACTTTAATCCCTTGGTCCCTGTGGGATAGACAAATTGATAATATCTTCCTTTTATAGATGGGGAAAATATCATGAGGTAAATAAGAGGATATACTTAAGATCTATGTATATAAATAACTCAGAAAAAGATTTTTTTTAGGCCAGACTACTAGAAAAAGTTACAAATGTTCTGGGTTTCTCTTGGGGGTGAGGACATTCATAACTGCATCAGACAGCATTAAGAATTTATAGCATAAATATGCTTCAGGCACAGATGAATTAATAACTGGCAAAGGACCTAGCAAAGCACTCTCTCAGGGAAGAGATTATTCTAAAATTGTGCACCACTACATTTCAGGCACCTTTCTTTTGTACCTTCTGGGATCAGTCACTGTCAGGAAATAGGAAACTCATCATATCTGATCTGTTGATTGCTCACAGCCACAGGAACTTGGTGCCAAGCCTCTTCTTACCCATGACATTGTGGTACCTTCTGGAAACCCTCAATTTTCCTGGTATGCTGTTTGCAGTAGGGGTGTGTGCCCTTTGTGTGCTGTGCTGCTCTCCAGGCAGCTGCAGGACAGGAGGGTGTTGTGAGGTCCAGGTGACTTAGGGCAGTTCTTAGCTCAGAGCTTGCTCCATGCTCATCAGTCACAAAGGAAATCTGTGGGGTGAGGTTAGCATTCATCACCTGTTTACTAAAATATTGCTTAATACCCTAAATTAGCCACATCCCCAGGGCAAATGGCTTAATGTTGTGCACAGGAGAATATTGCAGTTGCTGATAATGCTTTGTGCTTGGATAAAGCCCTTGCATTCATACATTTCCAAAACTGTCATAACATAATGATGCCAGATAGTCCCCTTGGGAGATGTTGTCAAGAAAGCTCCAGCTTTTCCCTCTCACAATCTAGAAATTTAAAAAGCACTACAGTTCTCTACCAGTGTAAGTTTCCTGAATTCCCTTTCTCAAGGGAATTGGATTCTGGTACTGGTCATCAACCAGTATTTTAAGCTGCTTGTCAGTGTATGGTGTTGGATTTCCATGTACTTCCTGGGGGGACTATGAGCTCTGGAGCTGTTTGTCTGCTGATGTAAGTGCCTGTGGCAGTCTGTGCCTGGAGCATGAAGTCCTCTTTTTCAGCTGAGGCTGTGTGTGGAACAGGCTCCAGTTCCTGAGCTGAAGGGCATCTGAGCATGCATTTGGTTAAAGGATGGGGTTTTTTGTGTGTAGTGTCTCTCTGGAAGGTAGAGGAAGATTTCAGATGCTCTTTGGAGAACCATTGTGACAGCACTTCTTGTGGCCTGTCTTTGAGTGCTTTTGTTTCTTACATAAAGATGCTCAGTTAGGGTGGCTTGAAAATGTTCAGTTTGAACATGCAGTTCATATTCAGGAGAATCTCTTCAGTTCCATCACTGCTTGGCAGCAAGATGTGTCTTACTGATTCCTGCACATCTGTAGGACTGATAAGGGTTGTCTCCACCAGGTCTTTGTTTGGGTTCTCTTGGGGCCAGTTTTCAGGCAGCAGTTCTTGTCCTAGGTGAAGTTTAACTGAAGCCATCTGGGAAACTGGCCCACACCAGCAGAAAGGAGTCAGCCAGTCTCTGGAGATAGAGGCATTGTCTCAGGATAACTTTCAGAGTTTCTCTTTTCTCATTTCTTGTTCTCGTCTGACAACTTCATTCTTTGATTTCTAAGATAGTTTGACTGTTATTTACAGGAAAAGAGAAGAGGAGAATTCTTTAGAGAGCTTTGTCGTTGAACTGTCAGTGTCCTGTTGAAAATTGTTGTTGAAAACTGTCCTGATAAAAGCTTTATGCTTACAGGAAACATTTACTTTGTTGTTTCTCTGTGTGTCTGTGGTGTCTCTAAAAACAAATTTTATGTTTGTCCAGCTCCTCAGTGACACGCTCTTCAATTTTATTGTTTTCTGGTGCTTCCTGCTTCTATGAAGATACTGACTTCAGCTTTACAATTATTTTCCTAGACTGTGCCTTGAGGCTGCTGCATAGAAAATGTTAAGCTAACCTGTTTGTCTGGAATATCCCCATGTTGCTGGTTTGTCTGGAAAACATTGTCACAGCTTTATGCAGACAGCTGGTACCAGCTTTGAGCAGAGGTTTGAGCTAGAGACCTCCAGAGGTTCACCCTAAGTTTATTTTGCAAACGTAATAAAGAGAAAACTTGAATCACAGAGTGTCTCTCTTACTGTTTAAATGGTGAAGATCTGAGTTATAAAAGGAATTACTGACCTTCTTAATGTCTAAAAAAAAAGTATCCCATATCACTGAGCCTTCAGAAGTTCAGGAGTATCAACACAAAAGTCTTACTGGAAACTTTGAATTGGTGCAGCTGTCGGGGAACTGTGATGGAGAGATTGCATTGCTGTGTCTCTTATTGTCCACCCGGGGAATGTTGTCATGGAGAATTGACAGTGACATGTCAGATTTTCTTCTGCAGGGGAAATGATTTTTTTAAAAGAGGAATTTGAATTGAAGTGAATGGGAATGAAAAGTTTGTCCTCATTTATAGTAGCCTGGCATCTCTGTGACTTTTTTGAAAAGCTACATGGTTGTGATGCCACTGAAGTTGTCTTCAGTGAATATTTTCTTGTTGGAAGAAGATTTAGTGGTAGCTGCTCAGTAAATAACTGTTGAAGTCCTTATGGGTTTACTACTTGACTCAGGCAAGATGGCTTATATTTTCTTTTTATTGTAACTGTTTTCTTTTTTCTATTCAAAGAAACGATTGAAAGCAGCAGAAGCAGAAAGCAAGCTAAAACAAGTGTATATACCCAACTAGTAAGTATCTCTTGTTTTGTTTTCTATCTCTTTGTAGAGGGACTGGTGTAGCAGTTTCCATGTCCTACCAATATTATTATTTCCTAATGATTATTTTAGGATGTTGTGCTGTCATGTTGCTAATTTCCTGCATCCTCTGTAATGTTTCCCTCCTGAAGTGACTGTTACTTATCTTCTAATTTTTATTTTTGCATGGACTGGGAGTTGGGAACTTGCTGGCAGGTCAGCATGGTAGTGAACAAAAGGGTAGCTAATTAACTGCTCAATAATCTATCTGTTTTTCTTAATTTTTCTCAGCAGTGGATCCCCAATGCATGTTTATTTCCTATATATCATTATATAATAAAAATAATTTATAATTATTTATAGCATTATAACAACTAGTCAGTAGTTGTTATAATGCAGAACTTCTTGTCTACTCTTTCCTTTTCACTTTTCAACTTTCACTCCAGATATGTTCCCCTGTGCATTATCCCCAATAACTCCTTTGCTCTTTTATGCTGTCTCCTTTTAAATATTTATGAACTTCTACCATCTGCTCTGTTACTTTAGATAAAACTAATTTTTATATATTTAGCTTGCAAGACAGCCCCTTATTTCTTCTGAAAATAGAGGATTCATGATTATATGTCAATACCTCTCAGGTGAATTTACTAAAAATGAGATGTAATGTTCAGAATAAATGCAAATAGATTTCTTGTCACTCAATTTTTCAACAATATTGCTTTTTGTGGATGGTGTTACTCCGCAGGGGGACACTGGACATCAAATTAAACATGAATTCACAATGTGATAAGCTCATAAAGAAAAAGGCAGTATAATTCAGACTGCAGATGCAAAAGGATATTGCAGATGAGAGAGCCTGGCAGTCCTGCTGTTCTCTTGGATTATAATGTGTGGAGGGAGGGCTTTGTGTTTGGAAGGTTGTGGTGCTCATTTGATAATGGCTGCCTGCAGTGGCATCTTATCCATCAGCAAGGTAATTCTTGTTCCTACCTAGAGAACACATAATCAAATCAGCAACTTACCTCCCTGCTTCAGGAAAAGACCCAGCTCTGCCCACCTGGCTGCTCTTCTTGTCTCTGGTTCTAATTTCCAGTCACAGTTCCTTTTATGAGTGTTATACCTTAACTTTCATATTATTTAACTGATAAAATGGGGGATACATTTTCCTCCTCCTTCACTATCCTTTCATGTGTATCAGGAAAAGTAGCAATTACATTACTTACTTAATCCCACATGAATGCTTCTGCTGTTTTCTTGGTATTAATACCTCTAAAGGTGGCAGCAATTAAATATTTCTAATATTTCTGCACAAGGTCTGGCATATAGGGACTGTATGGCATCTACATTATCTTGTGACCAAGAAGAAGATTATATTCTTGGCTTGTAATAGCAATGCACGGTTTAGGGATCTAAATATCAATGTTATTGATTTGTCCTTATCATGTTACTGAGCCCATTCCTGTTTCTAGGCTTGAGCCATAATGATCCACTTGTCACCTCGAAAATAAATTACTTGATGTAGGCTGTCACAAGACCTATGCAGAAGCATATCAGCTGATTGACTGAAACCCATTTTAACAATAACTGGTGTAAAATTGTTGCCAGTGAGAGACCCTGGAGGATATCTGGCTCAAACAATTTTATCTTTTTTTTTTTCCCTCTGGCTGTCTTCCATTAATAGGGCTCTTGTTTGTTTCTCCAATGGTAAATAGGAAAATCTAGCAGAGAGGAAGATAAGAAAAAGAATAGATGCTGTCTTCAAAGGTGGCATACATGTTCCACAATGAAAAATAATAGCTCTGTCTAAAGCTCTAGAGTTGATGTTTTTCAACTTGAGACTGTACCCCGAATTTATTAATGCAGGTAACTGAAGCATGGAGGGTCATACAGGTAATTGATGTGAGGTTATCAAGTCCTACACCAGCATCTTAGACAAGCACTTTTGACCCAGACTGAACAAACATTTCTGTACCTCTTCCAAGAATAACCCTGATTTTGGGACAAACATTTGTAGTTGACTTGACAGAACCTAATGTCTATAAATATGGTTTTGCAATGAAACCGTTTGGCTGAAAAGCACTAATGTGTTTCCTGGTGAAAGATAAAAGTGTAGAATCAGTTAAACTCGGGAAATACTGAAAAACAAATGTTTCAGTTGTTTTCTCTAGCACTCTCTGTCAGTGGGAGTGGTGTTGAAGTAGCAACAGAAGTCTGAGCACTAAAAGAGATTTCATGTTCTCACATGCTTTGTCCTGCCATCCTCCAAAGTGAGTGCAGTGCTTGGAAGACCTTAATGCAAGTGTAGTCTCAAACGCTTTCTCCTTCTAGTGTGTACCCAAACATACTCTTCAGGTTGTTGTGGACGTTGTACTCTGGTTTTACTAATCTTACAGGCATCATATCAACCATCTTCTTTCTCATGAACATCTGGTTGTGCTTTTTGGGATTAGGACATCTGCAGTCATGAATGCTGAGACATCCAGTTTTGTGTGTCTTTTCTCTCATTTGCTTTGATCTAAGTGATACCAGAAAGGGTAGGAACAGAAAGGGAAGAATTAATTGCTCCACACAATTTCCACTCTCCAAAATGTACTGGTGAAAAATGTAACTTTTAACTCTACATCTGTCTGTGTTAATGAATACATTCTATTTACAATATTTTATCTGAGAATCTCAAAGCACTTTGACAAGCTGCAAACGCAGCCTCTGAAAGGCTGTGAAGCAGGGAAATACTGTTCTCCCTACTGTGCCCCTTTTGTGAATCCAGTAGGGAAACTGGAGGAATAGGTCAAAGCTTTGGATCATTACAAGGGGCAACTGCTTAACAAGCTGTAGATAATTCCTTTGTCTGTTTCTTGGTTGTCTTCTGCTTGAGGAGCAAGACCATTTTTCTTCCTCCTTTCATTGTGCAGAGGTCCATGGCAACATGGAAAACTTAAAAGTGTAATGCTGCTCTTCCCTTGGTAGCTGTGCTAATTCAAATGGCAATCTCCAACATTTTGTTGGAGAAAGCTGCTCCTATTCAGAAAGTATTGTTTAATGGTGATTAGAGCTGTTCTTAGAAGTGGGTATTTACAGGAGGCTGGAGAGCTCTGAGGAAAGCTCACCTCTGTTGCCTGGATCCAGACACTTCCATTAGATTACAGGTAAATGGCACAAGTGTGCCTTACAAAGGACTTTACATTATTTTTATTTCTGAGGCTTTATTTCTTAATTGTTCTGTTGCATCCAGCACACATAGGTTCTTCAGTAACAAGAAACATTCACTGGATGGTATTCGTTTATAATTATTTCTAACAGCAAAATTTTTATCACCGTGCTGTGGGTCAAATGCTCTTTACTCATTCACTGAAGGGACAGTCTTCTGTGGAGATCAGGATTATCTTTGATTGGGATTTTTTTTGTGCAGGGGCCTCAGTCCGTGTTGACAGGCTTCTCTCTGCATGTGCATTATTGCCTCCATCTCTTCTCTTGAGACTGATCTAAAGAATGCAGCCCAGAAATCTGCACTTTAAGGTCCCTGTTCTAGCATAACTGACTGCTCCTTCACAACTGAAACCCCTTTAAGAGACTTCCATTCCTGATACAAGAACTGGAAATGACAGTTTGCCACACCATCAGTATTCTCACTACCTTATTTTCATCTTTAGCTTCAGCTTCATTAATTGCTTAATGATTCATCCAGTTACTCATCTGATTCTCTTGTTAATAGCTGTGGCAGGCTTCAGCGATATCAAACAAGTTTAATTAACATATAATCAACAATTAAGAGCTTTTTGCTTCTCATATGATGAAAACTTTATCTGCCTGAATTTTATTGTTACTGCCACTGAGAAACTTGACCATAGCTTTGGAGCAGGACACTCTCTGGTGCTTGCTGCAGCTGCATTAATTGTAGTGCTGCAGAATCCTGGAGTTTACCACAACTACAGTGTTAGTCCTTCTGATCAGCATGGTTTGGTGATCAGCTTTCACCACTGCATGCTTTCCACTTGTGTTTAAATATAAGCTTGATAATGGTTTTAGAGAGCATAATGGAGTCAGGCCATCATCCTCCTTTCTAGTCCCAGTTCTTTGGACGTGCTTTGTTGGGCTTTATTGATGGATTTCAGACTATCTTGCTATATTTTTGGAGAATAAATCTAAAGGGGAAGCAACAGGCCTGGTGTTGAAGCATAAGGCGTTAGTTTTCATTACTTCAGTCTCTTTCTCTGTAGAGCAACACTGCTTGCAGCAGTGTGCATCTGTCAGGGCTGTTTGTTTTGCAGCATCGGGGCAATGTTTGCACATGGAGTTAGCTTGTGAATCATTGGCAGAATTTCTTTTGCAGCAGGTTACTATAGTGACGTCCCAGAGCAGGGGAGCGTGAATGTTCCCTCTTTCAACTGCCCCTTTGTTAAACGTGCCTGTGAATCTCCTGCCATCTGCGGGGTCAGAACTTGGTGCCTTTCTGATAAGCACCCTGAAACACTTTAATCCTTTTAGGAGTTGGGCAAATTAATAAGCAGGGGGTGAAAACATATTCAGGCTTGTGAATTAATCGAAATGGTTTTTTCTATCTCCTCTGCTGCTTTTGAGCTGTGTATGTGCTGCTCAGTGCACTATAGGAACAAACTAATTACAGTGTTCTGTGCCACTTGGCCTCCTGAACTTTCTCTGCTGTGGAAAGGTTCTGAGTTTTACAGTGAGAACACTAACAGAAGTTATTCCTGGACTGGACAAACACACTCTTGCCTCCTTATGCAATCTCTGTGTGGTTCCTGTAGTTCATTCACAGCAGAACCTATTTTGTCTCTGTCAAAATGGAGCTTTACTGAGCTCTGTATCTCAGGATCTGATTGGACATTTTCAGATAAGAAGGATGTTTTCTGGCTTCCAGGGCAGCATCAGCTTTCCAGTTATCTTCAGAATTATGTCACTTGGAACTCCTTTTTCTTTCAGGGATCACTGGTGGGAACATGAAACCTGATGCTGGTGCCCCATTAGAAAGAAATGAATTTGGCTCTATTCCCACAATACTGTTTTTGTAGCACTAGCCCGGGTGAAACACAACAAGTATTATGGGTTAGTGAAATCACTGTGACTCTTGTGTCAGTGTGCAACTGATATGTAAGAAAAGGGGATTGCAGAAAGCCATTTTAAGATATTTCTGCTTCCAAATCATGAGTTTGTTAGTTGGAAATAAGGAATATGCCCACTCCCTTCCATCTTCAGGTGAGAGAATAAGATAGGAATGTAACCAGCATTCCAATTTGGGCTTCTGTTCAGCAGTTGGTTCCAAAGCCTGCCTGCTCTTTGTTGCTTCTATAATATAAACTCCTAACAAAACACTGCAGTCCTTTTGCATGTTTGATAAACTCCTCATGTGCTCTTGTGTGAAACTTAGCGTGTGACTTCTTCCACCTTCCTCCATTCCCCAGAAGTCCTGTCACTGCAATAGCAGCACTGTCCTCCTTCTTCCTTCCCATGCCAAAGGTTTTTTTGAAGGTCTCATTTTCCCCCTCAGACACTTCTTCCTCTGCAGAGATTTTGTGCTATTCTGTACTGCTCTCCGTGCCAAGGTTTTGTTGGCCTTCTATTCTCAGCCCCCACCAGTAGTTTTTGTTTTAGCTTTTAGCTCTTGGCTTTTCCTGAATCATCATTTTAAAGAGGGTACAGGGATGAGCTGAGGTGAACCAGCAGTTGTTGCATGTTGGGTGCAGTTGTGGGAATTGTGGCCACATGATGCAAACTCTTGCAGTGAGAAAACATGGAAATATTGGTGACTGCAGTCTAGGGTTATATTTCCCTGAATTAAGCAGACATTGCCCTCTCTCTGTCTACTCCTCCTGCTCCAGTCCCCAGCCTTCTTTTTGGAGATTTAAATAAAATATCTGTCATGTTGAGGACTTGTGAGTGAGATCTGTTTTTACCTAGATTCTGGGATAGTGAATAAGATACCTACCTGGCCTGCTTTATTGTTTTTTAAAAGGTTTTGAAATCTTGTAAATGGCATCCTGTCGGATTATGATATTCTGACATTCAGGTGGTCAGAGTCCTTTTACCCTTCTGGAATCTTTGAGCCAGATAAAAGAAAGAGATGGAAGCTTCAAGCTTCTGTTTTTTCAAGGTCTATCATATTGTTTATTCTTTTTCTTATCTCACAGTTTGTTCTCTGCCCAGTGAGATCTGCCCTGCACCTTGGCCATGGCAGGACTCCCTCCCCTATGAGATGTTGTTGTCTTAAATCCAGATTATTACAAACATATTGTTTACCATTCCCTACCAATGTCCACCATCCACACCAAACAGGTCATCTCCACTTGGCCCAATCTCCCCAAGCCACATTGTGCCAACGTCACAGCAGAAAATGGAGGTGAAGAAGGAGAAGAAGAACCTTAGGGACCTCCCCAAAATCTCCATCTTGTCTCCATCTACTTCTATTATAAAAACCTAAAACTACAAATTTCTCACCCTGTGATAAACGAAACTACTGTATTTCACACTCTTGAGATTTGTAATTCATCTCTGCTTTGTACCAGGGTCTGTGACCCCCACGGACAGAGGCAAAACCCCCCTGTTCACCCCCTGGACAGGTCTCAGGGTATTAGAGTGCTCTTGGATAAAACTCAAACTTCCTTTGCTCAGTTCCCAGACTGTCCAGCCAGGGTCTCCTGAGCTCCCAGGGCAGCCAAAGAGATGCCCTGGGTTCCCACAGCATCCAACTATCATTACAGTTATTTTCATTATCAGTGTTTTTAAAATATTATTGGAGACAATGTCTTCATAAAAGTCAGATTGCTGGTAATTACAACTGGTTCTGGAAGGCACATGCTGAATGAAATTTGAGTCTTCAAACATTTTTGGGCCATACCTTCAAAAGTCAAATAAAAAATTGCATGCCTCAATTAACACTTGTCATTCTTTTTGCTTTGTGTCTTAAGTAACAAGCCAAACCCCAACCAGATCAATGTAAATAATGTCAAACCAGGAGTGGTCAATGGTACTGGAGTCCAGGCACAGAACGCGGGAGCAGGACGGGCCTGTGAGAGCTGTTACAGTAAGTGCCAGAACGACAGCTGAGATGGAAATGTGAAAGCTGTCTTCTGCTGGGGTAGGGGGGCAGTACTGGATATAGCAGCATTTTAGCAAGATTTTTTTTGCAGTTGCCTTTATTTAGTGTTTGTTTTTTAACTACCGGTGTTAGATTTGTAAAAGAATTATGAAGTACTAAAGGGGGAGATAGTAAATGTTCTACATAATTGCAGGTGACTGCTGAGTGAATGTTTAAATCACCAAGGTGTGAATTTGACAAATTTTTTCATCATTTTTAGTAGATTTCAAAATATGTGACACCACTATATTGGATCTGCTGCCTGATATTAATCTACTGAGTTCTAATGATTGTATTCCTTTATGAGGAGCCTTTAGAGATGCTGGAATGTAGCACTGTATGAGAAGTCAAGTCACAGACTCTGTACATTTTTCACTTGTAAAATTAATATGTGGGAAGCTCCTGAAGACAATCTTTGCTGTTTCCCATGTTCTGCAGAAATTCTCTTGCAAAAAGAGAACCTTAGGTTCCTTTGGCAGGAAATTTTCCCATCCTAATCATTGTTTCTTTTTGTTCACATTTGAAAAGGGATGTAGATTAATATATATAATCTATTCTGCTGAAATCACAAATATGTTTAACTGTGGTGATGACAGTGAAGCCATCATCAGTTTTTAAGGTTTGTTTGAGCTTTGCTCGGGGTGGGGGGGTGTGTGTGTGTGTTTTCTTTTGTGCTGCTTCTAAAGAGAATAAGATCTGAAAAGTGATCCTGTGTAAGGATATATATAATTTCCACCTTTGTTATCTCTAGCCACCCAGTCTTACCAGTGGTATTCTTGGGGTCCCCCTAACATGCAGTGTCGCCTCTGTGCATCCTGTTGGACCTACTGGAAGAAATACGGTGGCTTGAAAATGCCAACACGGTTAGATGGGGAGAGGCCCGGACCAAACCGCAATAATTTGGTGGGTATTGACCAGGCAGACTGCTGCCTCTGCCTGGCAAGCTGAATGTCATGCTACCTAACTGCCTGCTCACTGTTCTTAAATATTTAACCACCAAAAGAATGCCTTCAGCCTTCATTGTTGTCCTTGGGTTTGGTATTTCATGTCAAGCAGAAGTTGGTGCATTAACCTCAGCTAGAGGTAATTTGTTGCCAAGTACTGCCTTGAGGAAAAAAAAACCCTATCATTTGTTTAGCAAAGCAGCCTTCAAATGCATGAAGTGACTTTGTGGAGATGGGAGAGACTGAAATGCCAGCTACTGTTTCTGGTATTTGGTTTCCATGATTTTTGCTGTAGGGGGACACCACTGGTTTTTTGTCTCCAAAAGAATTAATTATTTCCTGAAGCCTATATACTCTCCTAAGGCATATTCAAAATTAGATATACCCCAAATAGCTAGTGGCTTTTTAGAGATCCTTTATCTTGCTTTTCTACCTAATCCTATCTTTTTTTAATAATCCTCCTTTTTATGGATAGATTTGAGTAAGCATTGTATGAGCTGTTTCTGTTTCATTTTTCCCCTCTTATTCCAAAACCAAAATTCTTGGATTTTTTAACAAATTTGGTGGAAGTTTAATCTGGAAGCATTAGACATTAAGCTAATTGGAAAAAGTAACTGTATCACGTTGGTAGAAGGATAGCACACGCTGAACTTTTATCTCGGGATAGTTTCTTTTCTCTCTCCTATTCTTTGCTGTCATTCCCTTTCCATTTTTTTTGTTTGACCCTTATCCTTTCCAGGCTTCTCTTTGCCCTCTGAAGCCTCCTAATTACTGAGATAACTGCCTTATACCTCCTGTTTGTTGATTAAAAGTATGTAAATAGTCAGAGTAGGGAAAGCCTTGTTCTCCCAAAACTGAAATTTCTTCCTGTTTTCCAGCTGTGGGTGGGTCTGAGGTAACAAGATACTACTTGCATGATTTCATTGGTTGACTTAGTTGCTTTTCATAAGGAAGATAAGATACTGCTTTGGTTCTCAGTAGCTGATAAATGTCTTGCAGTAGTATTATTTATTATATGCAATGAACATTTGACATCTGTGAGTACATTTGCTGAGTTAAGAGTAAGAATTAAAACAAATGCTTGCAGCTTTGAGCCAAAACCATTCCTACGTGCCATACATTTGCTTTGGAAAGTGGGTTTGTGGTGTATATTTTTGTCATGCAGCTCTTCCTGATTTTCCTCTCCTTCTAACAAATGCTTTGTTATAAGGAGTTTGCATTGTACCTCCAGAGCAATCCTAAGCACCCAAAATTGAAATATCTTTCTGTTGAGTCTGTAAGCTCCAAGTCATGTGATAGCACCAGGTAACTTCTTCATGTCTGGCTTTTGGATCCCTACCTTAAAACTTGTGACAGCATAGAAATAAATGCTTCCCTGCAAGGTGAAAAGGTTTTCCTTCATTTTATCCTTTGAGATATTTGGGATAAGACTTGGGAAATGGAGAAGAGCGGGCTAAAAATATTTTTTGTCTGTAATACTATTTCTGTTCTTATGTCTGAGAATCAGTAGTTGAAAGTGATTTTATATACTAGTTTCTCTTCTTTTGAACCATACTTTCTAATAATTACTTTTTCAGAAACCTTTTTCTTTTCCTTTTGCTTCAGAGTCCTCATGGTGTGCCAGTACGAAACAGTGGGAGTCCCAAGTTTGCTATGAAGACACGACAAGCTTTCTATCTCCACACAACAAAACTGACCAGAATTGCCAGACGTTTATGTCGAGATATCTTGCGCCCTTGGCACGCTGCAAGACACCCCTATCTGCCTATCAACAGTGCAGCAATCAAAGCAGAATGTGAGTGTGCTGCAGCTGGGACCTCCTTGCCAAGGAGTCCTTTGAGACTCCTGTCCTATAAAGTTTTGAGTTGCATCTTGCTGAGATGTTCTCTTGCATGTAGCTAGTGCTTTCACAAAATCTAGCTGTATTTGCAGAGTCTTCTAACTGATGGTAGGCTGGGCAAAATAACTTTGAAAGTTCATGAGTTCTTTGTTTTAAAACATTTGCGTTTGCTATTACGTGGAGCATTCTCTGTGTTTGTGTCCTGTTGCCAGGATCTGCTTGCCACCTGTAAAATTCCTTTTAATGGCAAAGCTCTTTTAGGACACTGGAGTTATTCACTTGGTTTTGCTATAATAGCGAAATGTCTTCACCCTCTAATTCTTTCTCTGTGTTTTACAGGCACAGCACGTTTACCTGAGGCATCAGAAAACCCATTGCTATTAAAGCAAGTGGTTCGAAAGCCTTTAGAAGCAGTACTCCGGTATTTAGGTATTAAACAAACCAAACTATCCCATGCAAAACCCCCCAAACACTGAACACACCCTCCTAGCTACTCTGCTGACATTGGGTCTAGATTTAGATACTCATTCTGGATTAAAACCAACAAACAAAAAACAAGGCATAAAAAACCCCCACCCCACACACCGAAGAAAATGTGAAACCCATCTTGTTAACTTTTCCCTTTCACTTTTCCTACTTAATCTGACAGACCCAGTGTCTCAGTCCACTCTGGGGTCATAAAGCTGTATCAGAAACTTTTTCAAGTGAAGGGAAGAACATGTTTCTGTGCCTTCTGATGTATATGGGGACAAGTTACCACCTGCTGGTGGAGGCACTAACATCATGTTTTGGGAGCATTTGATTATTCACTTCTGGTTTTGGGCTGTGTGGAGGTAGTTTGTACAGCTGGGTCCTCCAAGAAGTCTCTTGGGTTTAGGACAGCACTGTGTCCCACAGCTTGTGAGTTAGTTGATGACTGTTCTGTACTGAATCTAGACAAAGCGATCATACTTCTATTTTTCACTTTTCTCTTGGGTTTTGTTGGGTTTTGTTATTTTGGTTTTTTGTTTGGTTTTATTTATTTATTTATTTATTTATTAATTTTTGAGGACTTTTGCCTCATGAGCTGATCTGTGGGGCAGGACTGAGTAGCTCCATCAGAACTTTGGTGTAAGTTTGAGATGCTGGAAGCATCCAGAGTGATGCTGTGTGATGTGCCAGCACTGACTCCAGACAAATGCCAAATCATTTTCCCCAGTGCTCCCAGTTGCCCTGCAGACATCTCTCAGGTTGTTCTGGCAGCCAAATGAGAGTCTCTCAGGGAAGTCTTGGACAGGGGCACTTTGAAGACTTCCAGCTTAGCAAGGAAGTTGATTGCCTTTTTATTTAGATAAGCAGCACTGGAGTTGATTTTAGGTTTCTTTGAATGTTTTTGTTGATGAAATATTGTAAGGCTGAGGGTGTATTAAATATGTATTGCTTCTCTGTTGGGTGTTGTACTTCTGGTGTGTATTAATGGGATACACAGATTGAGAAACCTTTAGAAACATACAGTGCAACAGAAGAGACCAAATGAAGGGAGAAGTTTGCTGTTGAATAAAATCCTTATTTTATTAATTGTACAGAAAGTAGCAGTTTCCTTGTGTTTTCCTTGCACTGTGTCACGGTCTCCACTGGATTACTGAGCTGAGAGAAAAGACTGATGGAAATGCAGGGAGGCTGATGGACTGACAAGAAGGTTTTTTTGGTGGTGTTAGTGGGATTAAATTTATATGTTACTCTGCTGTTGGGCCTGCGAGAGAAAGACTCAGTTGAAGTTCCCATTTGGTGTTTCTTGTAACTTTCTCAAAGTCTTTTCAGTTGAAAAGTGTGGGCTTGATCTCTGCCTTGGCCCAAAGCTTGAATTCAGATGTTGTGTTCTTTATAGTGGGTCTTCAGATCTTCACTTTTTTGCCATTGGAGAAATTTATTTTTTATAAACATTTCTGGCAAACTGGCAAAGTTGTAGTTTCCCCAGAGTTTAGGAGTGTTGCATGACCAACATGGCCAAAGTTCGGTTTTAGTATACAGCACTGCAAAAATCACCTCAAATTATTGGAGAACATTGTTATGGAAATAGATACAAAGTGCTTTTGCTATCAAATCTTATTTTAGGATAATACTATGGTAATGATTTTAACATCTTTAGTAGTGGTGAATTCCTAAATATATGGAGTAGCAATCTCCAGTCAAAACTATTGACTGAAATCATTTGTATATAAGAGGAGATGTACTTGGTCACCTTGGAACTTTGCAGATTGTTTTCAGATTTATAATTCCAGTGTCTTTGCTAATAAAAAAATTCTGCTTTGCTGTTTTCCACCAGAGTCTCATCCATGTCCTCCAAAGCCTGATCCTGCAAAGAGCTTGTCCAGTTCTCTCAACAATCTGACTCCTGCTAAGTTTACACCTGTCATTAATAATGGGTCCCCAACTATCCTGGGAAAAAGAAGTTATGAGCAACACAATGGAATGGATGGTAAATATTTTTCCACAAAAGTTACATTGTGTCTATAGGCTTTTTCCTCTGTACTTTTGCTATACAAGGAGATTATGTAAACTCATAGTCCTTTATATAAATTCCAAGTTTCTTATTCTTGAGGAAGGTTATTTTTAACTATTGTAAAAGCCACCTGTCCCATTTCTCCTTTTGGGTGAGGCACGTGATGTGTACTGCCTGGGAAGTGCATGCACATAGAGTCACTGTGCTAGTGGAATGCTGCCTGGCTTGGCCAGCCTTGCAAATGGGATAGCACAGGAGAAACTTCCCTTCAGTTTTTAAATTAGTAGTGTGAAGAATGCCCTAGTAGACTTTTTGAGTGATGCTTCCCTTGTTGGCCCTGTTACTGACCACCTCTGTTCATGGGCTTCACTTCCTCAGGAAGAGGAGGTAAGGGAAAGGTGTTTGAAGTGGAAGAAGCAGGATGTTCCTGGCGTGGACTCCAGGTCTCTGTTCTGAAGAATTGCTCTTGCTTAAGAGTGTCAGGGAAGAGAAAGTGCAGTCTCTATCTCAGATGAGGAGAAAAGGGTCTGTTGTTGTAATGGGAGTGAGAACACAGAGGGTAGCTCTCCTTAACAGGGGAAAGGAACAGTTGGTGAAATGGTGACTCTCAGCAGGGAGAGAGATCCAGAGAGTCTTTCTCATTTTCTACCTTTAATTTTAATTTTTTATGTAGCTTATCTGAAATATAATTACAAACATTTGATATCTGATTGTGTTTTAACGTAAGAACTTTTAAAACTGCTGCTGTTCAGGTTGCTGATGTGATGTTTTTCTCTTTTCTGTTCACTTGTGCTCTATCAGGCAACATGAAGAAGCGCCTGTTGATGCCTAGCAGGGGTAAGACCTTGAAGCTGCGCTCAGCTTATGCTAGGAGAGTGATTTTTAGTTTCATCTGCTGGCTTGTCTGTGCTTTGTGGCTAATGAGTCTGTGTGCACCTTCTGTGTTGATGTCTTAAGTGTTCCTTGGGTAACCACTTCCACACATGGTTTTGCTGCTCACCTTTCAGGCTTTTCACATGCAGGCAACAGGTTGTACAACCATACTGAAGACATGAAGTCCTGCGTTCAGAATTGATTTCTAATTCCTCAAGCTGAGAGAACAGTCTTCCAGCAGTTCTGTGAAACTGCAGGAAGCTCTGATGGTTGGTTTGAATAGGTGGTGTTTCACTGTTCAACTTTTAAGAAAGCAAGGTTTCACATGTCATGAACTGCTTTGACTTCACTTGGACCAAAAGAAATAGAAGACAGTATTTACATCAAGTCCTGAGTTCAACTCTGTCTTCCAGTGAGAATGGACAGTTTCACTGATGAAAGACTGTCTGCACATTTTCTGCTGGCAATAGAAAATTATTTTCAGAATTTCCATTGGTTAAAAATTAATCTGTTCTGAGTACTGAAGAGACATCAGAATCTTTTCATTTGTGATAATGCAGGAAATGTATATATGATGTCATTTCACCAAATTCAGTAGAACAGACCAATTTTGAATATTTAGGAGACAGACAACCATGAAATGTTACTGTGAACAGGCAAACACAAAACTTAAGCTTACATGTTGCTGTGAACTGGCCAGCATTGCATGCCCTGATGATAATCTGTGTTTCATGCCTGAGGCAGTGGATGGCTGTTACCCATATTTACATGCATGCAAATATGAATGCACGTGGAGAATACAGCAATGAGGACAGTGGTTGTTCTACTGTCTTGCTCTCTTTGGGAATTTATTCCTTGATACCCTGTTGCTGAGTTTTTGTGTTTTTTGTAACTTGTCTTTTGGGAAGAATAACAAAACCTGTCTGCATTGGTCAGTTTGGCTTCCTCCAGTAATGAGGGATGTAGGTGCAGGGTAGCTCACTGAATTTCCACAGCTCCTGGTGACTACCTGCTTATGGGCACACCTGCTGCTCCCTGCAAGATGTCCTCTTCAGCAGATGACGCACTTGGGAAGCTCAGAGATGTTGTGGCCCAAAGGAGGGAAGTATAAGAATGGATCCTTCCCTCTGGAAGGCTCTCTCTGTGTAGAGCGTGGACTTGATAACTCGACACGATTTTCTGGAAATGGAGGATCCCTGTTTTAGTGTTCCATTCAGTTATAACTGTTGCTGGAGCTATCTGCAAGGTGACTTTGGAAAAGTACCTGTTCCTCAGAGTTTGTGTTTCTCTGAAGCAGGTGTGTGTAGCTGTGTAGGATCTGGATCTTCCTGAGCACCTGCTGCTCTACCTGTTTGGTCTGTTCTCAGCCAGCCACTGAAATACTTGCTGGAGTACTTGTTCCTGTAACTGCTAGGCAGCAGAGTCCAGTTCACTCTCAGAATCTGTTTACCTGCTGGGGTAGTGTGTGTTAACTGAATATTCTTGTGAGCAGTTCAGCTTAAACCTGTTGGTTGAGATTTATTTGTGAATGGAAAATGTTTGCCACGCTGCAATTTTGCATCTGTAATATTCCCTGAGCCTGAGTTGCTGGAAGCTTTGCCAGGACTGGGAGGGAAGGGAACCACCTGCAAGGAAACAACATTTAAGGAGCTTGGATCAAGATGTGCTGTGCACAGGGAAGGAGATGGTGGAAGTTTGGTGGATCTCTTTCTGTCCTGGTATCGTTACGATTTGGAACGGCTCACATAATGATACGTAGAACTCTGATTCTTTGGATGGCTTATAGCACCAGTTTATTGAGAGACAGACTCTTTAACACAGTGTTTTGGTACAATTAATATGATTGGTCATTTAGAGCAACACCTCTCTACTCTTTTCTTACAAGTAAACAAGAAGTTAGAAAAACACCAGGTGTCAGGAGGAGAATATCTACAAGGATTGTTTGGGGTTTCTCCTTGTGATTTCCCAGGCCAGAGTGAGAGAACACTTAAGTTCCCACAGGCTCTGCTGCTGCATGAAGTCTAAAAAAAATCTATGTTCTGACCACTATCAGTTCTCCTGGTGCCAGTTTGTGTGTTGGTGCCTCTTAGCACAGGTTCCCAGTTGCCTTGCATGTGAACTGGTAGACCTTGCTGGCTGTGGGCATAGATACAACTGGTTTCCTGTGCCATGAAAGGACTGGGATTGTGGCACTGAGGCTTCTCCTTGGTTTTGGCTGGAGTCATCCAGGCTTAGTAGTCTGGGGGGCTGCTGGCAGGAAGGACATAAGTTGGAACTGCTGTGAAGAAGAGGTGAATGGCAGTGAGAGTGGTGAAACCTTGTGGCCAGAATTTAGGAGCCAGTGAGTATAAAAGGATTGAAATAAATTCATCTATCCAAGATAACTGATTTTTGGATTACAGATGACCTAAAATAGTAGAAAAAGATTAATGAGAGTAAGCCTGAATTGTTATAACTAGTCAGATTCTACATTTACAGAGATACTATGGAAAATTGGGGGTGTTCCTTTGTTATTTTCATGTGTCTCATCTCCTCGACATACTGGTTTAGATAGGAGAGTGTACTGCAAAAAAAGGATGGTGTTAAGATGTCTGCACAGAGAGGCTGAAAATATTCTTTCTGCAGGAATTTAGGTGCAGGAAGATACTTTGTCCACCTGTATTTAAATAGTTCCCAAAGAGATGTTAACGTAGTGCAAAGTTGTTATCCAGGAGTTTTTCTGCTTCCTGCTGATGTGCTGCATTGGTGACACCTGGGTGACATTTTAGGGCTTGGACAGGTCACTGTGCCAGGATCTGTGACAGGGGACAGTGGACACTGGTGGGCTTTAGCTGAAGTCTCTTTGCTGGTGATAAAAGCCTTGTGGTGCTGGGCCATCACCTCCAAACACAGAGAAGAAGCCTGAACACTGGAAATTATGGCTGAGCTGGTGGCATGTGGTGATTTTGTAAGGCTTTCCTCAAGGCCAGGTTGTGAAGCAGAATATAATCAAGAGGTCCACTAGCAGGAAGGGGCCAGGTAAGCAGCTTGTGTCTTTCTATAGTGTAAAGCATTGAGGTAAATGTTTATACACAACAATTGCCAAACTTCAAGGAGCAGTTCACATTTTTCCTTTGGAATTCTGTTTATTTGTTTATTTATTTTTTAAATCTTGCTACTGTAGCTCCAGCTAAGTAATTTTAACTTTTCTTTTTCTGACTCATCTCCACTTAATCCTTGAGACTTGAGCTTTTTCAAGCTCTGAATATGATTTATCTGGCCAGGCATTTTGATTTTTCACCAGTGCCTGAATTCCAAGAACAGGAAAATAGTCTTAATCTCATGTTCTCACTGCCTCCACTTTATTTTACAAGAAGATTGTAGTTCTTTCATCTATTTTGTTTTCCTCCTCTTTAAATCATGTTGGAGGCATCATTAGGCATACAGTACACTTCCCAGCTCTCCTTCAACATTAACTTAGCATGGACAAATTGCTGCAGAATCTTATTTTTGGAACATGAAAAGTACATGGAGTCTCATAAGCTGTCAAATAGAGTAAGATGTTAAAAATTAGTAGTTTATTGCTTTTTCCTTAGTGTTCTGGAGCTCGACTGACGATCTTTGCCATGAAACTTCCTCTAGAGAGAGAGGATGTTTTGTATGCAGGAACCTGTTTACTTGATTCCTTTTAGCCATGCAGTGTGGCATCTCTGATACTTGGCCATGCAGATTCCTGCTGGGGGAAGGGAGGGAGCATTGTTAGATTTTTATTTTTCTCCCGTCTCTTTTACACCATGCTGGCTTTCATCTAATCAAATTTGTTTTTCAGGGTCATCACATGCACGTCTAAAATTGGCAGAAAGTGGGAGAACATGAATGAGTAGCTGCAATAAAGGGAAGGCTTTTCCCAGCAACAAACTTGCATTGAGAATGTGGTAGCAGATCGAATGCTGAAAATTGGAGAGGGTTTATAGAAGAGCCATGAAAACAGTGAAGGGACTGGAAAACACACTGTATAATGGAAAAGGCTTTTATCAAAGTGGAAGTTGTAGATGTTTGTCTCTGCTGACAGGAACAGCAGAAGTATAATAATAGAGGGCTTTAATCAAGCTGGGAGTGGAATAACGAGCTGCAGTAGCCAGAAGGTACAGTAGGGAACTTTGGCTGGAAACAAGCTGCAGATTTTTGAGTGAGGTTAATTAACTGTTGGAATACCTTGCTTCTGCTGCTGGGGATTTCTAAACCCAAGTGGAATGTCAATCTAATTTAACATGTTCTGGTTCATTGTTTCTCACATCCTTTTTGGGAAATGTGAATGAACCAGAAGTGGAACCATTCATCAGCCTGCCGTGGCCTTGGTTCAGTTATCAAGAGATGAGCATGGCAGTGAAGTACTGTTCTTCAACAAAACCAGCATTCAAGGTGGGAAGATAGGGAAGTTCTCTAAGATCAGCTATGTAGAGCACCAAAATGATCCCAATATTTTATATATACATGCACACACACATATATATATATGGGTTTTTTCTGGCTGACTTAGACTTGCAGAAAATATGGACTTACCTGTATACATAAGTTGCATTAAAATTCTGCCTTTATCCCCACTGACCTCAGCTGTCTTTCTAAACTGAGGGATAACCAGGCAATGGAAATCTGCCCATCCAGGAAATACTGTAAATGGCAGGGAGCATTGGCCCTTTAATAAATGGTGGGGTGCTGGGGAAGAGGCCTGGCTTTAGTTGCTGGAATCCAGATCCCAGTAATGCTGACTAGTGACAAGAGAGCAAATGTTCAGTGCCAGCTACAGCACAGCTGGGAAGAATGTCAAGTTGCTTGAACTGCTTTTTGGAGACCCCAAGAACCATGTGCCCGTGCAACTTCTTAGCTTTAGATTATTTGCTGAAAGTACCAATTATTTTGAGAATTTCACATGGGATTTTGTATTCAGATGCTAAGTGAAACAATTTTCACTTGCCTTCAGTTTAGCCTTGATACTGTAATTAGGTTCTTTTGGTGTTATGAAGAAAGATCTGAAAATAAAATTGGCAGATGGGCATCGTGGTCTGTGGATCAGCGAGTGAAAACTACTTCATTTAGGAGTGATGGCACAGAGTTAAGATGCAAATGTTGATTGAGAGGAGAGTGCATATCCCAAGGCAATGGTAGAGAGCAGGTGTAATTAATGTGAGAGGAAATTAATGTATAGTAGAGCAAGGGCAGAATTGCAAGTGCCCTGGATGGTACAAAGCCTGAATTTGTAACTGAGTGGAATATGTGACACATATAATTCATATATATATATATAGGTATGTATGTATATGATATATAATACTCCAGATGTTAAGAACAGTGAATAATTCAGTGCTTTCTAGTCCTGATAGCTTGGATCAGCAAATCCTAAAGCAGTGAGGTGCATAGTTTTGTCTCCTCTTTTTTTAACCACTTGGTGTGTTACAGCCAGGAAGAATCCACCTTGATGCTCTTTTTGGAATATGAGTGGACAGTATTGACTGACTTAACCCTGAGACAGAAAGCAGCACTCCCTTCTCAATGTGCTTAACCAAGGAGAGCTGATGGCTCTCTGCAGTTGGATGTCTCTGTTGAGAAGGTATTAGCAGGGTTCATGGAGTGCTTGTAGCAGGAGGTACAGCCTTGCATGAACAGACACATCATCTGGGAGAGGCTGTAGTTAGAGCAAGTGAGTGTGACCTGCTGGACCAAGCATTTTAGGAAGTGCTGTCCAAATCCAGAGAGGTTTATGTGCAGGGCTTGGTGGAAGGAGCTGGGTACAGACCAGTACTTACTCATCCAAAATTAAAGCTGCTCTTTGCAAAATCTCTCATTTGGAGTTACTGTGTGTTTAATGTTGTCTTGGTTTTATCTGTCCAACAGAGAACTGTGATCACTTCTGTGTTTCATTACAGCCAAACCAGTCTGTGTATCTGTTTGTTGCATGGGGCTGAGCTCTACTGTATTCTGAACTATGTGAATCTTTCCCTTTTTTAACCTTAAATCTTTTCTTTCCTTTTCCTTTGCCAATCTTGGTAGGAACTTACTTAGGTAAGTAAATTGCAATTTTAACATTGTTTTTTATGTACAACAGAGTTTTAAGAAAATGTCAGTCTAGGTGGTGTTAGGCACATTTTATGCTCTGTTCTGCTTGTTGCACTTAGATTTCTGAAAGTTTGTAGCCTCTGATTATTAGATGGTGGACACTCACAGTGGTAAAACACTCTTGGTAGTTACAAGAGAGGCAGGGGTGCTAAAGTGTTCTTGCAAGCTGGCAAAAACTGTATGTGTGTATATGTCAACACACTGAGACTGCCTCAAGTGAAGCAGTAACTTGGAAGTGAAATCCTTGTTCATCAAGCCTCATTCATGCATGAATTTCTATTTTTTTCTAGCTTGCTCACAAATGTGGTACTGTTGATGTTTTTGTTACTGCTGGGAAGGATGGAGTCCCAGGAGAAGGATTACTTTTGGAACAGGAAAATGCATATGAAGAGTATATGGATTTTAGAAAGCAATAGTGAAGTCACTGGTTGTGAAGGAGTATGTGAAATTCTCTGCATTCATTGTGATTGAAGATGTGCTTCTTAGTGCATAATACATGTTCTGCATGATACATCCTGTGGGTAAACAAAGAAAAAAACAAATGCTGTCTGTGACCAATTGCTTGATGAAGGACCCTTTTTTGTGTGTGTGTGGTGAATATGTGGAAAATTGGACTTGGTAACTCTGAGTAAACACAAGTTTACCAACTCTGGTGTCCAGGCTGGAAGCTGGGCTACTCTTCCTCCTTGGTACAAGGGTCAGTTCTGTACAGACTTGTGTCAAACTGTGCAATGGGCTGTAATACCACAGCAGCAGTGTGTATGTTCAGGAGTGGAGAAGCAGCCAGGTGGTTTCTGACCAAGCTGAAAGTTCTCTATGCTTCAGCAGCTTCTTGGAGTTTGCTGTAGTAACTTCATGGGAATATCCCTGTGCTCCAGCCTGTGCTGGGCTCACTGCTGAGGGTTTAGGCTCTCCTGCTTCTCCATGTGGCTGTTGTGTGGTGTTGGCAAAACAGCAGGCAGAATGTGAGCAGTGGGAGTAGTTTTGGAATTCTGCCATTGAGCTGCTGAGTTGCAGGGGATGGGACTGGAGCAGTAAAGAGCATGTCTAGAGTCAGGCATCCAGTGGGACCAAATCTGCTGGTTTGCTTTCCATTGGGAAATTAGATTCTCCCTTTCTCTCTGTATTTTTGGGTGGCAGCTATCCCCTACTCCCACAGCATGCTCTTGGAGAAGTGCTGTAGTTGCTGCTGGAAGTTTAGGCATTCTCTCATTCAGTTTTTTTTTTAACAAATCCAAAAGCATGAGATTCAAATGACCTGAGATTGTTAGAAAAGGAACAGGTTGTTTGGCTGAGAGGTGGTTTCCCAATTCTCAAAAAGATAACACAAAGCTGCGAAGTAGCAGCAGTAACAGACTTGTGTTCCTGTTTGTGGTAGTCCTTCCCCACCTGTATTTCTCTGAGAAAAATTCACCTATAGCTTTGGTACTTCAGGAATGAAGGCATCATTAGGGCATAGTAACCTGCTGGACTGGTTTTCAGCCAAAATCTCTGTGATTGTGCTTAGCTTGAGGAGGAGTTCCAAGGTCCTTGGCACTGAGCTGTGGGGAGCAGACATGCCCTGAAGGTGCCAGTTAATCTCTGTGCAGTGATCAGCTGTTTTATTGCCATTTCAGGAAGGTGTAGAATTGTCTGTGGCAAAGGACATTCTCTGCAGCTATACCTTCAGTTGACTTTATCTTCATTTTATCCTCTGGGGCTTCCTCTTTATTTCAGTGTATAGAGGAGACTGGCAGGAGGAATTGAATGGCAAGAGATTTTCTACAGCTTTGGGTTCTTTTCAGTGCTATGGAAATAACCCCATAACATTTAATCTGGAGTTTTCAGTGTATATTTCAGTTTCTTTGGCTGCAAAAGAGTGGAAGACCTGCTTAGATTTGTCACTGTATACCTTTACACTTTGTGGTTTTAAAGGTTTAGTCAATGCTGAAAACATGTCATTTTGTTGTTTGTGTATTTTTGTGTTGTTTGGAGGAGGTCAGTGTTGATGCTGATGTGGAGCTGTGTAAATTCAAGCAGTTGGACCTTAGATATCATCAAAAGGACTAATAACATTCCCTACCCTGTGTGTTCTCTAGACATTTCTCCATCAAATATAGTCAGACTTTTTTTTCTGGAGAGGAGCTGCCAGAACTGTTGTATTTTGCTCTTGATTTAAATTCTTATGCTAGCTTGTTTTTAACCTGCTTGTGGATGCATGGGGAGACATCTCTCAAATGTTCATCTGTGAAAGTGGAGCTGGCACGTGGGGCAGGTGTGAGTCTGGCATGGTGAGTTCTCTGCCTTTGCCACCACTCACCTACAGACACAGAATTGGTTTAGTTTTCAGAGGTGCCTGTCTCACAGGCTTCCTCTCTCACACAGAAGCCACCAAAAACTTTTGGGTGAGAAGCTATTGTTTCCAATCCAGATGCATCCTGTTGACTTTCCAGCTGTTCCACAATGAGTTACAGATGTGTTGTCTCTCTGCCTCTCTTTGGTGACAATTGTGCATAGAAGTTGCTTATTTAATAGTCGTATTTTTGGCTGTGGGTTTTGTTTTTTTTTTTTTTTTTTGAATTGTAAACTGAATCAGGTCATTTTAGTCCCTGTTTTCATTCTTTCAGACTCCAGTTATTGAAGTGTGACTGAAGTGAAATTTCATGGATTAATTCACCAATATTAATATGCTAATTGATACCTTATTGCTGTGAAAGCAAGGGTATAAATTGTATTGAAACTGTAGCTTTGTTTTATGTTCTATTCTACTGGAGCAAAAAGTTGTCATGGGCAGCTTTATCCTAGAAATGGCAATTTGGGAGGGAGGTGTGTCCCTTTTGTCAGCACTGCTTCTGTGCTGCTTGAGGGCTCTGAAGCTTTGGAGCTCAGAGCAAGCAGCAGTTCTGCTCAGCCTTTGCTCAGTTTGCATCCCTCAACTTCTCACCATGGAATATTCTGGTTTAATTCTGCTGCTTGGAAATAGCACTGTTGACTGTCTGTTGTACATCCAGCAATACTCATTGCAGCAGCAGCCACATATCAGGACAGCCTTTTCTGGCATCAGGAATGTTCTTACTCCAAGAAAAGAACTGATCTGGAGCGTGGTTAAAAGAAAATATGTGGCTTCAATCCAGGGACAAGAGGCAGTTGATTTACATCTCTCAGAGTTTCTGTGAATGGAGAAAACATAATCTTTGAGTTATGGAAAGGGGAAGAAAGTAACAAGTGCTGGAGCTTAGCTCTGAAGCTGACAGATTCTGGTTGCATCCTGCTGGCTGTGCTGTTTCCCAGCATCTGTGGAGCCTTTTGTCCATCCATCCCAAACAGCTGCTCACAGCTGTGTTTTGGATGTGATGGCTGCTCCCATGTAAAAACATGATTATCTGGCGCCTGCACTGCCTTTGTCAACATCCAAGGTTTGTTACTGGCCTTCTTACTCGGTGCCTGGTACATCTGTCCTGCAGACTTGATGGAAATATTTTGGCAGCTATTTCTTAATCTCTCTGGGTACTTGGGCACAAAAATGCGGCAAGAACTGAAACCATGTGTCTTCCCATTTGAAGCAGCTAACAGTGTAACCTCTACACAGGATGGAAAATGCATTTGATATAAACTGATTATCCTAATGTGGTGTATTGTGATACTCAATGCTCAGAAAATGTCCTCTGTTCCGCCTTCCTTACTCCTGACACTTTACTGTGCCCTCTGTTTCCTGTCATACTTGATGAAAGAGCAATGTGTGGTTTTACCAATGAGAACCTCCAGGAACCTGCTGGAATACAGACCATGAGCTGTGAAAGTTCATGCTGGCTGGATTCTTTAAAAAGCTTTTCTCTTTCATCCCAGCTAACTCCCTAGCAATGGGGAGGTTCAAAGATCCTGTGAATGTGAAAGCAGGATTCATACTGAGACCTTTTGCAGACAGTGGCAGCATTTGCTGTAGTACCTGTTGGATTTGATGCACTGACATTTTGGTTCTCAGCCAGAAGGGGCTGAGGGAGGTGCTTTGGTGCATGGATGTTAATGAAGTGGTGTTTTCTGGGAAACCAAACTAACAAACAGCTTTATTGGGTCTCCCAGTCCATCCATTCTGTGCCAGGCCTTGCTGCCTTACAGCAACATGCCTTTCCCTCAAATCCCAGGAGCTTTTTGAGTCCTGCAGGGTCCTGTGTGTGCACAGTACAGTTGAGGGCAGTGTGAGGGGGTACCTGATAGCACAGCAAAGCACCTGGTCACAGCGAGCCGTGGTGCCTGGTGCTGTGTGTGGCTGGGAAAGGGCTCTGTGATAGCTGCAGTGGCTGTGCTCTGTGCCTGAGGAGGTGTTTGCTTGTGGCAGGTTCAGCAGATATGCTCTGTTTGCTAACAGCCTGTAGCTGACGTCTGAGCTGAGGAGTTCCCAGGGGACACAAGGAGGATAAGAAAGATTCTGTTTGTTGCTGTCTTGACAGTGAATAATGCCTTCCACTAATGCTTCTTGACGTCAGTAAATTCCTCAGACTAGAAGAGAACGTCAGATTTTTCCCCAGATGCGTGGCAAACCTGGGATCTGAAAGAGGAGGTGTGCTGTAGTGGTAGTGTGAAGCAAGGTTTGAGACAATGGAGAAGAGACTGGGCGAATGGAATGTGTTTGTGACGTGGGGCCTCTGCTCTTCAAACCATGTTGTCAAGGAAGCTTTTCTCAGTCACCTCTCCAGGAGGGCAGAAGTCAGTTCAGTAGGCACCTCCAGGCTCAGCAAAACAACACAGTTGTAATCATAGCTGCGTGTGTTTTGATTTTGTACTTTTTTCTGTCTTGGAAAAGCAATGGTCTTACCAGCTCTATTCTCTTTCCTGTTTGTTAGGTCTGCCTAACCACGGACAAACCAGACAAATGGTAAGAGAATGTTCATTTAACCAAAACAGGGAAAAGAAGAATTATTAACCCACACTAGATAGAACACCCCATTAAACCGTAGTGCTTCACTTCCACCTTTGCTGTTTGCAGCTGGTCATACTTACCAATTCACTGAAAAGGAAAAAAAAAACAAACATTGGGGCATCTGAATCATCTTAATGTTAAATACAGTTTAAACCTCTATCTATCTTTATATCTATAAATTATATCCTGTTTTGAATGGAGCATTTTGTTTCTGCTCATGCAGAAACCGAGTGGCTGCTTACAGCAAAGTTCTGGGATGTGTTTCTAGATGGAATGTGTTTCCCTGAAGGAGAAAGGTTTAAATGATGGAAGAGTTTGTTTGGAAAACAGTTTCTTTTTAATTTTTTTTAGCAAGTTGGTGTGCAAGTTACCTGCTGAGAATGCTTGTATTTTACTCTTTTTTTCTTTTTTTTTTGAGTAAAAATTATTTGTAGCCTTTCATCTGTTGTGCTGAGTTTAATCAAAGGACAGAAGCAAATAGCCAGTCTGATTGATGTGTCTCTGGCAGAATGCTTTCACACTAAATTGTGAAGGGGCCAGTGCAAAGGCTGTGCATCCCTTTCCCCCCTTGCACGTGGCTTATGGGAAACAACTTCAAGCATACATTCTCCACCCCCTCCCCCAAAAAAATGTTCTGATGTTGATGAAGTGGAGCTTGCCCCGTTAGCTGAAGTGCCAGAATGCATTAGTGTCAGCAGGGCCCTGTGACACAGGTCAGCCAGCAGCAGGTGTGACTGATGCTCACTGCACAGTGATCACAGGCATTATTGAACCTGACAGTGTTTGGGGAAGTTCTGGCCTGAGGGGAGGCCAGAATTTGGGTGTGCCAGGCTGCTTGGAATAACAGAGCATTCCTTTGGTTTGTTTAACAATCCGAAGTGGTAATTTGTATTCCTTCATTCTGTGTCACTGAGGAGACTGGCTACTTGTTTGTGTCTGCTGAATAAACCAACTCAGAGCAGTGGGAGAAATCTCTGATGACTTAATATTTTTTAGGTGTTTTAGGGTAAAACTTTCAGAACTACCTTGATTTCTGGTTGCCTGATCAAGTGTGAATGAAAAATAAAAGGTCCTCATTTCAGGATGTGTCATTGGAAATAGATTTCACCATGTAGGCAGAGAAAAGGCAACCTGGAAGCACAGGGGTGCCCTTTCTAGGTATTTCCAAGAACTTTTTCTGGAGTTCTTCTCCTGTGTATCTTGCATATGTGGAGAAAATACGCTGTGCAAACCTTAATGAAGGGAATTTCTTGGAGAAACCTGGAGGGGGTAAAAAAATGCCATCAGAAAACTTTTATTTGAACCTTTTGCTTAACAAATGTCAAATCTAAAAGCAATTGTTGAAGTATTTCAGTGGTCTGCTGTGGTGCTGAAGCTGTCTTGTATAACATGGAGCTGGGCAACTAAGAAATTAAATTGTTACTGCACTTGTATGCAACAGTTTTAAAGAACTTAGGGTTTTAAAAGGTAGGGGTTTGTTTGTTTAGCTCTAAAGCCCTGATGTTCTACAGGAAGCAGATTTTGCTAGAGCAGTTGATTAAGGCTGGTCAAAAAATAAGTCATTGTCATTTTTTGTTTTCTGCTCAGATACAAAATGAGAGAGACGCAGGGTTTTGTTGGGTTTTTCTCCCTTGGTTTTTAGACTGAATTCTTCCCTTTCTAAGTCAAGGTGTTAAAATTCAGTTGAGCTATTGCAATGACCTGACACTTAAGGATTTGAAGACCGTGTGTCCCCACCATTCCTTTTGAGGTGGATCTCCCAGGGCAGACATCTCACACAAACGTGCAGTTTCCCATTCCGTGGGCAGAAGGGGAAGCCTTGGTGCATCTGGGGAGATGGTCTGACCTTGGACAATGGCCTGTGAAAGACCAGCCTTGAACTTAGACCAAGGTGTTTTCTGACCAGCTTTAATTTATGCATATCAAGTTTTCTGGGCCTTCATTTTGCATCTTTCCCAGCTGTTCAGTGTTACTGATTTCAGTGGGATTTCTCAATGTGCTGAGCAGCAGGAAGGAGGGGCAGCAGAACTGGACTTCAGTGATCAAGGACAGCTGCATTTGAGAAGCTTAACACTTTGCTCCCTTTCATCTGCACCTCTCTTAATAACAGCTCATGTTTTTCCAGCTGAGTGTGAGGGGGTTACTGTGAGTCTGGAAAATGATGCCTGTGTTGATTTGCAAAGCAAATGTGTTGTGGGAAATCTGTAATGTTCAATACTAGAAGGGTTTTATCATGAAAGCTGCTAAGCTTTGTAGTACTAGATTTGTTTTCAACAATATATTTAATTCCATACTATCCTCATTGAATATTAACCTCCCTAGAACAAAAAGGATATGGGTAAGTTTGGTGCTCCAGAATAACTGAAAATTCTGAGTTTTGTATTTTATTTGCTCTGTAGCCAGATTTCCTTCCTTGAAATCAATAGAGTTGCTCTAGATTTATGGTAGCAGCTGAAATCTAAGTCTGATGCTCAATCTTTCGAACTTCATGTCGTCTTTCAGACACAAGCCACAAATTATTGGTAATGCCTTCCATTTATTAATTGTCCTGTCGCTGAAGTATTGCTGTCCTATTGCATATTGAAGGCGCCTAACTTGTACTGCTTGTGAACAGTTGCTTTTGTGTGAATTCTGTGTTCAGTCCTGAGCCAAAGGGGGAGGTATTTACCTTAAACTCTCAGCAAGCCATACAAAAACTTTCATTCTCTTTTCCTTTGAGTGCTTAGCACATGTTGCTGCAGGTTTGTTGCAGTCCATAACTGTGCTGTTTTATGTATCACGTTAGGGACCAAGCCGAAACTTGCTGCTCAATGGGAAATCATACCCAACAAAAGTCCGATTAATTCGTGGTGGATCCATGCCTCCAGTGAAAAGGAGGAGGATGAACTGGATTGATGCACCAGATGATGTTTTTTACATGGCCACTGAAGAAACCAGGTAGGAAATGTGGTCTTTCAGAGGATTTAAGGGGATGTCTTTTGATTTGTGGGGGGGGATGTCTTTTGATTTGTGGGTGCTGCAGCTGGCATTTTGGTTAGAGAGAGGTCTCATCAGCATGTCTGATGCTACAAACTGAATGCAGAGACCACAGCCAGTGCTGAGCTGGGTAAAGGGTGGGAAATAACCATGCACCTGTATTCCAGAGAAAGCAGATTCTTATTCTTCTTCCAGAGCAGTTGCTGTAGGAGATGGGCGCAAAGGGAAGGAAGACTGAGGTGGGAATTCACCTGGTTCAGACCCATCACTGCCCTCAGAGGTCCCATCACAGAGGGACAGGATAGGGCCCTCCTGGCTCATGGGTGACACTGAGGAGCAGAGCCTTCTACACACAGAGCTCTGCGTGTCTTCTTGCATTACCCCTCAGGACATTTCCACCTGTGTCTGGGTTCTGAAACCTGCAGGTGACAGAGGGTGTCTGTGGGCTGAGTTGACTCATTTTTCAATGGTTTATATTTGCCACCAGTAGCAGTGAGATTTAGCCCCTCAGTGTCCATCTTCATCCTTTAGTAGTACTGCTTCTGCTAGTCCTACTCCTTCTTGTTGTTCTGCCCATAGGATAAAAATAGTGGAAGAAACTTTCCTTGTGTGAGTTTCACTTCAAACTGTTTACAAACTGCTGACAGAGTGGTAGAAGCCATGTGACCTGATCCCTAAGGCAAAGTTCCCAGTACTGGTATTCCTAGGACAGGATTGTTGTTCCTAGGTGTGGTGAGAAGGTAAAGAAATTGGCTTGTGTGGTTTCCTCCCAAGAACTTGGTACCTCCCTCCTGGGTAACCTTGAGGAAGGTCAGAGCAAAGCTGCAGCCCTGCTTTCCAGTCCTCTCTGACAGCAGAGATACTGGCTGGTTTCTATCTTGGTCTGAAGCCTGGAGTTATCAGCACTTGCACTATCAATGCCCCAACAGCAGAGAAGCATTTACCTTTCCCTCCACTTGCAGAGATGGACCTGGCAATTACTGGATGTCTGAACCCTTCAGGTGACTGAGGAGGTTGATAGTTTTAGTGCTTTATCTCTTCTGGTATTACTAAATTTGGCACTGCTCTGAGTCTTCATTTGTTCAGCACAAAGGTCATAGTCAAGAGTCCTGGCATCTCCAAACTTCTCCTTAACCTATAGAGCATTTCAAGTGTTAGGGAACTATTCTATGGGTCTGGTATCAAAGATGGGCTTTGTAGAATAGGTGACACTAGGAACATTCAAGTTACTAACCACTGATCTGTTGGATAGTGAGTTTACAGTGCAGGAAACACCTTGTTGGAACTCAGAAGAAACATGAAATGAATTTCCCAGTCAGACTTGTTCCTATGGACACCTTTAATGCAACTCTGCATTTCACACCAGCTCCTATCTTTGCCATGTCTTTTTCTGTGCCTGCAAGATGCTGTGAAAGAAAGCAGTGGAATTCCATATATAATTGAAAATAAAGTGAGAGAAGAATTTAATTTTCAGGGGAAGCAGTTTTCTTTCTGCTGTCACTCTGATAAAGCGGTACTGGGATCCTGTTGCAGCTCTCAGATTCGTGTGCCACTGTGAACTCAGGGTATACAGTCTCTAATGCTCAAGGCTTGTTTCATAATCCTGTATCCTGTATTTCTTCTTGACATCTTCTTGACACCCAAGGCACATGAAATACAGCAGGTGCATGGTGGCAGCATGTCAGTACAAGGTCCTGCCCCTTGACCTGGACAGAACCGTTAACAGTATTCATACATTGTGGTGTTGGTTTTGACAATGATTTACTGTAGACACAGAATCTTCTGCTCATACAGAACCACTGACTGAGGCAGGAAGGATCAGTCCCACAGCAACCAGCACAACTCTGGTTCAGTGATAGACATCAGCTCAGTAAGATCTTATCACTTCCATTTAAAAATAGAGAGAGAAAGAAAAGAAAAAAAAACCCACCCAGGCTTCTTTGTCTGACAGCCGTGCTGCTTAGCTGACTGATGAGTGGTGAAAGGAGATTTTTGGCAGGCTGTGAAGAGCAGGGAAGCCTGAGCACTGGAGCATTGTCAGTGGCACGGGTTTTCTGTCGGGCATTTCACCTCTAACTTTTCCCTGAACCATCTGCTGCATTCCAGTGTCAGGAATGTAAGACTTGTTTGTGAGCTCTGAAACAATTTGAGCTTTGTGTTGGCTCCATAGCAATCAATCTAGCTGCAATATCTGCATATCATCCTCCAGCTGAGGGTCAGGCTGTGTTTTTAGTCACAGCAAGTAGGTTTCCCTGAAGTTTTACACGCTCTCCCTCTCCCCTTTTTGTGTAGCACTGTTGAGAATGGTGCTGGAAAACTGTACAGCTCTGAAGGAGCAGTTTGAAAAGTTGGTCGAATGAAAGGAAAAGGTTTTAGAATTGAAGGCTCCCAGTAAGGAACTTGGCATTTATAACTCATGCAAGCGGAGGCAGCGGGTGACCTGATCAGAATCCAGAATGCTGGAGGACGTGTTTCTGATGGCAGCATGGCTAATGGAGCACACGTGGGTGCTGCAAGGAGCTCTGCTGGCTAAAAGTGGATCAACTGCAGTCAAACATCTTGGAAAAGTCATTATATCAAGATTTTATTTTTTCTCTCCCCTGCCACCACTTTGGCACCTTGTTTTCACCTCTCCTCACCCTGTGGTCTTTTAGTTTTAGAAGATGCTGAAGAAACAGGGACATGGGGCAAACAAAAAATGTGTCTCTGTAAGTGCACTAGCTTGTCCTGCTCAGTGGGAAAAAAAAAAAAAAAACAAGTGGAGAGATAACCAGATCTGAGAAGTGATTCAAAATCTTCAGCTGAAGTTGATGGTTTGTCAGTTCTGGTGGTGCTAAGGGTAAGTTTTTGAGGAGAGGGGAGATATTTTGACCAATTTCTTCAGCAACCATCACACTTTAAAGGCAGAAATCAGCTCAATGAGAAGGTCTCTCTTCCACAGAAGGTCTCTCTTCCATTGACAAATAAACCAAACCAACCAACCAAAAAACCCTCAACAAGCAACACAACCAACCAAAGAGGGTTTCAGCCCCAGCAGGGTCCCCCAGATGAAACTGGGGGATAGGTGGCTGAAATGTAGACTGTAGAGGCCTTCTCTGTCAGCCAAAACCTCATTCTGTCAGGAGCCTGTGAGGGAAGGCAGACTCTTCTTCTTGCCCCAGTTCTTGAGATGGAGACTCATAGTGGGTACTGGTAAACTACTCTTGTGAATATTTATTACTTTCCTTTCTAATCTCTATGTGCTTTTGACCACCACAACGTCCTCTGTAAAACAATTCATCATTTTAATTACACAGTACATTTTTCATTGTTGCTGTATTTTTGGGTTTGGATGGGGTTTTTTTGTGATACTTCCTTTATCTGAGCCTGGTATTAACAAAAAGAAACAAGCAATCATTCAGTATTTGTCTCTGTCTAACTTATTTTGGTAATTTTAAAACTTTGGTGTGTCTTTCTGTGTCTTTTGCTTTCTCTCCACATGGAAAACAGCTTCCTGCATCTAATGGGACTTGTTGCCAGTGTTGTACAAATAGGGAAATCCTTAACCAAGCACAATATGTGAATATTGCCCATTTCTGGGTTGGGCATACACAGCGTGGGAAAAGCAAGAAGGGGAAACACCCTGTTGGTGTTGCCTTGGCTTTGTAAACTTCCCCAGAGCTGCCTACAGCACATCCAACTGATCAAAATAAATTCAGAATAAATCAGTGGTGTGGAAACTGACTGTCCTGACTATTTCTCGTGTTCTATTCACAGCAAGAGACACTGGTCCTACAAGGCTAGACCAGAATGCCTTCTGCTCTGCAGGAGAAGGATTCTGGAGCAGAGAATACAATTTCCTCTTCATTGGGGGCTGTATAAATCAGAAAATCTTGAGTTTTCCAGGGCAGGCATTGCAGAAGGAACCATTGTGACCCACCCCAGCAGGCGTGTGCGGGCCCAGTTTCCCTTGGAGAAACAAGCCCAGGGTGCCTCTCTAATGGTGCCTCTGTAATCCGTGCCTTTCTTCCTTGCTGTCTGCAGGAAAATCCGCAAGCTGCTTTCCTCCTCGGAAGCCAAGCGAGCCGCCAGACGCCCTTACAAGCCGATTATCCTGCGGCCCATGCAGGCAGTGCAGCTCCGCCAGCCCATGAATGATGAGCCCATAATCATCGAGGATTAAGCACGGCCACGGATCTGCCGGCAATCTCTCCTCCAGTATCTACTTGAGTTTCCATGGCTACAGCATTGAGCTAACTGTTGAAGAGAGGGAACTTTTGAGGAACCGTTTTGCATCTTTTAAACCCTTAAAAGGAACTCAGCCCTGCTCTGAGCCTCTGACCACAGACTGCTCTCTCTCTCTCTCTCTCGCACTCTCTCCTTCTCTCCTATCTTTTTTCTTATTTTTTCCTTTTTTTTTTTTTTTTTTTTTTTTTACNTTTTGTTAATTTTTAGTAGCTTCTTTTCCCTTTTGCTTCTACCCCTTTTGTAGAAGGGGGAGGGAAATTAAGTTTAACTTATTAAGAGAATGTGGACTAGTACTTTTTAGCTTTGTTTCCTCTTCTGATGTACGAAGAGCTAGAACCCTTCATTTGTGACTGAGCTCTCGTTGGAAAGCCATTTTTATGAGGCTGTGTTGTAAGATTTTTCTTTTCTCTCTTTTTTTTTTTTAATTTTGTGGACGGTGCCATTTTTTAATTTCATTTATATTGTTTCTTTTGTAGATAAATTTCCAATCTTTAACTGATATTTGAAAATAGGAGCTGAAAGCCAGCCCCAGGTTCAGCCAGTTTTCTTTGGTCCTGTCCCTTCTGTTTTTTGGATCATTTGCACAGCCAGTTGTGCTCATGCACAAGACAGACCAACTCAGGCTGAGAAAGGAGTGAGCTAAGAACTGAAGAACCTTGCAGAACATTACACTAACGTTGTGTGCAGTGGAGCCAGGCTGCCAGAATTAGGTGTCCTTACTCTAGTTGCTCTCTGGGAGATGTGGCCCGTGGCATTTCTCCCAGTAACCAGCAGTTTGTGTGCTGCCTTCTCAGTGACATCTGGGATCCTACATGCTGTTAGGCCACCAAGAGCCAGCAATAGGCCCAGCAAGTGTAATGAATTGCTTTGCTCTGGCTCCAAGAGTCAAGTACACCAATGCCCAGGGACATTTTGCTTAGAACTCTGAACCTGTTTGTGCATCAGTGCTTTTGGACATGTTTTCCCAGGATGAGACCTGGTTTCTCTTTAATTGCGTTACTGTATGTTTCCCATTTTGAAGGGACTTTAAATTGCAGTTGGGTTTTCATTTGAACACACTGTGTCTGAATTTAAGTGTTTTTTTCCCCCCTTGACATTTCTTGTGTTTGAGGTTTCTTGCATCTCTTGAACTTCTTACGTATTTGCAAGTCTGTATCATTTCTTTTTCATGTGTCTTCTCATGGCAGTGCATTTGCTGGATGCCCTGCTCGGTTTTGAAAGGATGTAAACTATCATTTGCAACTTGTGCTGATCTGTACATGTACCTGCCTCAAGCAGACACAGCATGTAATAACCCCCAAGTCATTCCATATGTGTCAGCGGTGAGATGAGCCAAAGTTGTATTTGGGTTATCACAGTCCAACAGTGATTCTGTGCAACTCTGCTAACCCATGGGGTTAGACGGAAAGGAATCCCCACAAAATGAAAACAATTCAGTTAACTTTACTTAATAAACCTGGAAAGTGAGCTTTTGTGAAACATCTGCTTTTTGTCTCTTCTGAAACAGCCGCCCTCACTCGGGTCCGTGTGCCTGGGGTACGCAGCCCTGCACCTTGCATCTCATCCCAGGGCTGTGTCCTGCTCTCCAGGCTCCCTGTGCCAGCAGTGCCATTGTACAGGGCAAGGCTCCGAGTCACTCATAGTTTGATTCCTCTCCTGTGCAGTTTAAACATTTCCAGTGCTTCAGAGGTGTCTCCCTCTCTCCTCCTCAAACTGGCAGCAGATGCAGGGCTGGGCATCTGAATGAGCCCTTTGTCCAGAGCAGCTCCTGGTCCTGCTGCTCCAGGCCTGCCCAGAGGCAGAGGGACATCCCTGGGGGTCAGCAGCACAACCTGTGGGCAGTTCCAACCTCTGTGTTGCTCTGTCCTCTGAGGTGAGAAGCACGGGCTCCGTGTTTGCTCTCGTTTGCTGCTTAGGAATGGTGAGATTCACTCGGTGGCCGTGAGGAGCTGTGCACCCTGGCAGGTCTAAGTGTATCCTGTGCTACAGGTCAGGATTTCCTGTCCACAACTTAAAAGTGGGACAGGACAGCCGTTCCTGAAGGATGTGCTACTCAGGAAGGGCACAAAACCCCTCAGGCTGTGAGCAGCACCAGTGACCTTGGCAGTTCTACCTTGTCACCATCAATCCTTAGGATTAACCCTCTGTACGTGAGAGGTGCCGGCTGCAGGAGGGTTTTGTAACACTTCTGTCACTGTGAGGGAAGTGCTCCATGGATTCCTTCCTGTAGCAAAAGGAAATCTGAACACATCATTTCGGAAAACTCCGTGTCTGAGTTGGCCCCTGCTGTGCCTGGGGGAGCTCAGCCAGCCTGGGGGGCTGGAGCTGCTGCTGTGCTGGGGATCCCGGGGGATGGGGATGGGGATGAGCTCTCGGTGAGCCCGGCGAGAGGCGGCTCTGGCTGCACCGAGAGCGCAGGAACCACTTGGGGGTGCCAGCCCTGCGGTTTCCAGCAACTTAAAAGCTTTCTTGGAGCGGCTCCAGAGATTGCTCTGGGAACGAGTCCAGGGAAGGAGAGAAGAGAGCACGTCCTGTGCTGCCCTAACTTTGAAGGACCCTTGCGTGTCCTTCAATAGAGATGCTGGTTTTTCATGTGCAGTAGCAGACTCCACTGCCATGTATTTCACTGGCTTATGTTTGTACCAGCTTGGGAGGAGGGGCTGGAAGATCCCTTCAGCAACCGTAGGAAAATGCTGGCTCTTGGGAAGAGCAGGGAGTGGTAGGTCAAGGCACTGACTTATCCAAGCCCGAGGGGTCACTCTCTTAAGCTGTGCCTGTCACTAAGCCTCTCCTGTGCCGACCTCTCCTCTGTATTCACATTCCTGTGCTGTTGCTGCAGGAATTGCCTTTGGTTATTCACCCTCCTGCTCTAGAGCCTCATCAAAACAGAACAGCCTTCATACAGCTGGGGCCATGTCCCATTTTCCAGGTCTGTTCCCCTGCTTCCCACCTCCTAAAGAGCCCCTGACATCATAGCAGGGAAGAGAGCCTGGAGCTGGCAAGTGCTTGCCCACCTGAAGCAGGCCAGGTCTATTGGGATGTAATAAGTTTTGCATTTGGGTATTTTCCCTTTGCTGTGTGTCCCTGGCATCCCAATCCTTCACTGGCCTCTGCCATGTAGACTTGGGAGCAGATGTGTCACAGGCTCAGCTGCAATCCCTGGAAGGGGGCTGTGCTCCATGCTCACGTGGATGGAGCCAGACTCAGTGCCATGCTTGTAATATTACAGGCTTAAAAAGAAGCAGGAAGTTGCTCAGGAAAGTATTTAAAAAACAAAACAGAAGTCCAAACATTCCTACAATACTTTATGCCAAAATGCTTTTGTTACAGATTTAATTTTTTTTAAAGTTAACTTTGTTATTTTGGGTTTTTTTTTCACATTGCATTTTGCATTTTAGCAGCTTGTCAGTAGCAGCGCCCTGTGATCTCTGCTTTTGCTGCTGTAACATGAAGGCAGCGCCCTGACTGTAACAGCACTGATGAAACAATGTGAAAAAAAGCAAAGTATGACCAAAACTAACAATTCTGAACCTGGCATTCCTGCTGTGGGAGGAGGGCTGTAACCGGGACACTATTGGAGAGTTGTAAAGCAAAATACACGCTGAAATTTTCTTTTGAAATGGAAATTTGGAGCCGGTGCCAGCTCTGCTGCGGGCTCTGGCTCTGTGCAAGTGTTACACAAGCCAGACCTTGGGAAGCTGGAGAGGCTCTTTGGGATGGGTGGATTGCATCATGGTGGAGCTGCTTTCCTCTGCCATGGGAGGAGGGGGCACTCACCTGCTCACAGGGGGCATGGGATGAGTAGTGGCACAGGAGGTGGGCCAGCCTGGGGCATTTTTGGGAAAAGCACAAATAAGATCTGGCAGATTTTGACTGTGAGGAGAAGGAAGGAATTTGACTCATTTACAGAAACTGGACCTTGAATCTTTTCTATTTTCCTTAATCCATCAAGAGGGCACAGGCTTAAAAACACCATTAACTCAAACAAGCTTTGGCAGCAGCATTAGAGGGAGAAAGATCACTGTAGAAAGGCAAGTCAAGGCATGACAGCCTTCTCTAGCTGGTGAGAGAAGGTTTGTTTGGGGTTTTTCCTGTACATGTAGTCAGTGCCTTTCAAGGTGAGCCTGCAAGAGCCAACAGTGATGGGATCTGTCGTCATCCCCATCTTCAGAATATGAAAATGTCTTGAGTGTGGGTGGTGTTTATGCCCTTCCCAAGGGAAGAGGCTGGGGTGACCCACGTCCCCCTGTCCCTCCTGCCCTCACTTCTCTTCCTGGGGACTGACAGAAGGGGTTTGCCCTGCTTGAGCAGCTTTAAAACTTGGTGGAAGGGTCAGTCTCTGATGATCACATTTCACCCGTGCAGGAGGAGGAAGGCTGCCTCAAGAAAAGGCACACAGTAAATTCAGATGGTTGTGGGGCTGGGGCTTGTCTCCACCTCTTCTTCAGCCTGGAAGAAAGTCAGGGCAGGTCAGGGTTGAAGCACACTTGATTCCTGCCCTGGGCTTTGCAAGTTCATTAACCGCATTCCTGGAACGAGAATGAATAACATAAATTCAGCATCTTTCTGCAGACAGCTTCCTCCCTTCCCTCCTGCAAGGGGACTCTCCACCTGGATCCAGTGCTCTGTGGGATGCTGGCAGCGTCACGGGGAGCAGATTTACAGGTTCTGGCTGGAAGGTTTCAGCCAAGTTGTGCTCGTTCAGAGATTTTCCATCTGAGCACGAGCAAGTTTGTTCCCCCTGCCTGTGCTTTGGCTGCCCCCAGGCAGGACAGGAGGGAGGTGAACGTGTGGAGTGTGTGGATGAGGAGCCAAGCTGCGTTTCCCTGCATCCCAGGAAGATGCCTACAATGTCTGGTGGGAACCAAGGCCAAATACATCCTAGTGGGTGGGTGATGCCCAGGAGATGGTGCCATGGGGACATTACAGCACTCTTGAGGTGCTGGATTACGTGTCTCCAGTCCCTTCCCTACCCCAGGGGCTCACTGAGAGTGTCCTGGAGGGGGTGTGCAGGTGGGGCACAGACACATGAAAGCTGAGCAGCCATTGTGCACACTGTGCCGGCCCTCAGAGCTACATTGTGCCATGGCCAGCCTGACCTCTGGCCACAGCATGTCTAGGGAGGCCATGGGACTGGGAGGGCTTAATGACCAACTGCCCTGGGCTGAACTTTGCCACTGAAGCCTGGGTCTGAGCACAGCCCGTTCCTTGGGACACCATTTCTTTCCCTGGAAAACCTGGGGGAGAGCCACCAGTGCCAGCTACCCCCACCCCTGGCCACCCTCTGCAGTCCCACCATGGCTCTGACATGGGTTTGAGGGCTGTGCTCAGGTCTCTCCAGCTGGTTTCCTGCCTGGTTTTGGTTGGAGCACTGCTTTTCAGGCACTGCCATCCCATGGCCCCATGGGGTTCACACGGAGCTCTGCATCCTCGGCACCTGCAGCCTGCAGGGCTCCTCACCGGGCTGGCAGCCATGGCCCCTTGGGAAGAGGTCACAGGGACAATGGGGACACCCATTCCAGATGGCAAGGACAAGGGGGATATCTGTAAACCTGTTTATCGCAGGCGTGACAGCGCTATCGGCCCTGCTGATAAGGGCAGGGGCTCAGATGCCTTTTAAAGGAGAAGAGCGACAAGTGGATGGTTGGAGCTGCAGGGCCAGGGCCGGGCGCTGACGTGCCGAGCCCTGCTCAGTGGCATGTGCTGCCTGACGAGCCCCAGCCCCTGCCAGCCCTCGGCATGCCCGTCCTCTGCTCCTCCATCTTCCCGTCTCTTGCTAATCCTCCCTAAGCCTCTGTGCTCCCTTCCCGAGCTCTGCGCTGACCCTGTGGCCGCCCTTGGGCAGCGAGGCTGGGTGCCCGGTGGGTGGGGGCTGTCCCTGTCCCTGTGGCTGCCTCCCCACCCCAGCCAGCCCCAGGCTCCTTGTGTTGGGGGACAGATTTTCCCGATTTCCCCTGTTCCAGGCAGGTCCTGCCCTGCTGTGCCACCCCAGCTCGCCGTGTAGGACAGCCAGATCCATGCTGGCAGGCACTGCACATCCAGGAGGGCTGTGGAGAATAATTGAAATAAGAAATAAAGTGTTTTGCCAGGTTTTGTGAAAGGCTCTTTCTGTTGCATCCCATCACAGGGAAGTGCTCTCAGGCCATGAAGAGAGGCCCAACCACTTTTTCCATGGAACTCCTGCCTAATGCAATAATCTGAGGCAAAACTGGTTAGAGCTGGGGTGGCCCGTGGGCAGTGGCTGTTACTTGCCATGGGCAGCAGCCATTCTTAACCACCAGCCCCTGGCTGTGGGCTGTGTCCGGGACACGGGAATTTCAGAGGTGAAGAAAGGAGAAAGCTGCAGGTGTCACCTTGGTGTGACCTTGTCATGAGGGACAGAGGGCCCTGGGCACGCACACGGTGCACCAGCCAAGGGTCTGCAGGCCACACAGGGATCATGGATCTTTGGGCACACCAGGCCAGCAGCAGGGGGTTTTCCCATAACCTTTATTTTTCTCCCCCCTGCACCCCAGCCTCTTCTTGACCTGTAACAAATCCAAGGGATCCTAGGTGCCAGAAAAACGAGAGCAGAGGAAGGCTTTCCAGCCTTAGCTCCCCTTAGGAGCTGTCTGGGTCCATGAGTTTTTGTGGTATTTGTACAGAATGAAGAAAAAAGAACTGAGGGGAGTCGGCAAGGGGAGGGGGAGAGAGGTGAGCCAAAGGAGAGGCAGCCTGGAGGGAGTTATTCCTTATTTATTCCTCACTTTCCCTTAATCTCTGTGCAAAGCTCTCTGGTTGACCTGCCCTAGGCAGAGGTCCCAGCCTCGCACCTTTTGAGGGCTCCCGGTGGAGGCAATCCCTGCTCCGGGGCCGGGGCCAGCCCGGCACGCTCGGCAGAAAACCCTCTGAGCCTCGCAGCTCCTGCCGGGCCCGGGGCAGCCGCTGCTGCCCGGGGAAGGGCTACAGGCAGCAGCTTTGGGATGGGGGCTTGCTTCAGTCTCAGCTCCAGCCGAGAAGGGGATGCTGCAGGGATGTGGCTCCTGCTCCGCCCCACACAGCATCCCTGAGGGAAGTGGCTGGGCTAAAAGCCCCCGATTTCTCGAGGAGAAAAGCCCCCTCACAGCCCCGGAGTGGGTAACTGTGGACACGGCCAGAGCGGCGGCAGTGCCCCCAGGGCCGTGTGCCGGCCAGGAAATCAGCTTCCCTCAGCGGCTCAGGAAATCCCGGGGCTGCGCAGGGCCGACCCCCGGGCACTGCTGCAGGGGGCATGGCCCGTGCCAGAGACCTCCCTGGCCGCTGAAAGGCGCCTTTGTCACCCGCTGCCAGGGAAATTCCAGCTCAGCCCTTGGGCAGGGACGGGGCCCTCAAATTTCTGATGGAAAATGCATCCTTTGGTGAAAATTCTTACCATGGTGTCTGGGGAGAAGCACAGCAGGGTCAGGGGTGTTCCTCACGTGTCACCACCCCCCTGGCCGCATCCTGTGTCCCCTCAGCAGCAGGCTGTCCCCTGTTCCCCACAGAAGCTCGGCCATCCCTTCTTGCTCAGCCTTGAGTCACCTGTCCCCGAGGCGCCAGGACATCCCTGCCCGCCCGTGCCGAGCCTAAATCGGGGAAGATTAAGACACGACCAGCTAAAGCCACTTTGCTCCTGAACCAGCATATCCGCTTGGGATTTAGCGCATTTGCAGGCAGGGATTCACACCTTTAGGTGATTTGTCTTAATTCCCCGCAGCCTCTATGTGTGAAAATCTCTTGGCCGGCACCTTCTGGGTGCTGGTTCTGCAGCGTGGCAGAGCCCAGGCTTTCTCCTGTGGCCTCCTCAAACAGGCTGTTGGGTGAATGCAGCCTTCTCCCTCCTTCTCTTGCACCCCAGCTCAGGCTGCCTCAGAATATGGGATGTGAAGGATTTAGACAGGAGATGCTTTTCAGGATGTCTGCTCAGCTCATGAGACGGGAGCTGTTGCAGGCACAGGGATGCAGCGCTGGCACCTGCCTGCTGCCATGGGGTGCTGTAGGGCTGCAGACACACCGGGTACCACAGAGGGACCCACAGGAGTGCTCTGGGACTGTGCTGGAGCAGGCAGCTGCTCTTCCAGAAATCAAAAGCTCCACAAATCCCCAGCTCCTGCCCTGTCCTGGTGGCTGCAGGCCTGGGCTGGGACACTCTGGCTCCACGGTGGGACACACAGGGCTGAGCCCCTCCCGGGGGCCGTGTGGGGCTGGGGCGCCCTGGAGGCACCGCTGCCACCTGCCCCCGCACAGGGACCCCGCCGGCCACAAAGCCACGCATTGTTGTGACAGCAGCCACACGGTGAGTGACAGGGATGCCTGGGCCTTCTAACCCAGCAGGGCGCACGGGCGATGCAGCAATCCGCTGTCAGGCATCCCCGGCCCCTCCGGCCCCATGTACCCGCCGGCAGGGTCACTCTGTCCCATCCCGGAGCCCCGGGTTCCCTTCCCAAGGCTGCCGGGCCCGGGCGGGCGCTTGGCAGCTGCACCAGCTGCCGGCAGAGAAAGAATTCTGTGACAATGGCGGCGGAGCAGAGCCAGGCTGCCGGCTGATGAATAATGCAAAGCTGCGCTTGCGGAGCGGCAGATGTCCTGTTTACCAACACAGTGCAGGGCCGCAGCGCCCCAGCCACGGGCCCTGTCCCCCTGTCACCACCGCTGTCACCCCCTGCCCTGCGCCCACCACAGCACCATCCGGGCACAGAGCCATGGCATCGTGGCTCCTCGGGTATCCTCGCCGTGCCTTCACGGCTCCCTGAGCATCCCTTTGCAGCCGGAGGGGTTTAAGATGGGAGTTTCCATGGCAACGGAGCGGAATGGCGCCGGGAGCCGGGGGATGCGGGCGCTGGAGCCGGGCAGCGAGCGGGGCTGGGGCGGGGACGGGCTGCGGGGGATGGGAGATGCCCGAGCCCCTCTGCGGCGGCTGACCGGGACCGCCACCCTCCACTCGTGTCCCAGGAGCGGCTGCTGGCCAGACTCAGCCGGGGAGACTCCCGGCCGATGCCTTTGGGGCCGGGAAAAGCCGCGCCGCTCAACTACAACCTGTTTATTATGGAGATTTTTTTCCCAGGCAAGGGAAGTCGGGAGCACTCGCGTCCCGACTTTGGCCTTTTGGGGATGGGANGGGGGCCGGGCGGAGCGGGGAGCACGGCGCGGCACATCACAGCACGGCTCGGCACGGCACGGCTCGGCTCCGCTCTCCCGCCATGGCATCCAAGTGCCCCAAGTGCGACAAGACCGTGTACTTCGGTGAGCGCATCCCCGGGCCCCGGTCCCGCATCCCCTTCCCCGCGCCGAGACGCATCCTCGGGACCTCAAACCCAGCCCAGAGCCGCCGCTCATCCCCGCCTTCCCCTTCCCTGAGCCCCGGTGCATCCCCGGCTCCCCTTTCCCCCACTGGGATGGATCCCCGCGGGGCTCACCCGGAGACCTGCCCGGCAGAAGCTCCTTCTTCCCCGCGGTCCCTGTGCTCTGCCCCGCATCCCCGGGCTGTGCTGAGCGCTGCTGCCGGCTGGCCCTGGGGCAGGGGACACAGAGGGTGTGGGTGACCCCGGGCTCGCTGGGCTCAGGAGGGGAAGCAGGGGGTGAGGAGCTCTGGCTGGGGTGTGTACCCACACCCGGGGTGCTGAGAGTGGCGTGGCTCCTGTCCCCAAGGACCTGCTGGCTTGGGCCAGGGGAACCCAGCCCAGCCGACACGGCCGGTACTGGGATGAGGGCTCCCGAGATTCGGAGGATCTCTTGGGGCGGGGAAGTTGGCAGTGGCAGGTGCAAACAAAACCTTCTCCCAGCCGGTTTCTTTGATTCCCTGCAAACCTGCTCCCAGGTGTGCCATTCACCTCTCTCTGTCTCGCCTCGCAGCCAGCCCCAGCGGGCTGTTCCCCGTTGGGTGAGCTAATGAAGGGTTTGGGGTTCTACGGGACTTTTTCAAAGGCAGCTCCTGGGCTCGGAGCTCCCATCTCAGCACGCTTGGGCTGGGTTAGGGCAGCAGCGAGTCCCTGCAGGTCTCCGAGGGCCCTGCTTGGGGTTGTGGCTGGTCAGGATCCCTGGGAAGCGGGGCTGGCGTGTCTCCTGTCAGGCAGGGCGGGCTGAGCGCTGCCGCCCGGCTCGCAGGGAGGCGGGAGCAGCGGCTGATCCTCGGCCTTGGTGCCCCCGAGATGCTCCCGAGGTGCTGCCCCAGCTCGGAGCCTCTCCAGCAGTGACCTCACCCCCTGGGTGAGCACCCTTGGGACTCAGGATGGCTCTGGGATGGATCCAGAACTCAGCCCGAGCTGCCTCTGGGGACCTGCTGACCACAGGGTCCAGCTGGCCTGGGGCTGCCTCCCTGCAGCCCTCCCTGCCCATCTCCCCCCGCTGCTCCGGGGTCCAGCCCTTGTTGCCTCAGTGTGTTTGTTTGGTGGAGAAATACCAAATGGTTCTGATGATGTTTGAGCGTTGGAGGCATTGGTGCTTTCATTCTTTTCCGGCCATCTCCAAGTAAACACAGGGAAATAGGAATTTGCTGTCTTCCTCCTTTAAATAAACCTATTTGTGTGTGGGTGGGAAGGGCTTGGCCCCCTGGACATCTTTCTTTGTGTGTATCTTTTCCTTTTTAAGCAGAAAATAGTGCCTACCCAGGCAGCTGGGCACTGACCCGGGGACAGAGCTGCTCCTCTGGCTCCAGGGATGAGCCTGCCCTGCGTGGGGGGGTCGGGGCTGGGCTCAGGGACCCCTTCCTTGCCGGAGGAGGAGGCCAGGCTGTGCCAGGAGGAGAAGCACCAGCCCCCAGCAGTGTCCGTGCTCTTTTTCTCTCCCCATGTCCTTGTGGGTCTCCTGAGGATGTGGTCTGGGGTGAACAGGGCTGTACCCCTGCTCCAGCTGGGTGTCCCCTCTCTCCCCGGGGAGGTTTCTGTAGGTGCAGAGGTCCCTGTCCCGGTCTCTGCTGCCCCGTGGCTCCCCATCCCTGCCCCGTGTGGGGACACCCGGCCCTACAGGCAGGTGCCTGGCAGCGGAGCAGTGCCAGCCCCCACCCCACACCTTCCCACAGGGAATGCTGCCCCTGAGAGACCTGGGGAGAGGTGGTGCTGGTGAGCTGAAACGGGAGCAAGTCAAAAAACTCTGTGCTTAGAGCTGAGATAGCCTGGAACATGTCCCTGTTGATGCCTTGAGCTTTTCCTTGAGGAACCGCCCAGGCTCTGGAAGAATAAACCTGAATCCGTTTATTCAATGCATAAAAAGCTCCACGCAAATTCTGAGCCGTCTTTCTGGGAAGCGTCCCCCGGGCTCTCCTCCCGGTGAGCCGCGTGGTTTGGTGAGAAGGCGACGGGAGCTCCGCGTCCGGGGTTTGGTGTCGCTCCTGAATTCCTGGGCCGGCCCGAAGCCTACCGGGGAGGTGATTCATAAAGCCCCGCTTGTTCGGGAGCCTCCGTGCCTGTGCTGAATGAGCGCTGGCAGCTCGGGCTGCCCGAATGCCTGGGATTGCAGCCGCGGGTCATGTGTGAGGAACGCCGCCGGCTCCCGGCCCCGCTGCCCAGCGCCGGCACTCCTGGGTACCGATGGAAAACTCATTTCCAGCATGCCTGTTGCTTCATGCTCCCTGGAAAAATCCAGCGGGCTCCTCCCTGCTCAGTCAGGAGGATGTGGGCGTTTCCTGAGCTACGGAATGAGCTTTTTTCCTTTAAAAAGCACAGGGAAATATAAAAATAGGTTTTTGGCTTTCTTTTTCTTCTTGATTTTTTTTTTTTTAAGGGAGGTTGAGGTCTGTGACATTGTTTCCAGGAACGGTTGGGGCTAACTTTCCTGCTTTGGGAGGCTGGCTGGCTGAAGTGAATGTTTAACTGGAGGAGCAGCCGGTGGGTGCAGGGCCAGCTCCCATCCCACGCTGGCAGGTGGCAGCGGGCTGAGCTCGGCGTTGGCTTTAGGTTATCACTTCTGGCAGGAAGCTCCGGAGGGTCCAGAGTCTCCTGCAGCCAAACAGTCACACATTTCCCCAGCTCCCTTTCGCATTGCTAAGCCTTAAATGAGTTTTGCAGGGTCACCGGGAGGAGCCCTGGCCAAGCCTTTCCGCCTCCCATCCTTTCTTCCCAGAACAGCGGGGGATTGTGGCAGCAGGGGGTTTCCTGTTTTCCCATCCCGAGCACGAGGCAGGCTCAGGCCCCAGGGATGCAGCCAGCCCACGTGCGGCAGGGTCCGGATTTGGGGAGCTCGCTGCACGTGCTGGGGAGGGCCAGGGCTGGTGGGAGGCTCCATTTCTTTGGAAAGGGGCATCATGAAACCAGGTGGGAGCCACTCGGTAGCCTTAAAGCTCTTCAGGGTTGGTTTGCTGAGTTCCAGAGAGGGACTGAGGACACAGACACATCCAGCTGGGAAGCCAGGAGGGCCCAAGCCCAGTGAGCTGTCAGGGGTCTGCAGCGGATGCCTGAGCCCGTGGTGATGGTGGGGTGCAGCAGGACAGGGAGTGCAGCCAGGTGTGGGGTGCTCTCCCTGCAGAGCACGGCACTGCCGGGTCAGCACGGCGAAATTCAAGCTGCAGAAGCCACTCTGCAATTAATAAGTAACTGCTGTCCTTGGCTTCAGGCAGGGAGATGGTGGGGCAGGAGGGCCAGGAGGGCTTGAATTCCATCACAGCCGTCCCTAACAATTTTTTTTGCTCTTCAAGTGCAGCCAGTGCAGTGTGGGCACAGCCCTGGCCCTCCAGCACGGGCTCCTTGGGAGCTGCCTCCTCCCAGGTCTGGGAGTGTGAGTGGACCTTGCCGAATGGTAACTAAGGATGCTCCACTTCCCTGCTCCCTGCACAGAGCCCTGCTGCGGGGAGGGATGCCTCTGTGGGAAGTTGAATAACAGGCTGATTAGCATCCGTTTTTCCCTCAGGAAAAAAGCATGAAAATGATCTGTAGGAGTGTGGAACAGGGCGGTGTGAGGGCTGGGTCCCCTTGCTCTTGTGTCCTGGGCTTTGCTGGGGCTCCTGACAGTTTGGTGCTGCTCCTGGGGTTGTGGGTGCTGGAGGCTTGGAGCTCTGCAAACCCAGGGCCAGTCCTGGGTGACTCAGTTTGGGTGTCTGGATTACAGAGTCCTGCACCTGTGTTCCAGCTTCTAGGCAGACAGAGATCCTTGTGTTCCCAGGCTCCCTTGCAGTCCCTGGCAGGAGCACAGGGATGGGGAAAGGTGAGGGACTGGAAAGGAAAGACAAGGAAAGGCGGAGCAGGAACGCCCGAGCAAGAAGCAATGGAAAATCTGTCACTGCAGTGTTGCAATCAAATGCAGAGCCTGGAGCGTGAGCTGTGATGCCACTTCTGGTTGTGGTGGCACGGTGGTGCCCATTGCTCCTGCCAAGGGCCCTGGTGCTACCAGGATGTTGATGGTGGGAGATGGGTCCTGGCATGAGGATGGGGAGAGCTGTCCCACCATCCTGCTGTGCACTTGCTGCTGGGGAGCACCAGTGCTGTGGCCCCAAGGGAGATCCTGAGCGTCCTCAGCCCTGGGCTGAACCCTTCTTGGAGCTGTGGGGGGCCAGCAGGATGGGGCAGTGAGGAGCCATGGGGCAGGAGGGGCACTTTGACAAGCTTGGCTGCTCCAGCGTATCCCAGAATCCTGCTCTTGCTGAAATGGGCCAGGAAACTCTTATTCTCCCAGCACTGTCTGCCAGAAATGACATCTCAGTGTGCAGAGGGAAGGAACAGAGTGCCCTGAGCTACCCAGGGAGTGGTCTGTGTGTGTGCCTGCCTGTGCCCAGCTCTCACTGGCTGCTCTGCCCTTGGCTGTGTGGCAGGTGAGGGGAGGGCTGCAGATGGGCCTCTGATTTTTCTGGTGGTGTCCCTTGGCAGTGTGGGCTGCATCCCTGCATCCCCTGGGGTCCTGCCTGCCATGCCTCACATGCAGGGCTGCTGTGCAGCTGGAAAGCAGCTGATTCCTTGGGCTCAGCCCTGGCGAACCCAGTGCCTGGCTGGAAACACTGCTGATCCCCTCCCAGCACAGACACAGCCAAGCTGCCCAGCCTCAAATGCATCCCATTCAGGTGCTGCTTGACGAAGCCCTGTGGAAAATGGTGAGGGACTTGCTGGAGGCTGCCCTGGCCCTGCAAACCAGAGTGGGAGATTGGAGGCTCCTGGCCAGGGAAGTGCCTGCAGTGTGAGGCTGTGTCAGAGGAGAGGCAGGGAGCAGCAGGGTGGACAGGAGCAGCGCTGTGCATCAGGGCTGTGGCTGAAAATCAAACAATCTTCTCTTGCACCCAAGTGGCTGGGCTAGGCAGGGGCTCGGATCCCGGGGAAGACCTTGTCTCTCCCCTTGGCTGGAAGCTCCCCCCGGCTGTGCTCCGCAGCAAGGCCGTACTGAGCTGGCTTTGTGCACACTTGGAGGGAGCCCAGCGAGCTGGAGGGCTGCCTTGCCTTGCTGCAGGGAAGCTAAATATACATGTTTGGCCACAAATCAGGGTGCGGTGTAACCGTCAGCAGCGGCTGTGGGATGGGGGAGAGGAGCTGCCCGGCAGAGTCTGAGGAGGGCAGGGCTGGGGATGGAGTGAGGGGCACGGGAAGGCAGTGCAGGCACTGGGCTGGGCAGCGTGGCTGGGATATGGCCTGGCATGGCGAGGGCAGGAAATCCTCAGCCTGTCCTTACACCTTTTCCATCTCCTGGACACTTTGTGAGGAACTGGGGAAAGGATGAGGCTGCTGGCTCATGGCTCTTGGCTTTGTTTCCAGCCATTTCCAGGCTCCTTTCCTTGCACTTTTCTTTCTTCATTCCTTTGTGTCTGCAACTGCTTTGAAGTGCATCATCCACAGTCAGTCTGACAGCATCCCTCTGTGCCAGGGATGCCTGTCGCTGGATCCCTGTGGGGATTTGGCATCCTTACTGGCAGACTGGGCTTTGTCAGCCCTTCCCTGTGCCCTCCCAGGGCTGTGGTAGGATGGACGGGGCACAGCCCAGCCCTTTGCAGAGACGCAGCTGCACCTACGGTTCCTTCTGCTGAATAAGCCTCCGCCTGGGAGCAGCACTGACGTCAGGCTGTGGAAATACCTGTGCGAGGGCCCGGGGCTGGCTCGGTGCGGCCGGCGGCACAGAAACTGGGAGGAGAGATGCTCTCTTCCCATCCTGAGAAAATGCGCCCACCTCTGGCCTGTGCCAGCTGCTTTGTCTGGGCACGGTGGGTAATTAAGGGCTGAGCCGCGTTGTCTCTGGGGCGGGGCTGCTCTGGAGTCATGAGATCAGTCTGCCTTGACAGCCCTCTCGGCTCTTCCCCTGCTCCTGAGCTCCGGTGTCCCTCGGCAGTGTGGGCTGCATCCCCTGCACAGACCAAATCCACCCCACAGCTACGTCCTGCAGCCAGGCTGTGCCTCCACCTTTCCTTGGGGATGTTTTCCCTGGGGAGAGGTTTATCATCCACGGACACCCCGTGCCCACCCCCATCCACGGCGTGTGGGTAACACAGGGCTGGCAACCCCCTGAGTCACTCAGACATGTGGCAGAGGCCAAATTCCTGCAGTCAAGCACCCTTAACCCTGCCCTTCCAGGGGGTGCTGGTTTGAATCGGGCTGGCTCCAGGGCTGAGGGTGTGAGGTGGGATTCAGGGGCCAGAGCGGGGTGTGCGTGTGCTCGGTGTGATGTGAGCGCACGGGGCACGGCCTTTGGTGGCACAGGCTGGGTGCAGTGACACCAATGCCCTGTGCCACCCCCTGCTCCCAGCCGGACACAGCCCCGGGCTGCTCCTGCTGGGTGACCCCGGGGTTGCTGGGGTGAGGAGCGGGGCTCCCCCGGCAGCCCCAGGATGTGGCCAGAGCCTTTTCCTCTGGAGCTGATGCAATAGCGGAGCAGCTGTGGCCCAATGACAGGAAATCTGGGCGCTGCTCCTTTCCCTCCGCAGTGATTTATGGGATGGTGTGGCCGCAGGCTGCTGCCCTGGAAATGGGCTGGGGTGGCTCCAAGCAGCTTCCTCTGCTCGGTGCAAACAATGCCTTCTGGAACGGCATCCCGGCTGTGCCGGTCCCGGATGCATCCCCCGGGAATCCTTGTTTGCAGCCAGAGGATGCCGGACCAGCCTGTGGGCGGCATTTCCATCTGGAGGCGAGGGCAGCCCCCGTGGTTCCCGGGCTGTCCCTCTGCTCGGGGTGCTCCGGGCCGCCTCCTCCCTCCTGCCCCATCCCCTGCCAGGGGTTCTGTGTGCCACTGAGATCCCTCTTGCTCTGCGTGGCCCTTGACCGTGGGGTGCATCCGTCAGGGAGGAGCAAGGATTTCCATCTGCTGAAATGTTATTTGGGGGGGTCATTGAGGGAGCATTTCTTATCGCGGGAGCAGGAAGGAGCTGGTGGGGGCTGTGGCCGGCTAACATTGCCGTGGCCTCTGGAAAACATCCGCCGGGAGCTTCCTCCTTGCTGTGTAGCCGTGGCCGTGACGGCGCTGGCTCGGGGCAGGGGGGGAGCTGGGGGTGACGCAGCCGGAGCACAGCCTGGCCTGGCTGTGTGTGCAGCCACTGTGACAAAGCCGAGTGCTTCTTTGGCCCCGAGCCCCTGGCTCGGCTTTCAGCCCATCACGCTCCGTTTCCCTCCCTGGTCACCCTGGGGAGGAACCCGTTCCTGCCGGGAGGGCTGGGAGGATGCAGGGCTCCTGCAATGGCCCAAGGGCAGTGGGGTGCTGGCACCTCCATATTCCCCTTGCTGTTGGGGAATCCTGGGGGGCCTGGGGGCTGTCCACCCTGTGGCTGGTTATCGGCTCCCAGGGAGAGATGAGGGCTGCAGAGGAAAAGGAGGGCAGCTCTGGCCCTGGTCCCTTCCTCCTGTGCTGCCTTCTGTGAGGGGCTGGGGAGACATGAGTCCTGCTGAGCCCCTGGGCTTGGAGCCAGCAGGGATTAGCCCTGGACACTTCGGGTGGGCAGGCAGAGACCCCTGGCTGTGGTGGGGCATCCCTTCACCCTACTGTCTGCTCCTGCCTGGGTTTGGCTCAACAGCCTGTGTGTCATCAGCAGGAGGTGGATTTGAAGTTTCTTCCAGCTGATGTGAGTTGTGAAGTCCATCTTCCACGCCCTTGCTTGGGGATACTCTCTGGGGTCTCCTGTGCACCCTGGTGCAATGGCTCTGGCTCTGCCCTGTCACACTGCCCCTCCCACCACTGGCCACCCTGCTTTGCAGTGGGATGGAATTTTTGGGTGGTGATGCCATCGTGTCAGCTTATCTTGGCCTTGTGGCATGCCCCGGATGCAGCTGTTTGCCTTGGGAGGAGGGTGGCTCTAGAAGCCAGAACCTGCCCTTTGGGAAGCTCTTGACCCCCATCTTGACTGGATGCAAACAGGTGACATTTGCTGAGGTCCTCGGAGGGGGAAATCCGACATCACGGAGGAGGTCTTCTCACGGAGTGGGGCCGGCTCCGGTTGCGCTTTTATTTGCTTGTTAAATATTTTATTTGGTTCTCCTGATTTAGTTTTACGGTGGCTTTAACGGGCTCACACTGTTTTCCAGCTGTCTCTGCACATGTGCAGGACAGAGGGAGGGCCAGCAGGAATCCGTGGGGGGCACAAGGCAGCCTGCGGCCAACCAGGAGCTGGGAGGGAGAAGGGATGGTGCAAGGCTGGGGATGCAAGAGGAGCACTGGCAGCCTGTGCTGCCTCCCAGGGTGCTCCTGGAGACCTACAGCTCGGGGCCAGACAGAAGGATTGTATTTGTATTCATACAAGCAGTCTCAAAGCATTTGCCTTCCCCGAATTTGCCCACGGATGCTTTGACACTGTTTTCAGAGCTTGCAGCGAGTTGCTCCGCAGGTTTGTGGCCATGCAAGGACTGGGGCTGTGCAACCCACGTTGTGCCTGTTCCCGGGCTGGGGGCGAGTGGGACAGGTGTTTTCCAGGGCCAAATGTCCATCCTGGATGACAGTGGAGGCTGTCTGTCATCCCCTCCTCCCGGCAGCATCTCTGGAGCTGCGGCTGAGGCTCCCCGGGGAGAGGCTGGGTGTGCGTGGGGGGAGTGTGACTGCACGGGCGGGGTGGGCATGGAAACGCCAAATATTTGAATGGGAGTGAAGTCACTCCGGGTAACGTGGCGAGTAAAAATAGACACGGGGAGTAGGAAAGAAAATGCTACCGTTGCTGGACTGGTGCGTGGGAAAGCGCGGCTGCGGCATGGCAGCTGGGTGCTGTCCTGCTCTCAGCTGCGATAGGGTTAATCTTAATAGCCAGTGCGGTGCAATGAGGGGTCAGAGACCGGGAGGTTTGTGCCCATGTCCCGCAGGGCTCTAGGGGCGCTGAGGGCTGCAGCAGAGTGGCTCCTGTTTCCTGCAGCGTGGCTGATGTGCACGGTGTGAGCAGCCCTTCCTGAGCGAGTGCAGCCCCCCGTGGTTCCCACAGCCTGGCTTCCCCAGGGGCTTCAGCGGGTGCTGGGCAGTGGCTCACCCCTCCCTTGTGTCCCCTGCAGCTGAGAAGGTCTCTTCCCTGGGCAAGGACTGGCACAAGTTCTGTCTCAAGTGTGAGCGCTGCAACAAGACCCTGACCCCGGGTGGGCACGCTGAGGTAAGAGCTGCCAGGGCGGGCAGGGTGGGAGCTGTGCTGGGATGGAGGGGGGCTGGTGGGATGGGAATCCCGAGAGCAGGGCTGGGGCAGATATCTGATTCCACGTGGAGGCGCTGTCCCTGCAGCATGCAAGCCCAGCAGAACACGCTGTGGCTTCAAACGCCGCTGCTGCAACTCTGGGTGCTTTCATGCACAGCCCTGGGCAAGCCACAGAGTGGTGCTGGCACCACGTGTGGTGTCCCTGCTCTGTCACCCTGGGCTCCCAGGCAGCTGCGGTGGGGCTTGGCATGCCCCAGTAAATACTAGAAGCATCCATGGGCAGACTTGTTAGGGCATGGCACAGGTTTTGGAGAGGTGTGTGTGCTGAGAGCCTGCACTGACCTGTGCTTAAAACCACCAAGAATTGGGAATATCTGGGTTGCCACGGCAACGAGAGCTCGGCACTGGCGCTCTCTGTGCCCTGGAGCTTGTGCTGGAGTGTGATGCCACAGCCACTCCCCAGCACTTGGGAGTGTGAAGGAGCCATGCTGGTGGTTACAGCTGCTCAGGCTTAGGAACAACTGTATTTTTCCTGTGCAGTGTCCCTGTGTGACACCCTGGGTTTGCACAGCACCTGTCATTCCACAGTGTCACCAGCTCCTTAGCTTGGTTCTAGCAGGCAGCACAGCTGGGAGCAGCAGGGACAGCCATGCTGGTGGCCCCCAGCTCGTGGGGGAAGCAGGGCCTGTCCTGCCAGGGAGGTGGATCTGTGCTCCAGGTCGGGTTAAGCCCAGAAGATCTGCTGCCTCTCCATATAAGGTTGGATTCTGTTCCCATAGAGGATGGCAGCCAAGCCCCACTGCCTGTGCCGACAGCAGATTTGGCCCTTCCCTGCTTTTTCTCCCTCCTTTTGAGGAGGCTAGGTTGGAAAGGTGTCGCGGGGAGACCAGTTAAATGTTTACCCTCCCCTCTGGCATGGTAACGCTGTGAGCACACTCATATTTATGCCTTGCCATATTTTGCAGCTGCCTTTGGGCAGCCCACAGCCTTCTCACTCCCCCAGCCTCACCCCTGGCTGTCCCAGCCTCCACCTTTGGCACAGCACCTCTGCTCAGCTGCCACTGTGCCCTTCGTGGGCAAGGAGCAGCACAAGGATGGAAGGCAGGAGCACAGAGCAGAAGCAGGGCTGAGATGCTGAGTGGGGCCAAGCAGGAGATGGGGTGGGAGCACGGGCTCACGGTGGGTTTTCTACCCAGGGCGGTGTGTGTGGCAGTCCTGCTGACCCCCTGTTCCAGCCACAAACACTCTTTCTTTTCTCTTGGACTGGGTTCCAGCTGGCCCATGAGAAACGTCTGTGGGGAGTTCCGGGGCTTATCAGCAGCCTCATGCCTTCCTGTGATAACGGCCCCAGACGATAGTGGGGTCCAGAGCAGAGGGGCTGGGACCAGCGCCCATGTAGGGCTCTGATCTCGGGCCAAGGAGAGGGAAAGGGGAAGCTCAGAGCTCCCACGGTGCCCTGAGCACCCGAGAATGGCCTGGCTGTGCACAGGACGCTGAGGGGGTGAGGCCATGCCCTGCTGGGCCCGGTGCCACACAGCTGGGCTGGGCCATGGAGCTGCTGAGAGCTGCTGGTGCTCCAGCCCCAGGGCACGACCTGGGCACAACAGCTCGAGTGGTTGTGAAACCCCTGAGCCCTCAGGTTGGGTTAGGCTGATGCTGCAGACCCCAGCTGGGTGCATTTTAGGGTGTAGGTGTGGCCACGGTGGTCTCTGAGCACCAGAGGATGAAGGTGCCCCCGAGGGAACCGTGGTCACCGCTCAGCATCCTAACGCTGCCCTCTCTCCCCAGCACGATGGGAAGCCCTTCTGCCACAAGCCCTGTTATGCCACACTGTTCGGCCCCAAAGGTATGTCTGTGTCCCCCCTGCCTGTGGTGCTGTGCTTGGGGCTGCAGGAGAGGCCAGGTCCCCTCATCCCCACTGGTGGCCTCAGCAACACCCCAGATGCCAGGCTAGCATGGGCTGAGCATTAAGATCTGCGGGAGGGAAGGAAGGAGGGAGGGAGGGAGGAAGGAATCTGTTCTGACAGCCGTCCTTTTTTTTTTTTTTTTTATATTTTAAAAAACGAATTCCCATTCAGACAGAAGGTGGAGTTACTCTCCTATCCCAGCTGTGGCTGGAGAAAGCCTGGGTCAGGAGAAAGCAAGCCAGGGCTGAAGTGCAGCAGTGGCCCCTGGCTCAGCGGGGCTGGGGGAGGTGGGACAGGGGACTGGGGGGATGATGGAGACCCCAGGCCACCACAGCCTCTCTGTGCCCCTCTGCAGGGGTGAACATCGGTGGTGCCGGGTCCTACATCTACGACAAGCCCCAGATCGAGGGGCAGACTGCTCCGGGACCCATCGAGCACCCAGTGAAGGTGGAGGAGAGGAAGGTGAATGCTGCACCTCCCAAGGGACCCAGCAAAGGTGAGGGGCAGGGCAGGACAGGCAGCCTGGCCCTCTGCCATCCTGCTAAGCCAGTGCAGAGCCACCGTGATTGGTGACACTGTGGGCTGCAGGGTTTGTGTGTGGGGTCCACCCCACCCTGGTGTGTCCTGTCCCCCCACTTCCCAGGCACATGTCCTCTTTTCTTGCAGCCTCCAGTGTCACCACCTTCACCGGGGAGCCCAACATGTGCCCACGCTGTGGCAAGAGAGTCTACTTTGGTAAGGTGGTGAGTGGGCAGTGCCTGCTTGCCTCAGGGTGGCATGGCCCACAGGGTGGCAGGGCCCACAGGGTGACAGGGCCCACAGGGTGACATGGCCCATGGGGTGGCATGGCCCCACAGGGTGACATGGCCCCACAGGGTGACATGGCCCACAGGGTGACATGGCCCATGGGGTGGCATGGCCCCACAGGGTGACATGGCCCCACAGGGTGACATGGCCCACAGGGTGACATGGCCCATGGGGTGGCATGGCCCCACAGGGTGGCATGGCCCACAGAGTGGCATGGTCCCACAGGGTGACATGGCCCACAGAGTGACATGGCTCCACAGGGTGGCATGGCCCCACAGGGTGGCATGGCCCATGGAGTGGCATGGGCCCACAGGGTGGCATGGCCCCACAGGGTGGCATGGCCCCGTGGGGCTGGGCTCTGTGCAGGAACCCTGGGGCATGCAGAGAGGTTGGGAGTGGGGTTTGGGTCCAAGAGGGGGTTGTGGTACAGAGGGATGTGCCTGAGGGCCCCTCAGGGGAGGTTCCTCTTGGATATACCCCTGGCTGCAGGGCTTTATCTGCATTGTGTCCCCTGCTGTCCCCTCTCCCGTGGTGAGAGCTGTCCTCAGCCATCCCGTGTCACCTGTGAGGCACCAGAGGGTTGGGAGGGATGCGGGAGGCTGGAGATCCTGAGGGCTCTCCTGGGATTTTGTGATCTCCCCATGGGGAATGCTCCCCCTCAGCGTGTAGCAGGGGGCTGGTGTGACCCTCCCTCCTTGCCCCACTCCAGCTGAGAAGGTGACTTCACTGGGGAAGGACTGGCACCGTCCCTGCCTACGCTGTGAGCGCTGCAGCAAGACGCTGACCCCGGGGGGCCACGCCGAGGTAAGGCTGTGCCAGCCTCAGAACCCTGGCCTGCACACCTGGGGATGCCAGTGGGGCATGGCTGAGATGTCCCAGTCCATCCTGGTGGCACCCACTGCCTTTGCAGGAGGGCAGGGCTGGGAGGAGCAGCCCCTCAGCCTGGGGAAGTGCTGGGGTTTTTGGGTGTCTGCAGGGGAAGAGCAAAGATGTGCCCAGCCAGGTGGACATGTCCTGGGAGCTGGGTTTTCCCTGGTGACAGCCCAGGTGACAGCTTTTCCTCTCTGCCCTGCACAGCACGATGGACAGCCGTACTGCCACAAGCCCTGCTACGGGATCCTCTTTGGGCCGAAGGGTGAGTGCCTGGGGGCACAGAGGGTGGGCACCCAGTCCAGGGGCACGTGCCCTGCGTGGGCTCATGCCACCACCCAGAGGGGACATCTCCCTGGAGCACGCCAGCTGCCCACCTGTGTCCTCACCCTCCTGCTTCTTGTCCCGTGCAGGTGTCAACACCGGAGCTGTGGGAAGCTACATCTACGACAAAGACCCCGAGGCAAAGAACCAGCCCTAGACAGCGTCCCTGCCTGCCTGCCCGCACGCTCTGTGCCCCTCCTGTACTAACCTGCTGCTCCCAGCCTGAGCAGACCCTCACCAGGCTGGCCACGGAGCTGTGCCCTCTCTGCTGTCTCTACCCCGGGCAGGACAGCCCTGCCCCTGGGTTATTATCATAGTCTCTAATATAAGCTTCAGTGTTTTTAAGGCAAAGGTAGAAGGTATCTCTGGTGGTTCCCAATGTGCTCTGCCCTCCCCAGCCCTCCCACCAGCCCCTTGAGTGTGGGAGGCAGCAGGGGAGGTGTGGGGATGTCCCTGTGTGCAGGGGATGGCAGGTGGACCCAAGGGGCTGAGGATGGGGGAAGGTGGTGGCAGGAATCCCACCATGGGAGAGTGCTCCATGCTGTCCCTCAGTGCTTGGGGTTGGGGTGAGGGTGCCCAGCCCTCTTCCTCACCAGCTGCTGGAGATGTGTGACACCTGGCAGCACTGCCCTTCTCCTGGCCCTTTCCAGGCCCCATGCCCTGGCTCTCACTGTCCCTGGGTCCCAGCTGGCCCTGTCCACTGTTAGGTCTGGCACCTCCCTACATCCCCATCTTTGAATCCCTGTAGGTGCACCCAGGCAGGTGGCCCAGCCTGCTCTCTGGGCTGGCTTAGGTTGGTGCCCCCCAGCCTGATCCCCCTGGAGGCACAGCCTGTGCCAGGGGGCACCAGGCAGCTGCAGCCCTGGTGGAGGGAGCTCTCCTCTCCCCACCTTTGGAGGACAGAGCACATTGGGCTGGTGGCCTCGGCAGCAGAACCTCCCCCTGCTTCCCAGAGCCAGAGGTTTCTCATCATTGTTGTTTATTTATAAGCAGTTGTAAATGTGCTCCTTGCTTTGGAGAATGACACGTGCCCCCCATCTCACCCGTCCCCCCGTGCACGCCCAGCCCTGCTGCTGCCCAGGAGCATGGGGAGAGGGCTGGGGCAGGGCACCCACCTGGGCAGCGAGCCCTGGGTGCCAGCACCCTGCTCTCTTCAGGCTCCCTGTGCTGCTGCAGGGTTGACTTTTGTTACTTGCTGACAATAAAGGTTTTGAGAGATGTGTTGTGCAGCTCAGCTCTGGGTGGAGGTGGGGGAAGCTGTGCACACCACGCAGCATCCCTCGGGTCCCGTGACAAGGTGGGACCCTGCTGCTGCTCCTATCCCAGCTGGCTCCTCCTGGAGCCTGGCTGAGCAGCTCCAGCTGAACCCGAGCTCCTCCTGAGGAGATGTTCCCTGCCCTGCCAGCACTCCCACAGGCTTGTAGGAAGCTGTGCTGGCCCTACAGATGGGATGGGGTGGGGTGGGATGGGTCCTTCCCACCTTTGGGAATGGAAAACTAGTGGGCAGAAGTTGAAGAGCAGGTGCTGTTGTTCCCCAGAGCCTGGGCTTGCTGAGCAGGCCCAGTGCCTGAGTGGGGCTGTCATTGGGAAAGCTCAGCCTGGCAGCAGCAGGGCAGGAATGCAGTGTGGGGGCATTGGCCAGCTCCTGGGAGCTGCCCTGGCCCCAGCCAGATACCGGCCCTGCTGCCAGGCCTGGTTTTAGACATCCAGCTGTTCCCCCTCGGAGCTGGGCGTCTGGAGAGGGAGGCACAGAGCTCTGGGCTGCCAAGCCAAACAGTGTTTCTGGGAACTGCTGCTCGGGCTTGTCCCTTCTGTCACGTTCTTGCACGAACCCCGTTGGGCTGCCTGCTGGCTGTGCCCCCCCGGGGACCCCGGCATCCCACTGGCCCCGTCTGCTGGGGAGAACAGAGCCCCGGTGGCCCCAGCGATGTGCTGGATCCAGCCCCAGCCCCGGAGCTGCTCCAGGGCCATGCACAGGAGGGGTCGGCTGCCAGCCACAGCCCCTGGCCCTGCTCCTGGCCGGGCACAGCTGGGAAATGCAGCGGGCACAGCTGGGAAATAATGCAGCGGGCACAGCTGGGAAATAATGCAGCGGGCACAGCTGCAAGACAGGGACAGCAGGGAGCCTGCAGAGCAGAGGTTTTTTCCCTCCTGGCAGCAATCCCAGCGGCACTAAACCTTTTCCCAGGCACAGAGGGCTCGGCAGCTCAGCTCCCGGGTCGGGGAATGGGCTCAGTGTGTTGGTGTTTTGGTGGGGTTTCCATAGAGCCCTGACCCCGCGGATGCTTTAGGGACAAGGCTGCGCAGTAGATCAGAGCAGTGTCGCAGTAAATCAGAGCAGTGTCGCTCTGTCGCTCCTCCCCTGACCCGCAGCTGGGCCCTCACAGCCAAAATGTGCCGAGTTTGCCCCGTGCAGCAGCAGCGGTGCTGGGGTGGGGGTTCCCAGCGCTCATCCGGGGCCCAGTGTAGCTGCCAGCAATGCCCTCGGCACGAATCCATCTCCCCTTGCAACACTTATTTCTCATCATTAATTAACGAGCTCAGCCTCTCTGCTAGCCTGTGGCAAGCCCCTGCAGCAGCGATCTTCCCTGATGGCCTGCACAGGCTGAATTTCCTCCCCAGCACCTACCTGGCTCCATACTGTGCACCAGCCAGGCTCAGCAGTGCCAGCAGGATCCCACCATGGACTGGCTTTCCCCTCAATTCTTTTCTCTTGCCTTTTTTTTTTTTTTAATCCTTACATTTTCTTTTCCCCATGAGGGTTTTGCTGAAGGAATGCAACGAAATTAAAAATAGACAAAATTCGGCTCTGCTGCACAAGGGAGTGCTGGGAAGCCTGCAAATATCACAGCATCCTGCTACACCAAAGGGCACAGCCTGGCTGCTCAGGCTCTGGGTGGGCAATGTCCTCCCACCCTCAGGTAGGTGGAGGGACTGGGCACCTCTCATGACACAAAGTGTCCCCTAGGTACAGCAGGTACCCACAGGGTGGGTGTTAGGGGCAGGAACCTGAAGGCTCTAAGAGGGTTTTGGGGTCCTGTGTGGGATTATCTGTGTGTGCTGAGGGGTTGGGGCTGTCCCTGTGCTCATGGGGACCAGGGCACAGACACAGCAGAGTGGCACTTTGCTCAAGCAGGGAAGGCAGCTCTGGCCTCTAATCCTTGGTGCATTTTTTGTATTTATTTTTGGGAGGCCTATGTGAGCTGAAAGTGCTCCTTTACTTGAGGCTTGGAAAACATCCTTCCCCTCAGGGATGTCAAATATTTTAATTTTTTTTCAGTTTGGACTTTAGTTAGTGGGCTAAAATAGTCAGAGGACCCTGGTGATTACAGACTTGCTTTCCAGGGTACAGATGGAAATAGAGAACAAAGTAGATGCAGCTTTGCTTGGAAATCCCCCAAGCCCTGTGAATTTGTCCTGAGCCATTTCACTTGATTCCCAGGTTTCCTGGGAGCCATCACAGCTCAGCAGAGAACTCACCAGCTGGCCAAACTATTCTGAGGGCAGTCTGGGTGATGGGTGCCAGCCTGGGTGTCCCCAGGCTGCGGGAGGAGCAGGATTGTCACCTAGTGGCGCTTCTCAACACGAGGCTGAGGGCACCCATGCCACGAGAAATGTGGCTGCACAGCTTGTGCCATCCTTCATGACCCAGAAAAGGGATGGAGAGTGCACAAAGGCTGCTCCTAGAGAGGCACAGCATGCAGCACACATGGAAAACCCCAGGAAAGGAGTTGGTAGGGGTAGGAATGATGAGGGCAGCCCTGGGTATGCCTGAGCCAGTCTGTGCAGGGAGGAGAGATGCAACCATCATGGTCTGGAGGGGTCCTGAAATGCAGGGAGATGGCAAGACAGGATGGGTCTGGGATGCTGGGGGCCAGAGCAGCACAGCTGGGCAGGGAAGCCAGACAGGTTTAAAGCATTTGCTGGGAAGTCAATAAACAGGAGCCAAAAGGGATGAAGTGCTGGAAGATGTGATTTAAGATGGGATATTAAAAGTGACCCAGTAAGCACAGCTTGTTTCCACAAGGGCCAAGAGCTGGCTCAGCTATTCACTGGAGTCAGCTGAGGGGCTTTTCCTGGCCTGGCTGAGCTTTGGCTTGGTCCCAGTGGGAGATTAAAGAACTGGGTGTAACTGCTGGAGAGGGTGTCAGGGAGCAGGCAGGGATGAAGAAAAAGGAATGGCCCAAAAGCAAGCAGAGAGGGAAGATTTTGGCTGTAAATCCCCCTGCCAGTGCAGTGCCCTGGAGTGTCACACAGGCTGAGATGCTGGTGCAGGCTCTGGCTGTGATGATGGTGAGGGTGATGCTGGCTCACCTTCACCAGTGTTGCTGCCTGGGGGCATCCACGAGGGAACACCCCAGGATGCAGGTGGAGCTCTGCATCAGCCTGTAGGTTTTCAGGTAGGGTGAGCAGCTGGGAACCATCCTAGGGAGCTCAAGGGGCTCCTGGAGTGCCCTGGGGCAGAGGACTAGGGGAGGAATACCTGTCCTGACAGGATGGAGGTGTGACCCTGTGACTCCTGCTCTCCTCCTCTCTCCTGCTCTCCTGGCCCTCTGTTGTGCCTGGGGATGTCAGAGCACAGTAGCCACATCCTTTTCACCTTCCTGCTCCACTGCCATGGCATGACCACGCTGAGCTGTGAGCTCACAGAGAGAGCAAACACTTCTGCACCCCTTTGCCTCACCTCCAGTGAATTTTTAACCAGGAATAAAAGGTGTGGCATCAACAGCCTGGAGCCAGCCCAGGGCAAGCAGTGCTGCCAGGGAGACTGGGGAGGTGATCCCTGGCACAGATCCCCAGTGAATAGCCCCTGAGTAGTGTCCACAGTCCCTGCCAGCCCCCAGCACCCATGTGCATCTCCCTGGCAGGCAGAGACAACGCCTCCTGGACCCTGGGCAGCTTTCCAAAGCAGCAGGCTTTGCTTCCTTGACAATCCTGGCTCCATTTGATAGCCACAACAGAAACAGCCAGGCCATGCCAGGAAAATGTACCAAATCCTCCCCCAGCAGGATTTAGCCAGGAGGTTTCCTTGGGCTGCCACTAATGGAAAGCTTGCAGAAAAGAGCAGATGGCAGTGGAGACTTTGGCCAGACTCCACTCAGGGAGACTGGGGGAGCCTGGGTGAAATTGGAGGAGATGTTCCACGTCTTGGTGAGGTTGGAAAGGCAGGGAAGGGCTGCCACACCCTTTTGTCCCACGGATGGAAGTGGCAGCTGTGTCCCTGTTGTGTCCCCACGTGGGCAGCCCTGTGTGCTTCATCCACGCTGAGCTGGGAGCTGGCCCGTGGCTCCGTGTTTGTTATTGCCCGGGCAGTGTAACATTAACCCCGTGCTGATAATTCACACCCTGCCTCTGAGCGTGAGAGCTCACCTGACAAGGGGCTGTGGGGGCAGAAAGCTGCCTGTATTGGCCTGGAAGCGTTTTTACAGCTTCAGCTGGAAGCAGACATGTGATGGGCTGTGCCCGCGGCAGGACAGCTCTGCACTGTGTCCCCAAGGGCACTGAGCACAGATTTTGGCGTGGCAGCGAGTGTATTTCACAGGCTCAAATCATTTGGGGCTTTACAGCACAAGTGGCAGTGTGCTGGTGGGGCAGAGTGCCCCTTTCCAAGGCCCTTCCCTAAGCCCCCCACTCCTGGAAGGCCTTTCCTGCTTCTGTCTTGCTCACAGTTACTCCCAGCCAGCGGTCGCCTGTCAGCTTTATGAAGACGTATCCCAGAGTTTTTCCTTAGGGTGTAATTTGCCCTGACAGCCGCTTTCGTGCCGTCGTTTTCCTGTCTGTCTGGTAATGGGATTAGCCCTGTGCAAATCCGGAGGTGACGGGAAGGGAGTGGGGGCAGAGCCCACCAGCCCCTATTGCAGGGCACACCGAGCAGCTCCGTGGGCCTTCTGATGAGATCACGCACCTGGCAGCTCCCCCCAGCTTCTGCCAGGCTTGTTTTAAGCCATCCTATAATTTTCTTGTCAAATTAGAGTTCCACGCTGGGTTGTGTAGTGCATATTTTACAACAAATAGTCTTGGCTGAGAGGGCCTTTGACTTGCACAAGCGTGGGCTGAAACATGGCCAGGGAGGGAGATTTTGCAGGACTGTGCAGTTGCTTGGGACAATGCTGGACCGGGGTGTCACTGGCCCCTGGGTCATCCCCTCACTGATGCATCCTTTCCCCTCTGTGCAAGGGTGCTGGGGGGCTGTGAGAACTCTGGAAATCCCTACCCCACTCCAGCAGGGCAGGAGGGGGAGCCTGGAGCTTCTGCCCAGGCAGATGGGCTGGTCTGCTACATGGAAATAGCTATTATTTCTTGCTGTGTTAGCAAAACAAACCCAAATTGGCTTATGTCACCGCCCTGCCTGCAAAAATGCCAGTGGCTTTTCCAGTTGTTACTGCAGTAGTCACCAGTGGCCAAGATGCTCGAGGGAGATACTTGGGCAGGCAGCTCTGGCATGCCCAGGATCTCTGACAACTCTGCCCCAAGAGCCCAAGGAACTCTTGGGGGCTGGAGGGACCTTGCACAAAGGAGCTGGGGGAGCTGGTGCTGGCTCTTGCCAAGGGAAGGGATAACCCTGGCCATAACAACACCACCCAAACAAACAAATGAGGCAGCCCAGGCTTTCCGAGGGTTGTTGCCATGCCATCGGGGAGCGCTGGCGCCTGATGCTTCAGGATAGAGCCTCACCCATAGATTCCTATCAGAGGGCATTGACAGCTGAGGCATGCTCAGTCTAATGGTTAAATTAGCTGGAACAAGGTCTGCAGATAAGATAAAGCTGTGCTCTGCTGAAGAGGCTGCTCTCCGTTGGCGCTGGCTGGGTTGTTTCCCAGTCAGGCTATGAACCTTGATTTGAAATGATGCCTCGGGTGCAACCTGGGTCTGCTGAAAATACCACCCCTGCCCTTCTCCTGCTGCTCCCTGGTGCTGTCTCTGCCCAGCACTGGAGCTGCCCACTGGATGACCTTGTCTGTATGCGTGGGCACGGCACCACGGGCAGCACCCCAGTGAAGAGGGATGAGCTGGCTGCTGCTCACTGCCACTCCAAGAAGGCTCCCACACAGTTGCAGCTTGGTTTTGTGCCCTGGGGGGACCCTGGATGGTAGAAGGAGCAGTGGCCCCAAATGTCTGCTGCAGTGTTTCCAGCCAGCTCCCTCCAGCATGGTGGGGCCTCAGTGCACTGCTCCATTGCAGAGTGCTGGTGGGTTTTGCACATGGGCATTCCAAGTGTTTATGGACTCACTCCTATAAAATGGGCAAGAGATGGGCTTCTGAGATGCTGCCATGCTCCTGTAGCCCTTCTTCCCTCCCTGCTGGGGCCCTCTGCCAGCTGGCTTTGCTGCACTGCCCCAGCCCTGTGCATGCTTGCTGATCAGGGGGACAGGAGCAGGGTCCCAGCCATGAGCAGGGTGCAGGCACAGCTCCTACAGTGTGCAGGATCCAGGGCTGTATCCCACAGCAGCCTTCCCCCTGAGACTGGCTGGCTGGGACTCATGTAGGTTTGCAGGGCACAACACTGCTATGCTTTGGCTCAGTCCTTGTGAAGCAGGCTGGGCACAGCCCAAGGTCCCTGGGTTCTGGTAACCCAGCAGGGCCAGCCAGGACAATTGTAGAGCCACGAGGGGCCAGCAGGCACACAGCCCCATGCAGGCAGGGTTGGAAGACAGCACCATGTGGCTCGGTGGTGCCTGCCTTGTGAGAGTGGCCCTGGTGCCGTGCCTGCTCTCTTGAGTGAACAGACCAATCTCCAGAAAGCCCATGGGAACATGGAGAGGAGGGGATGGCCAGGATCTGTTTCAGCTGGGTCACTCTGTGTGCAGAGGCACCTGCTGTCCCAGCTGGGGTGGGAGCATTCCTGCCACAGGAGGAGCTGGGCCGAGTGGTCCATGGGGACTGGGCACACAGCTGGCCAGCTGGAGGAGACTTGCAGGAGGGCAGTTTTCAGCTGCTGGCTGGCACAAAACCTGCCTTAAAAGGGAGTGCAGCTGAAGGCGTCTGTCTGGCCAGTCAGTGGCCCCAGAGCAGCCTGGCACTGTGTAGGAGGGGAAGCAGGGCCATCAGAGTGGGATGAGGACATGCTTTGTCCCCATATTTCATCAGGGTGCCAGCTGCACTCCTCGTGGTGTGGGGAAGGGGTGCTGGCCTGGGTACCCCAGCTGGGTGCTCACTGAGTGCCGTGTCTGGGTACAGAGGGATGTGATGTGGCTGAAATATGGCTGCCTGCATGTACTGCTGCCTCAGGGCAGGAAGAATGGGGAAGAGGCAGGGTGGAGGCCTTTGCAGGACACGTCTGCCTCCCCTCCCATACTGTAAGACACTGTCTGAGCATCTCAGCATGACTCACACTTCAGCCGGGAGCTGCTCCCGGTGACATCCTGCCAGTGTGGGTGCTGCCCACTCTGCTGAGCCCAGCGCTGCCCTTGGAGCAGGATGATGTTCCCCAGCCTGCAGTGGGGCTGCCAGCTGGGGGATGAAAGACCAGGACCACTGGCAGCAGCAGGGAGCATCAGCAGGGGGATTGTGCTGGGAAAGGAGGCTGCTGGAGCCAGGTGGGGTCGCAAAGCAGGCCCAGCTGAACATGAACTTCGCCTCTGGGCACAGCTTGCCCCTCTCCTCCTGCACCCACGGGTGGGATCCGGTGTCAGCAGGGCCCTGTTTGTGTCGGCGAGGGATGCCTCGCATTTCGGGAGGCAGTCACTAGGCGTCCTGGCGCTGGGTTTCACAAGCCCTCATGACCTTTCCAGCACAGCAACGTGCCCTGGGGAGGATTGTTTCATACAAAACAGACCTTTGGATAGGCTTTTCATTTCCTTCACAGCCAAGCACAAGGGAACAACAAGTCCTCCCTCCTAATAAAATGACAAAGTCAGTGACACAGACGGGCTGGCTCTCCACAGTGAGCAGAGCCATGTGCCGCACCCACGCCATTCTCAATGTCCTGCAAGAGTGGGGTTACAGTCCTGAAGCTCCTGCACGCTTCATCCCACACCACAGAACTCCCCATGGGCAGGAGACCCTGCCTGAGGGTCGACTTTTACACTCCCTTGGCAGAAAAACGTATCTGTGCTGGGAGGGGGTGAGCCCCGGTGGGCAGCACCCCATGAATCTGGGAGTGTGGTTAATTGACAGATGCCAATCACAGCTCCCGCTCTGAGCGGGGCTCTCGGCCACCCACACAGCACAAGCCGGGCTGCAGAGGGGACGGGGCTGTGTGTGGGGGCAGCAGAGGTCTGTGGGGCTGTGTGTGGGGGCAGCAGAGGTCGGGCCGCAAGGGCTGTGGGGCTGTGGACTTGCCAAGGGCGCAGGACGCGCAGGTGGAGGGATTGCAGGGGGCAGGGGGTGCAGGAGGTGTAGGGCTGGAAGGGGTGCAGGACCCCTCGGCAGGGCCGTGCCCCGGGCGGTGTGCTCCAGCTGCGGACCGGGTGCACATCTGGGCGGGGCGGAGTGCACATCTGGGCGG
>VWYP01002597.1:0-81806 GCA_013400435.1 Pycnonotus jocosus | reverse complement strand
GGCGGGCAGTGACTTCGGCGGGGCCGGCGTGGAGCATCCCAGAGCTCGTGCGAGCGGAGTCCCGAGCACAGCCGAGCCGACACCATGCCCAAGTGTCCCCGCTGCCAGAAGGAGGTCTACTTCGGTAAGGACTTCCCGTCCCTTCCCAGCTGCTCCTACCTCGGGGGACCTGTCGGGCACCGGTGCTGGGCTGTGCATCCTCTGGGCACCCCGGATTCTGGCCCCCGTACTGCGCAGCCCCATCTCTGCAAATCCCTGGGGTATCCCAAAGCTGCTCAAACCTGCGCTGTGGGTCCCCGGGGTGCCCCGGGTGGGTGATCCTACAGATCCACGCCCAAGGGGATGCACTGGGTGCTTCCAGAGCAGCATGGGAGCCCAGCCCCACTTCCTTCCCCGCACAGCCCGGAGCCCTGAGCCAGTTTGGAGCCCAAAGGCCCAGCTGGTAAAGCTCGCTGCTCTGAAAGCCTGGGCAGGTGAAGCAAACACCTTCCCAATGGCAAATCCTGCCCTGGGGCAAGCGCCTGGGTCAGTGGGTCGCCCACAGGTTGCTCTGTGTGGTTTAGCACAGCACAGCACAGCAGGATGACACCTCTGGGGTGTTATTTTTAAGCCGCTGTTGCAGGGTAGGTGTGAGCCTTGTTGGGCTGCTGTCTGCTGCTGGGCTTCCTGCAGATGTCTTCCCTCCAAACTGGGGCCATGGACCTGCTCTGCTGTCTGAGGGTGTTTGTGGGGTTTGAGCTTCTCACTTTGCCATCAGCTTTTGGAACAGGCAGGTTCCTCTGCCAGACCTCTCCACTTGCCTGGCATAGCTGAACTCAAGGGGGTTTGTTGGGAGCAGCTTAAGAGACACTCCCTGCTTTCTAATTTACCTGAGATGAGGGATCTGGAACCCAGGTGCCATCACTGACTTCTTTCTCTGCTTTATTTCTGCTCTGCTTGTGCCCCAACTACTTCTGCTCAGTTAAGGAGTTGGAGGCTCAAACTTGGGAGCTGCTCTCTGTGCCTGCTAGTGATGCCCACACTGGGCAGCTGTGCTGGGGCTGGCATGGGCGCTGGCTGCCCAGAGCGCTGCTGGGGCTGTGGTTCCTGCAGCTGGGGAATGTTGCTTTGCCTTGCAGCCAGGCTTTGGGATGGGGGTTTTGGCACAATACAGTTTGTGGCTTCCTCCTGCAACCCAGGATCCTGGTGTGCCTCATTTAGCTGTGTGGCTTGATATCAGGAGCCACCAAGGTGGCAGTGGTGGCAGTGTGTGCCTTTCCCTGTGGGTTGGTGTCAGTCCCGGTCGGGGTGAGCTGGGTTAGCCGTGCCCGCAGGTGTGGCCATGGGGGAGCTGGGACGGCACCGTTTGACCAAGGAGGGGTTTGACCTTGCACTTATCATGCTTGCACTTATTACGAAATGTCTCCTTTGATGAAGAGGCTGAGGAGGGTTCAAGAGCTGGTGGAGGACCAAGCTGGATGCCTGATTTCTGTGCCTGCAGATTATCCAGACCGCTGGCAGAGGAGGCAGAGCAAGCCTGGCTCTGGGGCACCCTGAGGCTTTTGGAGCCTGGCGGTCCTGCTTGGGCGTGCCTTAGGCTGCTCTGGGCTAAATCGTGTCTGTAGAGAGCAGGGCTGGGGAGGAGGTGATGCTGAGAGGACTAAGGATGGGGTTTGCAGGAGTTTTGCCTTCGTGCCTCCGTGCTGTAATGAGCCTTAGCAGAGCTCCTGCCCAAGCGCTGGTGCAAATGCAAGAGGTGGGGAGGCTGTGTTCCTTCTAGAAACCCTGTGATAGGAGGGTCGTGCCTTGGGCCAGGCTCCTAGGGGCTCCCAGGGGGAGGACACTGTTGCTCCTGCCAGGCTGTGGGCACAGGAGGCTCTTTGTGCCACTGGGGAATGGCAGCAGGGCTGCCTTGTGACATTTGGGCACTGCCCCCGCTCCCATCTCTGCAGCCGCCAGCTTGCTCCTTGTACAGGCTGTTGTGGGCATATTTGAGCTGCAAAGAGGTGCTTCAGGCTGCCCAGAGCCCCCCAGGGCATGCATGACCCACACTGGCTTGGTCCTATTTGCAGGCATGGGGACAGTGTTCAGACCTGGCTTTGGCATGATTCCTGTGGACAGCTCTGTTTAATCACTTAATAAATTCCCAGGATCTCGGCTGCCAATGTGAAGAGCACACACGCCTGCAGAAAATACCCCTCTCCCCTGCTGTGCTCCAATTAAAAGGCACCCTTACGATCCCCCCTCTCTCCCTAAACATATCCTGGCTCCAGGATCTTGTGCCTCCCACAGCCCCGCCAGGCTCCAGCTCTGCTCTGGTTTGCCATGGTGCCAGCAGAATCTGAGCTGTGGCTGGAGGGGACTGGTTTGTGTGGGCAGGGTGTGGCAATGGCTCTGCCTTCCCAGTCCTTGCCAGCATCCCCTTTCACCCCGCCAACTCTAGTGATTTCTTGGGCTCCAGCTCACTGGGGAGAAATGAATCCCCTTGCAGGTTGATGTTGGGAGGAGGGAGGTCCTCTGGTCTTTGGAAGATGGGGTAGAAGTCAGTCCCTCCTCATGGATGCAGCCACACTCACCCTGGGCGTGGCACCACTGCTGCAGATCCGTGTTCCTGGATGTGCACGGCATTGTGTGTGCACAGCCAACACTTGGGCTTGAACACTGTGCCCTCCCTCCTGGACAGACAGACTTGAGAAAATGCCCGAAAAATGTCCTCCCTAGGGTTGATGGCAAGGCTACCAATGTGCCAAAACTAACTTGTGCCTGTTCAGTGCCTCAACTAACCCATCTCCTTTCCCTGGCAGCCGAGAAGGTGACTTCTCTGGGGAAGGACTGGCACCGGCCCTGCTTGAGATGTGAGAAGTGTAACAAGACCCTGACATCTGGAGGCCATGCAGAGGTGAGGTTTGCAGTCCAGGAGGTCCCTGTCCCCTGCAGCTGAGGGCTGGGACAAGCAGAGGTGGGGCTGATGCTCTTTCTCTCTCCCTGCAGCACGATGGCAAACCCTACTGCAACCACCCCTGCTATGCTGCCTTGTTCGGGCCCAAAGGTGGGTGCCTGTGGCGGGGTCATGGAGGGAGTGAGGGGGCTCGGGGCTGCTGTCTCTTGGTGAGCTCCAGCCCTCGGTGTGCTCCTCATCCCATGGCAGTGCTGACCCCGCTCCATCTCTTCCAGGGTTCGGCCGGGGAGGAGCTGAGAGCCACACATTCAAATAAACCTCAGGTTGGTCCTTCCCTCTGAGTTCCCCTCTGTCTCTGGCTCCATGGGCTGGCTGGGGCTGTCCTCCCTCAGGCCAGTGGGGAAGGCAGGCCTGCCACAATGTCTCTCTGGGCTGGTTGTGACTCTCAGTCCTTATAGGAGGGCTCAGGAGCTGGGTGCCAGCTGCTCCTCTCCACCAGTCCCAGCTGGCTGTCAGCACCTGCTTGGCTCCAGCAGGCTATTCCTTTGTGGCCCATTGGCAAAGACAGGATCTATCCTGGAGCACTGTTGTCCCTGGGATATCCCTGCTCCCAGCCCAGCCTGACTTCATGCACTCCTCTCTTCCATCCCTCTCCAGGTCTGATGTCCAGGGTTTCCAGCACAACCTGAAGACAGCACAAACACACCGCAACAGACAAGCATTTTTGTTTTTAATTCACCCTGTACTAGACTAGCACATTCAAAGCAATAAGTAACCAAGGCTGGGCTGGTGTGGAGAGAGGCTCTGCTCCAGATGGAGTGCTGCCAGGGTGGGGACATTGGGTTGCCCTGCCAGGTAGGAAATTTGGCTGATATTGCTGAAGGCTGCCTGGAGAGGAGACTGCGCCCTTCCACCCAAAATCTAGCTCTGCTTCAGGCATCCAGCTCTCGTGGCCGGGCCCACAGTTGTATTCTCAGTCTTTAATAAATGAAAAGATGCTTCCCTCCTGTAGCAGCTGTGCTCTCTGTAACGGGAGTCCCACGGGGCTCGTTTGTGAAGCTCTTGCCACTTGCTTGATGCCCCTGTGGCCTTTGGGTTGAGCCCCACACTGTGTGATGGCCCCACATGTCCTCAGCTGGGGCAGAGAGGTGTTGTGCTGGGAGGGGATTGACTGGCACATCAGGACAACCTGGTATTTGCTGCTTTTGATCTGAGTGACCACATGAAAAGTCCAAGGGAAGCGAGAGGCTACTGCCAAGGCAGAACCTGCCTCCCTCAGCAGGGACAGCAGAGCTGTGGTGTTAAAAAGCAAGAGTTGGCTCACAAGAGCTTTGCTCTTTTGTGTTTCAACATTTTCACCCTACTGGAAAAACGGCACTGACAGATGTCAAAGATGTCAACATGATGAATGTTTCTAAAATGGTTTCTTAACCATGTCTTTCCTTAACCTGAACAACTCCATTTACATATTCAGAGATATCTCATCACCCACTGGGATATTTTTGTCTACAGTTTATGCATGCATTTCCTTAGAGGCTGCTCTGCATTTTACTGTCACATCACCCTTTCTGGGACTTGGCCAAAACCCTCAGGGGTCAGAGACACATGTCCGGTGTCAAAATCCTTGGTGTCAGAAGAAGCCTGATCTGATAAGCATCTTAAAACTTCCAATTAAAACTTGCCTGATGCTGCAAGGCACTGCCTCACCTCCCACCCCGATAGCACAACAAACACAGGCGTCTGTGTCAAAGGCAAACCCTGGCTATTGCTGCTTGGCTGTCCTTAGACCTCCCAGCCAGCCAGGGCTCGTAGGGACCTCCTGCTCCCACTGCTGCCTTTGCCAGCAGCCTCCCACGGGTGCCAGCACCCATGGACCCATGGCTCCTGGCCATCCACACCCCATCCCTCTCTGCCAGCCTGCCTCTGGGGCACTGGGACAAGGCTTTCCCCTGCCAGCTGAGCTTCAAAACAAACTACTGATATAATCTCAGCAGCCTCCACCATGCCACTGAGATAGTGTTTTCCCTTGGGCATTTAGAGAAATGGCAAACACAAGCCTTGTCATCTTTGGGATTTGTGTGTGTCCAGCTGGGAAAGGGACCAATGGATTTGGCTCAGGGTCCTTCCTAGCAGGGCTCTGCACTAAAATCTCAGAAGCAGCTTATTCCAATTACAAGGGGCCAGGCCAGCGGGGATGAGGAATGAACCACTGAGAGGTATGGAAAAGCAGGGGCTGCACAGGGCTGGGCTGGGGTGATCCAGCCCTTCAAATGCCAGCCCTTTTCACTGGCAGTGGCTGGAGCTGGGGTTGGAGGCAGTGTTCTGCTGTGTTCTGCTGTGTTCTGCTGTGTGCTGCTGTTTGCCATGTGTGCTGCCCAGGGCTCCCTTTTGCTTCTGTCCCTGGCCAGGGATCTGCAGTGTACTTGTGGTGACTGGGGACATCTGTCCCTGTCCTGCATGCATGCAGGGATGTAGGAACTGAGCTGTGCAGCTGCAGCTAAGCCTGATCCTGCAGGTGCCTCACTCTGTGCTGCAGAGGGGAATACATGTGTATGTTAAAAAACAGAGGTCCCTCAAGCGTGGGCTGGGGACAAGCCCCTCGGTATTGATTGCCAAAATCTCCTTCTTAGAGTCCTGTTTTTCTGCTTGCCCTGCAGTAAGAGCTCCCACTGAGATGGCTTTTAGCCTCAGGACTTTCTGCTGGGATATTCCTCTCCAAGACCTGTGCTTGTACAAGCCACGCTCTCTGCCTGATCCAGCCTTGATGCTGTGAGGTTGGGCAGTTCAGGCCCAGGTCACACCTCCAAGGAGCCTTGGTCAAAGAAAATATATGATAATTTTTTTTAAAAAAAACTTGCTTTGGTCTTTGGAGAGGAAGCAGAAACAGCTGTATCTCATTTGATAGGAAATCCACACCCGAGCCAGGGCTCCCCTGGATGCTCAGTGAGGCTCGGCAGCAGCCGGCGCGCCAGGGAGGTGGGCTGTCAGCAGACACGATGTTTTCTCCATTTGAACAGTAAATCTCCATGGCCTGGAGTGTGACTGCACAGAGAGGCAGCAGTGTGGTTTCCAGTGCCTCCCATCTGTGATGCATTTGGTTCTGAGCCTTGGCAGGAGCTTTGGACAGGCAGGGACGGTCCCTTCTCTCCCACTGTGGTGATGCCCTGGCTGTGCTGCTCCTGCAGCAGGGAGAGCAAGATGCTCAGGGCAAATCCCAGCTTTCTGCCCGTCTGGGACAGCAAAAGTTGTTGGGTGATTTACAGCATGGTGATGGCCCAGCAGAAAACTTCCCTGTTTTCTGGCCTGAAATGCCACTGTTGGTGACCCTGAAGAAAGGGGCTGTGCTTCCTCTGCCATTATTTTCTAAGCTTGGGCTGAGATCAGTCTGTGGGTTGTGGAGTGATAGTTGCTATAAACACTTCATCACTGTGACAAAAAAACAAACAACATCACAGTTCCTCTGGCAGCTGGGTGTGGGCGAGCCCCAACGCCCTGGGTAGGGAAGCAGAAGAGATTTTGGCAAAGACAGAAAACAGGATGGGTTCAGAAACTTAACTGCTGCTGCTCCCCATCCTGTAACTTTCTGTACAGAAGAGAAAAGAGGAGGGGAGTAGAAAGGGGACTGGAGGGCCCTTCCCCCATGGGGCACAGTGCAGGCAGGAGTGGCCAGTGAGGGTCATCTGGCCCTGCATCCTCCTCTTGGCACAGATTGACAGACCTTAATCTGAATCAGGAGACAGAGGTTTCCCTGTGCCTGCAGCTGTTAAGGGAGAGAGCTCAGGCTGGAAGCCCTACAGCAGGGCTCTCCTCAGGGGTCATCCTTAGGGAAGGCAGCAGGCTTGGCCCCTGGACAGGGCTGTGGCCTGGCAGCCCTCAGGTTGAATCTGGACTAACATCTGCTGGGTGCCTGGGTCAATGCTGCCTTGCTGGGACATGAACGGGGCCACTCACCCTCTCCTGCCAGCGCTGATGGGGACTCTAATGTGATGCTTCCACCACTTCCCCTGAGGTGGTTTTGTGTCTCACCTGTGCAGCCTCTGGCTGGGGGAGAGTGGCACAGGGGCTGCAGGGGGTTCCTGCTCTTTGCTCTGCAGAGCTCATGTGGATGAAGCCAGGCTGAAGCTGGGTGGTATCTAGTGTGCCACTGCTTCGGGCATTTTTAAGGCTGACTTGTGTTAAGCTTAAAGAGCTCTGGTATCTTTTAGGTCAAAAAGTGTCTGCCCATGTCCTAATGCCTCAGAAATCTGCCCTCTTATGCAGACAGTGTGGTAAGAGGGACCGTGCAGTTGATGTTGGGCAGCAGGAGCTCTGCCAGACCGCGTGGGGAGATGGGACTTCCTGTCCAGGTCTGCAAAGAAGTGGTTTGGGGAACCCCCATGTCAGCAACGGAAACCACTCTGCAGAGGTGAAAAGGGGAGGGGTCAAACCTTGTTGCTGATGGGGAACAACATGTCCAGCAAACACTGAAGACACTGAAAGCAGAGGGAATCTGAGTGTGACAATCAGAGGTGTAATGAGGAGGGAATGGGACTGTGAACTGAGGTACTGGAAACTGAGGTCTAGCTAGGGAGCAAGGAGAGGAGGGCACAGGCTGCTCCACTCTCATCCTTTCCTGCTGCTGGTGAGCCAGTGCTGGAGAGCAGCTGGGTGCAGGAATCTCTGGGGATGTTTGCCAGGTACTGGATGGCTTGCCGAAGCAAGGAATGGAAAGAGAAAAGTTGACACCAGGCACCTAGAGCTGAATTTTACCTTCACACCTCTTGTGTTATTTTCAAGAAATAGGGAGCGTTTCCAAGAGGGAAGGGTGCAAGGACTTCCCATGGAAGCTTCTGTCTTCTTTTGGTGAGTATTGTGTTAAAGGTCCGAGGGGAAGAAGTCAGAGGGAGTTTCCCTCTGTGCAGAGGAACTTGGCTATTAAAGTAAAAAGGGTGAAACTCCTGAGAAGAGAGTTGCTGAGATCTCAGACGTCTTTTCTAATCCTTCCCAATTCACTTATCATACTCAAAACCCTGCATCAGAGGGCCTGAAACACCAACACCTTTCTTAAGCATTCAAGGTCAGCTGGGAGCTGACCTTGAAGCCCACACACAGGTCTGCTGCTGACTAGCTGCCTGTGTCCTGGAAAACCTGCACTAGAGCATTTGTGGGGTCATGACAGCATTGCTGCAGCCCATCTATGCAGGCAATCCGTGTTCACAGCCTGTGCTTGCTTGGCTCCTTTTTGCCAGCATCATGGCCATGCTGTCAGGTCATGCCTTTTCCCATTCTGCCTAACATGATGTCCCAGTGAGGGAAGAACAAGTGTGTATAAAAGGGTCAGGAGGACTGAGGAAGAAGCTGGAAATGTTTGCAGTGCAAAGTGGTGCAGCCTCCCTGACTGCTCAGGGTGTGAAACGCTCCGGGCTCCCAAGGCCTCCCTCAAGCAGGCAGAGAGGGAAGCTGTGCTCTGCTCTGCTGGCTGCTCAGCAGATACCACACTGCAGGAAGGAGAGGGAAAGGAGATGGCAAGGAGAGAAGTGCAGAACTCTGGCCACCCGAGCTGGCGGTGGAGCGTGGGAAGCGCTGATGCCTGGCTCGTGGGCCTGGCCAGGAGACAGGCTGGCTCCCACCCACGCCTTCACGGGGATAAAAGCATTAAGAAAAAACCCCAAAAGATCAAAGGAGTTGTTTTTGCAGCAGGAGAGCTCACACCTTCCCCTTGGCAGAGCAGGGCTGAGGTGACATCAGGAAGCTGTGGTGCCACTGGAGCGGGCAGGGATGGCTGCTATCGCATACAATCAGCATGAGGCAATGGGACAGGGCTGCAGTCATCATCTCTGGCAACCCTGCACATGCAGGAGGGCCGTGTGTGGTGGCGAGTTGCCATGGCACGGGTGCAAACAGGCGCCCTTGGCCCCACTGAGTCACCCAGCACGGAAATGACCGCAGCTGACACATCGTGCCAAAAATGAGTGGCTGTGTGGCACCACACGGGCCCAGGAACCCAGAGAGGGCAAAGTTCAGTGGCCTCTCCCAGCTAAAGCATCCCTGGCCCCTCAGTACGTGCCTGGACTTTCCCTTCCCATTGTGGTCTCCCCTGCCGTGCTTGCCCCAGATCTGTCTCAGTGCCTGGGAGCCAGGGGACCAGCTGATAAACCAGCTCTGTTCTGCTTCCTTTCTATAGAGAGGGTCCTGGAGGCTTCCAATCTCCACCATGACATCAGGCTTGTGTGCTGATGTCAGCCAGCCACTGCTGGTTTCCATCTGCCAGGATGCTACTGCTTGGGAGAGGGGAGCTGAGCGTGGCCTGGGTGCAGCAGGGCTTTGCTGCCAGTGGGGTGCCATCACCATCCCTGCTGGGACAGCACGCTGGGGGCTGTCACACCATCACCTCCTTCATCTGTCCATGGCACATGGTCCATCTCTGCAGCAGGAAACTGTCGCCTTCCCATGGGCTGCTCCCACCCTGGGAACACCGCCCAGGCAGCCGGCAGAGCAGATAAGTGGGGCCTCACAGCCCGGCACCGAGCACCCGCTGTGCTTTGCTGTGCCAGAGAGCCTGGGATGATCTGCCTGGCCTCCAGCTCGCCCGTGGCCGAGTGCCAGCCCTGCACAGCGCCAGGCATCCTGTGTCAGCTGCACCCACGGGGCTGCGTGCCGTGGGGGCCATGGTGCAAGGGACCTGGGGACACTGGGCAGCAGGGCAGCCAGATCTGTGCTGGGGTGCCATGGGGCTGGGTTGGCCAGAGGGATGGAGAGGGCTCTCAGTGTGCTGGGATGGTGTGAATCCCAGCTGCTGAGTGGTGATGTTTGCTGGCCTGGGGGTCGGTGTGTTGGCTGGGGGACAGGAGCTCAGAGGAGGGGTAATGGACAGAAACACTCACTGTGCGTGCGCTGGGCGATGCAGGAGAGCCCTTGTCTCGGCAGCTGCCCTGGGGAGGAAAGGCCTAGACAGAGGAATGTGTGTGGGGACAGGGATAGCTTTGAGCTGGGTTTATGGAGTGGTCAAGAAAACACAGGAAATTGGCTGCAGCTGAAGGTCCTCCTGCCTGGAGACTGCAGCCAGGATGGGAAAATAGACAAGCAATGTGTCATGGAGGGACCAGACAGCGCCCGATAGCAGCAAGGCATGGAAAGCCAAGAAGGATGCCAAAGACAGCAGAGGATTGTCCTGGTTCGATAAGGCTCTGGGCAGTAAAAAAGGACTTTATGGGCTATTGGAAACCAAAGGCAAGGAGCCATGTGGAAGTGCCAAGCCTGTTAGGAAGGAGAGCAAAGAAGTGGATAAAGATTGCTGAGCTAGGACTGGATGAGGGATAAGGAAAACGCTTTCCAGGCCATTAGGAAAGGAGGATGTGAGACAACAGCTGCTAGTGAAGATATTTTAAAAATCCTTAAGCCTGGATAACTCACACCCAGGGGTCCTTTCAGGGCTGGCTGGAGCAGGAGCCAGGATCCACAGGACTGGGAGAGCTCAAAAGCAGCGCTCAGCACTGGAAAGGGCTGCGCTCCCCAGCACAGGGGTGGGAGGCAGGAGAGGAGCAACCAGAGTGCAAACACAGTTCAGGTGGGCTGGAGGTCTCTCTGGACCACTGAGATTTCTCTCCTCATCGCAAGCAGCCACTTGGCTGCAAGAGCCTGTTCCGTAGTGGGAAGGAATTTTACTTGTTTCATATTGTTCAGATACTGGTGGAAAAAAAAGTAAAGGCATCATGCTAGATCTACAGTGAGCACATTAAATGGGCTATGAACTGGGGAACTGGCCAAGAAACCATCAGTGGGGGCTGCCAGCAGGTCTCATGTCCAGGCACAGGCAGGATCCCCGCAGTGCTGGCGGAGCAGATCCGTGTCCCTGGCACAGACCAGCTGTGCTCCCTCTGTAAACCCACAGCAGGAATCCATCTCTGTGCCAGGTTTTGGTTCTGTAAATCCTGGTCATGGGTGGACTTCTTTCAGGAGCTCAGGCTTCTCCCAAAGAGCAGCTCCGTTTCTCCTCTCCCATGGCCTCCCCAAGGATTAATCCCTGGGATTGCTTCATTTCGGGGGTTGTATGCCTGGGGACCCGAGCTGGCCTCATCACGCTCCACTGAGCAAGAGGCAGGCAGGAATATCCCCCCACCTGCTGCTGCCAAACCCAGCTGTGCCATCGTCCGAGGAGCTGTTCTGACTGCAGCAGAGCTGTGTTTTTGCAAGAGCCGAAGCTGATTTTTGCAAGAGCTCTGTCCACCAGGAAGGGCGGGGGAAGTTCGCAGGGCTTCCCCGGGTGGTTTTTTTTTGCCGGGGCAGGAGGCGCGTCCATGGCTCAGGGAGGCGACATGTGTGGGTCACTGCCCAGGGCAGGCCACAGCGTTCTGTGCCCCGAGCCACGCGCGCAGGCAGAATAAGCGTCGGGACCATCGATGGTCCGGGAGATGCGGGGAGATTCAGGGACATCCAGGGACACAGGCGAGGAGATGCAGGGCGACACAAGGGACAATGCAGGGACAACCAGGGATATCCAGGACGACAGGCAGGGAGAGGCAGAGACATCTAGGGACATGCAGGGGNCCGCCCCCGACACCCTGCGCCGCGCCAGGTTCGACCGGCCGCAGGCGGTGAGCGCCGGCCGCTCCGCCCGGAGACGCTGCGGGGCACAGGCACAGGGCAGCGGGGACCACCGGGACACCCGAGTGCGGCTGGGTCCGGGGACAGGGTCTGGATGGCAGCGCGACGGGCTCTGAGCCTTGGGCAGGCACTGCGTGCGGGGCTGTGGTGCGGTCCCAGCTCGANAGAGCGACAGGCAGGGCGATGCAGAGACATCCAGGGACATGCAGGGCGGTGCAGGGACATGCAGGAACATCCATGACGACAGGCAGGGACATGCAGAGACATGCAGGGCGATGCAGGGAGATGCAGGGCGATGCAGGGCGATGCAGGAACAACCATGACGACAGGTAAGGAGATGCAGGGACATCCAGAGCGACAGGCAGGGCGATGCAGGAACAACCATGACGACACGCAAGGCTGGCGCGCCCGCAGTGCCCCCTCCCCGCGGCCAGGGGGCGCTGCCGCGGGCGGGCGGGCCGGAAAGGCGCTCTCGCTGNGTCCCTGTTCAGTGCGGTCCCAGCTCGGTGCGGTCCCTGTTTCAGTGCGGTCCCTGTTCAGTGTGGTCTCAGCTCGGTGTGGTCCCAGCTCGGTGTGCGCCCTGCTAACACAAGTTACGGACCTCTCAGCAAACTCGCTGCCCTGAGAAGGGCTGTGTCTTACTGTGGTTGTAACTTAAGGCTTGGTATTTCACCCTGAGCTGCGACACCTCAGTCTCACCTGGGGTTTGCTGTCCTTTACTTACCCCAGCTTGGGTCTTGCTGCTTTGTCTCCGAGGCTTCCAGCTCGCACACTGGGTACCTCCCTTCCTTGGCTATTTTAAGGATTTTACGAGTGTTGACTGAAATTCCAGCTGTAAGAATCACTATTTGAGTTTGTCAGCATGCTGTCCTTGTGTGGCCAAGAAATGATTCCCAGTCCCAGCTCATTCTGTGGTGCCTCTTATTTGTGAGTTTCTGGCTCTGTCGTGGTCAGATCTTACCAGTGTGTTCAAGTACTTGTTTGATCCGGGTGAGCTCTGCCATATGTGGTTGTATCAGAGCAGATTTTGCAATGCTCCTCTATGCATGGGCCTCACAGTAGAAGTGCTGGATGTTGCTCTACAGCCATCATTAGCCCTTTTCTTTCTGGGTGCTCCTTTCTGTAGATTCTGTGTTCATGAGGCAGGTAATACATGAACCTGCCTGATCAGATGGCGTTGGCTGAATCAGCAGGTGTGCTGTTCCTTGTGTGATGTTCAGATACGAGCTTAATTGCCTAATTAGGATTAAATAATATAGCAGATATTTTTTTCCTGCTAATACCCCCTTCCACCCCTCTCTTTTGCAGAGCCTGGACTTCTGGAGGTTGCTGTATGTGCTTCTGAAGCAGATCCATGGGGGCAGATGGACAGAGTCTGATGCCATAGGTAACATCATTCTGGCTGACTGCAGTTTCCATCTGTCCTGGGGAAGGGCTGGGACTGGTTTTGTAGCACCTTTGGCTCCTTGCTCCATGTCCTGAGTGCTCTGTTTTGAACACCTATCCCTCCAAGGTACTAGGCGTCAAGTTTACTTGAGGAGTAAATGTGCTGTGAGGCAGGTTTGCTGCTCTTTGATGTGCTTTGTCCTGGAAACTGGGATGTTTCCACAGGCTCTTGCATCCCTGTGATGTTTTATTGCAGGTAAATCTCTGCAGTGGTGTTATGCATTCTCAGTATCTGCAAAGAAAGAAGTAGATTTGGTTTTCCTTTGGTTCCTTCTTTTCCCATTCCCGTTCTCATGATTCTGTTGGTACTTTTCTATCCAGTCCTGTGTCAGAGCCAGGAATTGCAACCTGAGAACCATAAAGGCAGTGTTTTGGGTGGAATTTCGAGACAAAACAAGAAATAGACTGTGTGTCTAATAAATGTCTTTATGGACAGGGCCACTGCTCTAGAGAGGAGCTGAATGCAGATTGGCTTCTCAAAATAGCAGAAGATTATTTACTTCTTAAATATATGTTATTCCAAGTACTATTCCCCATCTTCTCTCTTGAAACATATCTATCTAGGGCCTTTTCATTGTATGAGAATTGTATTGTGATGAATCAAGGTCTCCTCATACCAAATCCACTTAATATTCACTTTTTCCCTTGAAAGCAAAACACCCTAAACAACACTGTATAAGCTCCTGAATAGCTGTGAGTCTGGTGGCTCTGCAAATGGAATTAAGAAAGGTTAAGCATTGTGGAATGCAGAGCAAAACCAGCATAGTTTTGCTGGTAGCTCAGCAGGAAGTCCTATTACTTGCGGGAGTGCTTTTTTTCATTTGGCTGTTTTTATTTTTCCACTCATCCACAATCTGCTGTGTATGGCAAGTCTGTTTATTGACTGTCTCCCACAGCATTATGGATGTGGTCCTGCACATATGCAACCTTATTGGATCCTGGCTGCTCCCATACTAATTGCCTGTAGCGTTTGGAGACAAAATTTCCAAGTGCATGTGTCAGGTTCCTGGCTCTAGAGACAGCAAACACAGCCTCCCCTGGTCTATTGTGAGGTAGCAATGTGTGGTTCTGCTGAGAATTGCTCAGCTGATTTCTGAGAAACCTTTTTAGTCACAACTTGGTGATTAAGGCTGAATTTCAGGCTGGAGAGCTGTACTGTTCTTCAAATGACACTAATTACTTTTGCTTGGCAAGTGAATGAGTTGTTTGCTGTGAACGTAATCAATATTTTACTGCTTTTCTTCTCTGCCCCAGCTCTGGTCTCTTGTGTATTTAATGCAAATGAATTAAGCCTTGGGCATAGTCACTAAATAACTTCCTCAGGTTTGTGTAGGATCCTTTTACACAATAGAGAATTGAAACAGATTCCTCTAATCCAAGTCTAGTGCCTTAGTCCACAGATCAAGCTTTCCTGTTCCTTGCTCTTTTGTACAACCTCTTAATTACCTTGGTTGAAACAAGGAGAGGAGCAGTTGCCAGATCCCAGAGGAAGGCTGTGAAGACTCCTTTGGTGTAGGGGTTACTGTGTGCATAGAAACGGATTTCTGGAAAAGAGAAGCCATTCTCCAGTGGTCTTGTATCCTTTATTTTTTGAAAGGAAATGCTGATCTTTGGCTGGTTCAGGAATCCCCACTGAAGCCTGCCAGTCAGTGGTTCTAAAATTCTTCAGCTGGCTCCTGGTTTCTAGTTCTGTGAGAATTTTTTCTTCACACAGTGAAAAGCACTTAACTGTAAACTTTGGTGTAAATTTACTGTTAAATCCAGCCCCTTAAACATGTCACAGCAGTGGGTCACTGGACAGTGGAGAGTCAGAGTAAGCTGTATGAATACTCTGGATGTAACCTTGATAATGAAATCATGATTGATGGTTTCATGCTGCTTGTGCTTCACAGAGGCTGATGAACGTGGTTAACAGGGTAAGTTAGTAGTGCAACATGCATTTGGTTAGTTGGAGGAAACATTTCTTTTCCGGAATTGCTGTTCAGTTTTTATAGCATGACAAAGAGGTCTGGAGCTGCAATAGATTTTTGTTTGTTTGACAAATGTAGCAGAAAATGTTGTTCTGAAGCAGTAGTTTCCTATAATACCACTACCTATGCAGGTGTTTCTTGTCTGAGTGCATACTGTATCTGTGTCTGTGCTTGTACTTGACTTGTAGTTTCTTTCCATTTTAGCCTGCCAGGCTAGTGCATAGCCCTTATTTGAGTATCATCTTGTAAATCACTGAAAATATTTGTCAGGACTCACAGTGGAAAAGCACATCTTGAGTATAGTTTTAAGTGAGCTGAACCCTGAGGTTCACCCCCTGCTTGGTCTTACTTGCTGAGTATGCTTTTATAAATAATATCTGTGGGGAAGGGGATTAGTTGGAAGCCATGTGAAGGTTTTTCTGCATGAATTTCCTAATCCTCATGCCATAAGAAGATGTCAGAGAGGTGTCTAGTGTTATCTTCTATCTGAGTGATGTTTTTTCCTGGCTCTTGGTTGCATGTTACAGAAGAATCCGTCTTGATTCTCATCTTATGAGTACTCACATAACCTTTGCTGCCATTTATACTTCAGCCTTTTAACCTGAGCACTCTAGAGATGAGGACAGCTAAGGGACTTCTTGAAGGTCACGGGAAGGCTCTCTGAGCCCCAGTTCCAGATCCATGCCTTGACTGCTCACTCCCAATTCCTGCTTGGCACACCAGCTGTACCCTCTCCTGTGAGGGCAGTGAGTTGCAGAGGGAGTCATGAAAGAGAGGGAGATAAGGGACCAGAATAACACAGAAATTCAGGTGGTGAACTGCCTTGGTGGATCTGGCCTGAGTGATATATCAGAGCAGGGAAATGGTGATAAAAGAAAAAAAACAACCCACCTGACTTGCTCTTCTTTTGTCCACTTTGATATGTGATTTTTTTGAGGAGCTCCTTGAACTGCAGATGGCAGCATGTGATGCTTATTTGCTTTGAAAAAGGAGGAAAGCATGTACTGATCATCCTTCCTTTTGGAGTATTTCTGCCTTTGCCTGTTATGGCAGCACCTTTCTTGACAAATGCACACAAAAAAGGAAAGAATGACATGAAAACCCTCCTCATGTAAGAATGTTTGTGAGTGATGAAAATAAAGTCTGTAATATCTCCATGCTCCTCTTGTGCTTGAGGGATTGGGGTGCACATCTACAGCAAGATTTTTAGCAAGGCATAGGCATTTCTGCCACCCTGACATGGGCAAGGGAAGCTGCTTGTTTCATTCACAGGTTCTGTGGAAAGAGCAAATGGAGTGACCAAGGTCTTCTGCTTTGTAAGGATGCCTAAACTGCATGAAACTGTAGATTCCTCTAGCTCCACCCAGTGTGACAGCTGTCAAAGTGAATGCTTAAGGAAAAGAAAAGAGCAAATCTAGAAGGATGCTTTCATGGCATGGGGGAATATTTCTTCAGCCTCTAGCAGTTTACATCTCAGACTTTCCAATCTAGAGGGGATATGTTTGTGTTTCATAAGTTTCCATGAACTGCTGTTCTGTAAATCCAGTTCCTCCTTGAGCCTGAGTGACTCTTAAAGGGTCCATAGTGTCCCACAGTGAGCAATTTCAGAATTTTGCTACCTGTGTAAAGAGCATCTCTTTTATCATGTTTTGGCTCACATGCTTGCTAGCTTTGATGGCTTACAGTTCTTGTGTTGAGTGTTGTGCAAACAAATCATCCACTCTTCACCCATTGCACAGCACTCAGGATTTTGAAGAGTTTTGTCATATCCATTCTTGCTCATCTTCTTGGCCTACTTCATCGCTTCTTTACAATGCAGCTGTTCTGTACTTGTGATAGTACTTGTCCTTTCTTTTTATTTCTTTCCCAATCTTCTGTAGCATTTATGGGAGAAAAAAAATAAGGCTCTGGGTATTTGTGTTCTGTTTAATGTCCTTGCTAGGTTTCTCCCACTGAGTTTGCCTTTTGATGCCTGTCAGAACCAATTGTGGTACTGTCATTAAAAGCCTTATCATCAGAGATTGTGTTCCTGAGCCCACTGAGCAGTTCCAGGCCCAGTCTTATGTTGCAAGTCAGTAAAGTTAGGAACATTTCTTTCTTTGTGCACATAATTTTTCATTTTTTCTAAAAATACCTTTATCTGACTCTTTAAAGCTTGGACTCAAGCTTCTACAGTCCTTCATGATCTGCCTGCATTCTTTACTGCTTATATCATATCAGCACCAAGTTTTCTGTCACTGTCACGTTGTCTAAGTGTCATTTGGAGTTGTTTGAACAGCAGCTGTTTAGCACAGAGCCCTCACATGAAACTACTGCTTGTTGCTGTCCTCTGGTTCTTGTCTGCTGGGCACTTGTCATTGGTTCAAGGGCTTTTCCTCTCTCTCCACTGCAGTGCCTTGGTTTCTTTGTGCAAGCTGAATCCCAGTGGAAAGTCTAAATGTCTTGCTTTGGTTGAATCTTCCTTAATCACTTGCTTCTTGTTGCCCTTGGAGAACTCCAGAAACTTTTTGAGCAGGCCTTCCTTTTACAACTGTTGGTTCTTAGCCAGTATGTGTTGTTTTCATTGTCCCCCTAATTATGTTCTTTATTCTGTTTTTGACTTAGTACAGAGCCAATGCTTACTGGGCAGAACCTTTTTAAATAATAACTTTATGTTTCCTTAGTATTTTACAGTCCTGCAGTGCCTGTCTTGTAGCTGTCAGGTAACATTTACTGGTGTGAAGGAATATGGATCAGAGCATTTCTGGGATTTAATAGCCCATGTACTGTGCTGCATTATCTCTGCTCTCTGGTGCTCAGAGATTTGCAGCAGGCTGTGAAACTCCTATCTCTAAATTCCAGTTTAGTTCAGGAGTGAAGTGATTTAGAGTGTTTACTAATTCATAGCATGCTTGGTGACTCATAAAAAATGAATAGGTGAATGGGAGTCTCATTGTAGTGGGGGTGGCTAGTTCCCTTTGTTGCCTTTGTTAATTTCCAAGAGGCAGTTATTGGTCTTGATCCCAACTCGGAATTTCTTCTTTTCCCCGAGCAGTAGTTCCTGTAATCAGAATGGGGCAGTATAATGAAGGTTTTTAACCTTTCCCTCCTGTCCTTCACCAGTTGTTGATAAAGACTGAGTCCCCACTGTTGTCCTGAGGCTGGATTAAAGATGCTGCCCTCAGAGGAGGCTGCAGTTAGGAGCTCAGTGGCTGAGTGCCTGGGTGTTACTCTCAGTTGTTCTGTTCTTTCAGGTGCCCAGGTGAGGTTTGTGAAGTCGGCTCTGTGGTACCACGGCTACAGCCGCCCTCAGCTCCACCGGCTCCCCTCCGATGGCTCCGCGGGCAGTCGGGAGCTGCTGCTGGCATTCTCCTGGCTGCTGCACAGGCTGGGCCTCCTGGAGCAGCTGCTGGCCCGGAACAGACTGCAGACTGGGGATGAGGCCTCTGTGTGCACGGTGAGCATGGTGTGTCCTTCCACCCTGCCCTCTCCACGAGTCCCCTGTAAGAGCAGCTGTGTTACCATCAGTGTGTGATGGGTGGTGGCGTGGTGCCTTGGCAGAGAACTGACTTCAGCTTGAAAAAAGGCCAGCATCAATTTTCTTTCCCTTCTCTGAGCTTTTCACATGCAGGTCATCTGGGTTCTTTCTCTTTATTAAACTCCCACCCCTGCCTGAATTCCCTGATTTCTATTTCTAGTGTAGGTGAAACCACTGTGGAGGAGTGCAAGTAAGTGAATCTCTCCAGTCTCTCTGCTTTTGGGTTTTGGGCTCCCAGGCTGAACCATGGGTGGTTCTGCAGGGCAGGCAAACAGGTTAGCAATGAATACTGGGTGTGTTGGCATTGTTGGGTACAGCAGGTAGGGGTAAGGCAAATAATACTTTTTGCAAACAACAAGGTCTCAAATAGCAGCTCCTGCTCTTGAGGTAAACAATGACCTTGTAACTACTTTGAGAACACGGTGGAGTATGTTGTTTTTTCCATTAATAAAAGCTGTTAGTGCATAGAAAGTCTGTTCTGAAGTAACCATCATCTAGTCAGACACTAATTACTGCTCAGTCTGCTTTAGAATGACAGGCTCACAGAATTTCTTAGTTTTTTGGCAAAGGACATTGTAGGTCAGAAACCCTACTGCTGATAATCTTGTGGTGTCTAAGGTCTGTGGTCTTTCATGAACCCATATGTGTTTTTTCCCTGGTTTTCTAGAGCCTTTTTAGGGGGCAGCAGAGCAGGAAAGCGAAAGTTTGGAAAGCTGCAGTATAAAAACAGTGTCTTCAGAAGGAAAACACTTGTACAAATGGAGGACAGTTCAAAGGAAAGAATCCTTTTTGTAACAACATTACAAGAAGTATTTTGAGGAAAGGGACCACTCTTGCTGCACTACAATTATTTGCTGCACAGAAGAGGGAGCACAAGAGGCTGAGCTGTGAGTGGCAGTGCTATCCACTTATATGAAGGGTGCCTTAAGATTTCAGAAAAAAACACACTGCTGGAGAACTTCTTACTTTAAACTTTTCTTTTACCTTTTTCTTGTTTTTCATCTCTGGTAGCAGGGGTTTTTATGTGTCCTTAATTTCTGTTACAAAAGAGTGACAAGAGAAATGTGACATGAATTCAGGGAATGGGGCAGCACTTGTGTTATTTTCTCTGAAGACTTTAAGTTTTGCATTTCCTAAATAGGGATGAAAGAACTATGGTAATACAATGTTATCTCTTATGGCCACACATACTGGTGTGTCTTTCACTGCAGTTCTCACCTGCTGTACTTGTGTTCCTCAAAAACCATGGAATGCATATTAAATGTTTTTACTCAATAAGTGTCCAAACCCGTATTTGGAAAGGCTTAAGAGTCTGATTTTTTTTTTTTAAGTAGACCAGACAAAAATTGTATAAATGGAAGTTGGAGTTAGCTTGTGTATGTGAAGCTCATTGTATTAATGGAACCATTTCTTGTATGGTGTTCATCCAGCAGCTTTCCTGCTCCAATAAAAATAGATATTTACAAGGGAAAAAAAAAAAAGAATGTAGTTACAGCATAACTAGTGGGTTTTGTGATTCTCCATCACAACAAAGTTAAAACAAATGGAATTTTGAGGGAGAAGTTTAATCTTTTATTTGATCAACTAGGCATTGCAAAACCAATAAATTCAGCCTTTAGGAGCCAACCAAATAAAGATCCAGTAATGCACTGAAAGGATGGAAGGAGGCAGTGGTGGGTGAGGAGATGTGTGGTCACACACCTTGTTTTGGTCAGTGAATCAGCTCCTTTTAAACCACTCATGAAAGCCTGTTGTTTGTTTGTTTCATAGAAGTGTTACATTTTGTTGCAGTTAGATATTGTTATTTGTGTTATTTTGTGAGATAACCATGTGGCAAAGCCTGCTCCTCAGCCAGTGTTCAGCAATGAAACCCCAAAATCTCAGTAAGAGAGGAGAAGAAGGTGAGGCTGTCTCTTTGCTGCCTGACATCTTGTAAGTTAACACACCAGAGGTGTAGCCTCTGCAGTCTTAACTCTCTTCTGTTTTGGTAAAGTGAAGGAAAAAGGTAAAAGAAGAGGAAAAAGGTAAAAGAAGAGGAAAAAGCCTTCACTTGGGAGAGATCTGTCTCAAAAAATAGAACAAAGAAAAGGAAATGCTCTTTAAAACAACTGAAATGAAATTCTCTGTTGAGAACTTGAAAAATCTTCCGCTGAATGGAATCTTTAATGGTTACAAACAATTGAAAATATTTTCTTGAAGTGAAAGTGTTACAGAACAAAAATCCATGAAATACATTTGGTTCTGTGCATGGCTGAGATCTCTGCCAAAATGAGCAAAGTGTGAAAGCCAGTACTTGCTGGAAAAGTACATTTGTTGGTCTACCAATGGGTATAATTTTGGAGATAATTCTTACCCTTAGTCTTCATTTAAAAGGAAAGGATTCTCAATAACTGTAGGCATAGCTCTAGTTCAAACTGAAATTCATGTGGTTTGCTATTAAAATTTTGTCTGAAGTCCACAAAGATGAACAGGGTCTGTTGTGTGAGAAGAGAGAATGGAGCTAAATCCCTAAATTAAGTGTGCAATCATGTTCTGACTATTCTTTCAGCCTAAGTTTAAAACAAAGCCTGCTGAATTGCTGATAATGTGCCAAATACCCAACATATAAAGGGCCAATTAATTTAAATAATTTCATTTCAGACTACCACACTCTGGCCTTTTTCCCTTTGCAGTTCCTTAGCAACACGGTTTTCTTTCCCTGCAAACTGAACATTTCCATCAGCTCTAAAGGATTTTTAGAGGTACAAGGGTATTCATGACACATGATGGACAAGGAGCTCAAGCTCTGCGTGGAATTCTTAATCTTTTGATTCTGAGCTGGGAAAAGCTTCCACAAGCTGACTTTTATGTGCACTTACATCTTCAGAATCAAAAGTTAAGTGATTCCTGAATTTATAAACTCAAAGATGATGAAAGAGTTGGTAAGAGGTAGTGCTAATGTAGTCAGAACTCACTGTGAGGTGGTTGTGGTAAGGACAGGCATGGTTGGTAGCTTGGGGTGGTTCTGGGGGTTGACAGCCTTTGTGTGTTAAATAAGAGATTCCTTCAGGGCACTTGCAGCTCCTATTTTTGGCAGGGTGGTGCTGCAGTCTCTCCTGAGCCAGAACCCTGGTGCCTGTGGCAGGGTGCCCCAGTGAGCAGGGCTGAAGGATCTTTCCCAAGCCCTGCTCTCTAATAGCATTTGAAGTTGATAAGCTGTGAAGAGAAAAAGGAGCAAACTGTGTTGCTGTGCAGGAGAAGGAGGGGATCCATAATCCATGATAAACTCAGAGCTGGGCTGCAGCAGTTCAAGTTCTCTGAATTTACTGTGCTCATCTGTCAGACTCCAGAGGCAGTGAGTGAAAGTTCAAACCTTGCAAGGGCCAACTCTTTATACAAAGTAATCACTTAACTCTGTTAGATCTATAAAGACTGAAGTACAATCTGAGTTGGAGGCTCCCATCGATGTACTGAAGTGTCTGCTTTGGAAATTGTCGCCTGCTAATTGCATTAAAGCACTCGGCCAGTTATTGATGGACATGGTTTTCAAAGGCTTTTGACACCCCTTGTGCATTTCCATCTCAGATATGCACTGTTGTGATGGCTGTCTCAATGTCTTCTGTTGTTTTGGTGATTGTGTACAGGCAGTTATGCTCAAGTGCCATTTATTGATTCCTATTCACACATAACAAATCCTAGTGTACAAGACACAGCTGAAAACCTGTAGCTGAAAAGGGCCTCCTTCACTGAACTTGTGAGGCACACCTGGGGAATTCTCATTCTCTCTGAGAAGCATATAACTGATATAAACTTGCCTTTTTAGCACATTCAGTGTTCGACTGATCTGTATTTACCTCACTTTTTAAATTTCAGTGATACTGTCCCAGCTTTCTCCAAATCTGTGATGGTTTGGGCAGGTAATAGCAGTACTCTGTGAGCATGCATTCTTTCTGTTTCCAGGGAGGAATACTGCCTGTACTGCTTGTATTTCTACAGCTGAAATTAATCTGTGTGCCCTGTAATTTAATTATGTGTGGAGGCTGTTGAGCTTTTTAAATGAGCGTAGTGATGTTATATCCCTCATGATCATCAGGAGATGTTGTACAAACACTGGTTCTTGTTTCCACTAATTCCCTCTGTCTGATTCCAGCCCTCTGAGTGAAATTGGATGCCCCTCCCTTTTTGTCAATTTGTAGTAATCAACAAATAGGGCTATTATGTCTCTTGTGCTTGGAATTCATGCATGTGTCTCTAGCATGCCAAAGTTAACTCAGTTTAATTACTTCTGGTGGGCAAAAATGAAGATAAACATGCCTTCTGACCCTTAGGTTTGCAATTTGATTCATCTTTTGTTTGTCATGGTCTAGTTTGGCTCACTGGCTATTTCCAGTATAGTGCAAGTCTTATGCTTAGTCAAATCTTGTTGGAATGCTTTTCTTTTACAGAAAACTTGACAGTCACTGCTGTTCCATGAACCAGGTTATTAGAGGAAAGTGTTAAAGAAGCAGGCAAGCTTGATGTTCCCCCCAGCAGAAAACTGGGAAACCTTGGGCACTAGTTTCAATGAAAAGTAGTTTTCTGCATTTTTTTTCCCACATCTTCATCAATACCAGTGAGGATAGAGGAGGGAATTTTATTAACCTTATTGATTCTGACTCAGAAGTGTAATTACTTTCCAGATCTTTATGGGCTATATTAGTCTGTCAGCTTTCATTTTTTGGTTTTCCTCCCTTATTCCCTCAGCTTACACTTCTGTTCTCATTGTCTTCCTGTCTTCCTACTAACTCTTCACCATTTATGTTTCTGCCCTTTTCCTGCTGTTACTGTTGCTGGATTCAGTGGCTGCTAAGGAAGGCTCTTTTTTGAAAAGCCATCTGTGAAACCCTAACCCTTCAGGGTGCAAGATCGCTGAAGTTTCTCCTGCAGAATTTTCCTCACTTCAGTGTGGCTGACAAGTCTGTTGTAGCATGCTTTGAACTTGTCATGGTACCTTCTTCCTGTGCTACGCTGGAAGATGTGCACTTACCAACATTTGTCTTTGCTTGACACAGTGAATTCACAATTAAGAAGGATTTTTTTTTTTCCCAGACAGCATGTCAAAGTAAAACACTCTAAAAGACAAGTCTGAACTGATCAGAAAGGCTTATAATTTATTGAATCTGCTGTGTCTCTGGTAATGTCTGAATTGCAGAATTTCTTGAACTTGACATTACAGCTGATGTGTTCTGGATGGGGTTCAGCAACAGGCCCTTGAACTGTGTGAGGAGATGATGAGGACTGGTGTGCTAGTAGGAAGGTTTGCCATGGTCATACTGGTGCTCTGCTGAAATCCAGCACGGGGAGCTCCTTCCTTGGCGGCTGGGGAAACAAGAGGGATTTTGAGATGTTTCAGTGCCTCTCCTGCCCTCCAGTGCCGGGGAGCAGCCAGTACCTTTGGTACCTTCTGATTATCTTCGAGTTAAATATGAACATCTGTTTTTGGTGTCCCACTTTAAGCGACCTGGGTTTAACTCACTTGAGAGGATCCTTTGAAATAAAGCAGTTTTTCCTCAGGAGGACTTTTCCTTAAGGAAGGTGTGGAGAGGGGCATGGTAGGCTCCAACCAGAGCAGAGCTCTGCCTCCTCTCTGCTGGAGGGCAGGTGCTGTTCCCCTGTGTTCTCCAGCTCCAGGAGTGCTGTTGCTGCAGGGAGCTGCATCTTTCTGTCTCCAGGGGCTGCTCCTCTTTCCACAGTGGAGCAAAAGGCCATGGGCAGGGGAACTACAGCTGCAGGCAGGGGAAAAAGAGCAGTGCAAGGCATTATCTGTGTGTTGCATTTCATGAGCCCTGCAGAACGCTCCCCCACTTAAGGTCTGTCAAGTGTTGGTTTTAGGGTATTTAGTTTCCATGTTTTGTCTGAATATATAATGCAGTGAGCATTGGGATTTTGAAGGTCTTTTAAAACCTTGCAGCTCCAAAGATTAGGCAGTGCTGCTGAGCTCTTTTAAAGGCATAGTGCTTTTGCTGTATTGCAGAGCTCTTAAATAACCTCCCAAATGAGTGGGGAGGGATGGGATAAAGGACTGACGTGCTCCAGTGCCTCAGGCCTGTGGCTACTGCCAGAGAGGCTTGTTTGAACAAGGCAGGCATGGGTAAGAGCTGTGTTCACATTTTCTGTCTTCCCTCAGCACCTTCTCTTTTTCACTCTTTGCCAAGAGTAAGCTCTTGGGAGTGCTGTTGTGAGTAGTAATTCTTACAAAAGGCAGAGGAATTTAAAAGCTAAAAGGCCTTGCAGAAACACAGGACTTCACTTTTTTATTTTAATTGCTGAATGCAATATGAGCGTAACTTCCATGTTGTGAGCATTTATGTTTGCGGAAAACTTATTCTTCTATGCAAATGTCTGGAGATTTAATTGGTATTGTCTACCATGTGAGAATGGGTTTTTACACCATTTATCTTTCCCTGCATAAATCTAATCTGGATCCTGCCTTGTCTAGGAGGAAATCCAATTGGTGTTGTTTATGGTGCTGTTAATGAAAATAGTGCTGTCCCTTTTGCATTCATCTGTTCAGATTGTTCCTTTTCACATTTTCCCCTCCTGCAGATAGATATATGGCTATATTAATTAAGAAAGCATGTCTGATACTGTTATTTCTGGCAATGGTGTTTAATTAAAAAAAAATAAATTATGTTCTGTTTAAAGATGTGTAATTACAGAAGTTAACATATGTTATGTCACATCAAAACCACTGTCTGAATTATGAGCAGTTCCGAATGAGCGCTCAGTAAAAGCTGCAGAAGCACTTTATTGGCTTGATTTATGGGATTGCCTTGCCTTTCCTGAGCCCTGCAGTGAGGATCTAAATATGCTCCTACCCACCTTTGTGATAGCAGGCTGTGTGCTTAGTGTAGTTAAAATCTGAGTGTTAACTGAGTGAGTATTTTCTGTCTAGACCCAGTGCAGGTGAGCAGTGGGCTGGGAATGTGCACTGCAGGGTTCAGCTGGCAGCTGCTTTGTGTTGCTCTGCTCAAGGATTAGTTTCAGGGAGTTGACCTAGTGCATCTATCCATGGGTTAAGCATCTTATCCGTGTTCCAGCAGGCTTGTTTCTCCATGGGTAGCGTGAGCAGCAGGTTGTTTGCTGGTTGTCCAGATGTGGAGGCAGGGAGCTGGCGCTTGGAGGGTTTGGAAGATGCCTGGGAAAGGCACAGCTCGGTGGGGATGAGCTGGGGTCTGTCCTGGGCCGACAGGTGGCAGCTCACAGTCACAAAAGAGATCTCTGGGGGAGGCAGCCCTGCCGTCACCATGTTTTACAGCAGTGCAGGCAGCACAGCCTTTTTTTTTTTTTTCCTTTGCCTGCACAGGGCACAGTGAATTTATACAGGTAAGGATTTATAACCCTTAAATATTCCTGTATTAGTAGGAATAATATAGAAAGTCTAGATGAACTTGCACAGCAGAGTGTTTCCTCTGCAGTCCTGCTTATGGCATATCGCTGGATCTGCAAGGAATTTTGCATTAAATCAGTTTTTGGAGTTTGTGTAATTCAAAAGGTATGAACAGAGCAAGATCTGCTCTGTACCAAGTCACTAAAATCCTCAAACAGAGCAAGTAGTAGAAAAAATGTTCCCTTCTCATATGTCTGCAAACACACTGGTGCCTGTGTTGTTCTTTGATAAAGAATTTATATGATGAAGTACTTGTTTAATTTATCTCCATCCACTGTTGGTACACCTGCTCTCTGATTTCTAATAACATGGGATTGCTTTGTATTTCAAACCAAAAAGAACAGCTTCATTTCTGCTGTTGAAGTTGTAACTTCTTAATCTTTAATTTCTCTCTAAGCACATTGCATGCAAGTTGTTTCCTCAGATGTATGGAATGTGGCTGAAAATTGATACAGCACCGGGTCTTTTTCACACCCTCTTTTCTCCCACCCCTTATTCTTTTCCTCTGAGTACTTTCATATCTGATGGCTTTTTTCAGTTCACTGTATTTCTTGACTCTGACTTATCTGCTCAGAACAATTCTGCCAGGAGGACTTTGGCAGTGTTGGGGTTTTTTTTTTTTTAGTGCACTTGCTGCATTGTCTAACCACAAGCCTATTCACACTTTTTGGGAATGATCTGACACCTTTTTTTTTATATAATTTGACTTGAAATAACTTGGGATGGAATGTGAGGGGCAAAAATTGTGTGTTAAAGGCTGAATTCTAGGCTGCCTTGCAAAAATTGTTAAATATATGCTTTTAGGACAATAAACCATGTTTAGGTCTGACTAAGCCAGAGGTGTATTTGTAAGCCTGGAGTAGGTTTTATAGTTTGTGAGCTACCTTAGCTGGGATGGTGATGGGTGGTGTCTGGGAATGTGTATTTGTTCTGGAGCTCAGCTGTTTATCTCTCCTGGATCTTTTACCACAGGAGAGCTGGAGTGTGGGCAGGGTGATAGTTCAGAAACTGGCTTGGAGAGAGCTCCTGTAAATATATGCTTGTCACTTTGATCAGGCTTGTGCTTGCTTTTCTTAGTCTTGCCAATGAGTGGATACTGAAAAGTTTTAACAGCAGTACTTGGAGCTTTTAGGATAGAAAGCTCCTTTGGGGTGAGTTATGGTAGGAATGCAAATGAGGAGTTTCATTCTATCTCCTGCTTAATTAATTTTCCTCAGTTGCAGTGATCAGGGGTGCTCTGGCAGGTCCACATCATCCAGTTTGACCAGACCAGCTCAGGTATCACCAGTAATGGGAAGAAACCCCAACGTGGTGATGAGGGCATTGATATCTGCTCCTGTGACTTTTGTACTGCAGGGCTGTGGCACCAGTCCCTGTAGCTGATCCAAGCACTTCCCTTCTCTGAAATGGAATCAAAGAGAAGCATTAATTGCAGCAAACAGTTTGCAAGCAAAATGTTTCTCTGGGAAGTGGCTGTGGAATGATCTCTTCCAAAAGTGGTGTGGAGCATTCTGAGTGTGGGAAGGCCATTGAGGTCTCTCGGTAGCTGCCTTGGCTGCTCTCTTTATGAACTGGACTAAAAAATACACACTTCTGTATCTCAGAGTGAATGTAGGTGTGTCCTGGATTGCTGCATAGATTAGATATATTCACAGTGATACTCGAAGCAAAGCCTGTAGCTTGGGCTGGTGTTTTAGGGATTTTTCACCCACTGGGAGAGCAGTAAATAGTTTCAGATTGTAAAGATGGGACTGGAAATTGAGGTCACAGTATAATATGCAAGACCTTTTTTTTTTTTCTACCTTGTTTACTTTATGCCAGGCTAAGTATTTCATAGCAAAAGTAATTTTTTTGTGCAGTTTGTGAAATAAATAATGGAGAAATCCTGTTAAAAATGCATTGGCTAGCTTCCTTATTTTAATATTAATAAGGCAGGTTGCTACAATAAAATTAGCTCTGCATGGTGTTTGTCACTGTACTGCCAAAGCAATCGAGTCTAATGCCATTCCTTCCTGAAATAAATCCCCAGGAGAGCAGTATTTGTGCTGTTCTGAAACCTCTAACCAGGGAAGTTGGAGTAGAACTGTAAATTATGGACAATGCAGATTTTAATCTGGGATTCCCAAGTCTGGCCTTGTGGCTTTCTAGCTGCTTATGTGAGGTGTTTTAATGTACTTTACACATGGGTTTTCTCTGCTGCCATGACTAATATCCAGCTGCTTGGCTTATCATGCTAATGGATAGCTTGGTAAATACATCTGTATGGTTTCCTGGTCCAGAAACCATCCTGGGGTTTTGCCCCAAAAAACTGTAGATGTATTTAGCTCGGACTGCAGTGTCCTCAGACACAGTGCCTTAGTTTAGGAGCCTGGAGGCAAAGGAGCAGAGGAAAAAGGGACATTGGAGTTGGCACAAACGAATTTCTATTTATTTATTTGTTTATTTATTTATTTTGTTAAAGATGAATCTGTACCTTAAAAAAGAGAAGCCCTCTACCAGCCCTGCAACTCAGATTTATAGCATGTGTTTATCTGAGCCACAGAGCAAAAGGGAGCAAACCTGTAATATTGATACAGTCTGGTATGCAATCAGAGCAACATTTTTGTGCTTATAAATAATAGGAACACTCATTGTAATTGAGGCCCTGACAGCTGGAAATATTTAAGTTAAAAAAAGTGTTAGGTGGTTATTTGATGATTGTAGACACACTTCTGTTGAAATCTGCATTTAAGGCAAGATTAAATCTCTTCATTTTACAGTTTGCATTGTTAGTTCAGGATCCAAATTGGAACTGTATTCAAGCTTTGCCTGCCAACTGGATCTTTTTAAGATTTTACTGAACATGGAAATCTGTGAAGCAGGGAAACACATATGTTAAAATACCATCAAGGTGTATGGGTCCAAATATCTGCCTAAGTGTTTTCTTGAAAACAATAATTTTTCAAGTAGACTTTTTAATTTCCACTTAAAAGAGATGTCTTGAGAGTCTAAGAACTGGGAGACACTTCCTTTCAGAATGGCAAACATCCATTCTGAATAACCAGCTCTTTGCAGTTCTGTATTATTCCTACTTCTTATGACATGTTGTAGTAAGAATGTTTGGAATGATGGGTTGTGTTTATTGTGTGTAATTCCTATAGATTGCATGAAATGGAAGGCTTTACTTTAAATGGTATTACTGGCATCAGAAGTAAAACTACCCATGTCTTCTTCCCCTTTTAATTTGCAGTCTGCAGGAGTCTTAGCTGAAAACAGAGAGATCTGTTTGTACATGTGAATGATCTCTTTGTGCAAGGGGCCAGGGGGGAGGTGGAATTCCTCGTGTTCCTCGGGAAAGAGATAAGACAGAAATGTCTTGCAGAAATTTTGTGGAGAAGATGAAGGTGTTGGCTGTTGTTAGTTTTTTATCTGCAGCAGAAGGAAAGTGGGACAAGATGAACAAATGGAAACTCTTTGCTTCTCCCTTCTTCCTTCCAAATTACTCTAGAAAAAGGCAAAACAAGCAAGACAGATGATAAAACTGTAGCTGGTAGTGCCTCTGTGGAGTCCTGGCCTCTGCCAGCTGCATGATTTTTTCATTTCCTCAATCCTGCCAGACGGGAAATGCTGGATGGAGAAAAGAAAATAGCTGGGCAAGCACAGGCCCACGATTTTGTCCCTGTATAAGTTACTGATTTACAAAACAGGGTCTCAGGAAGAGACTGCAGGAGCTAAATCTGTTTTTTATGTTCTTTGACGTATTAGAATCTAGTCAAAATACAATTTTTCCCATCTGGGTAAAGAACATGCTTGCTGTCTCAGGAACACTGTGTCTTCCTGGGTACGGAAAATGAAAGATGGGAGGGGACACAGCTCACCACATCACAGCTGAGAAGCTGATATTTATTCCACACTTCTCTACTTGTTTAGGCTGTTCCCAGTCCTGTATTCTAATTTCTCTGTGCTGCTGGAATTTACTTCATTTTAGGGCGATTTTCTTCCTCTTTGGCCTATATATCTAGTATTTTCACTACTGAATGGCTTGAAGATGTTGGAATTAGTTAAAACCAGTCTGGTGTTCTTTGCTGCTTTCAGTGTGAAGATGAGCTGCCCAACAGCCAGGAAGGTACAAGTGAAGCAGGCCCTGAAGACAGAGTGGATGTTCGATACCTGCAGTGGTTAAACGGGAGGCTGAGGTTGCAGTGGTGCAGTTTGCACGCTCAGCAGCAAGAGCAATGCAAACTTTTGCACAAGGTAAATGATTCTTCTAACTCACTATGACACAGTTTATTATTTAAAAGCCGTGTCAGCTAGAGCTAAATGTACAAATTGTTCTTGTTTGCTAGTTCTGCATTTTCTGTAGATAAGAGTGAATTACTCTGAATATAAGCACCTCTGTCTTTGCCCAGTGTGGCAGAACCATGAGAAAATGTGGTATGTTCAGTATGTGTAAGGTTATAATTGTATAAAAGTCTCTTTTGCAGGTTGGCACATTAGTCACTTCTGCACCCACAGGCTGCTGCCATTTTTTCTCAGAAAATGCCTGGTAGAAACAAGACAGAGCATTCTGGTTCCCCAGACAGGAAGTAGTGATGCAGAACTCTAAGTTCACTGGAAATGTGGTTTCAAAATGTTAAGCATAAATATGGAAAGTAATAGCAAAATAAAATACAAAATCTCTTTCCAAAGTACAAAGGGGACATCTCAGCAGAACCCAAAATTTACCTGCTTTTAAATCAGCAATCAGTAATAGTCTCTACACTGCTAAGGTTCCAGTTCTCTTCCCATTTATGGGTGTTTAGATGCCTGTTTAATCCCAGACATCTGGGAGCATTATGTCTGTTTAGGATGGAACCAACTTTTAGTCCCAAAGTCGACAATGATGGTGACTCCAGAAACAAATTAAAAAAATACAGTTCTTAAGATAGTCCTGAAAGTTATTAAGTATTCCTTTCCTAGGTCCCCTTTTTCCATTTATATCTCTTGAGATAACTTAAATGGAGCCAGCTATTACTGTAGTCAAAACCTTCACAGAAAACCTTTTTTTGAGACTAAAAACAGTTTGGGGAAATTTCTTCCCAAAGTACACATCAAAAAGTTGTCAGAATCTTCTTCACCTTTGAATGAAGATGTCTTCCTGGTTTTAATCCTGTGTCTGACAGAGCAGTGCTAAAAACTATAATGAGGTTACATTTTGTTCTTCCCATGAACTGATTGCTAGGGCAGATGCCTGATTGACAGCCCTAGGAAAGGGATCAGGTGCTGTGTGTCTGAAATAACCTTTTGCTTCTCACTGGCCACTGCTGATTTGCTTCCTTGATCTGGGAACAATGGTGGCAATTCCCTCTAAGTGCCCATGCAGTCCTTGACTTTTTGCACTGTGATCACAGACCATGATGGGGTTGGGAGGGGTGAACCTCAAATGAAATGATTGGCATCTTCTCCTCCTGATAAACTGCCTCTATTTAAGGTATGCTGGTTTTTCTAGTAGGTGAGGCAAATGCCTCCATAACTCATCATCAGTGCTCTGATTTATGTGAGACTTGACAGTAACAAATCATTAGGCAGCTCCAGTGCCTCAGCTTGCAGTTAATGAGGCCGAGGAAGAATTAAAAGCAGGTCAAACCTGGGAGCTTGAGTACAGACAGAGATATCCTCAATGGCCCAAATGAGGCACTGAGGTGATGAGGAGATGTGCTGATGGGGCAACATGCTAAACTTGTTGACAGGGGAGATGAGAGATGATGACCCTCCTGTGGAAGTTGTACTTTAAAATAAACTTGGACTTTTTTTACCCCTTTGTGGCTGTCTAAGGCAAAATGTGTGCTAAAGTTAGGGCAGTCAAACAGGTTAGTTATGCTGCAGGTCCCTGGACCACGATTTCCAGAATCTGGAGGAATAAGCAAGAGGGAGAATTGTGTCTCTGTTCATCCAGTTTCCCAGAGCTGTCATTACTGCCTTCTCCAGCAGTCTTTGCTGGGCTAAACTGAAGGCAGCAGTGGTGCTGGTGGTGATTGTCACTGTCAGGGCTGCCACCATGGGGGTGCACAAAGGAGGATGGCACTGAGCCCAACTCCTCCACATGTGAACCCACACGGATATTATGTGTGCAGCTGTGGGAGTTCTCTTCAGAGCTGTAATAAAGTGCAGTGCTCTGATTTATATTTTAGTCTGAATTAAAAGCAGGGGTATGGAAAGGTAAATGTGACGTTGGAAGGGCTTCATTACAGTGCCACATTAATGTTCACATTTATGGTAACACGAAATATAACATACTTACACAATTTAACAGCTGTATAAACAATAATTGATATTTCTTGACTCTTTCTAGAGAAATTGCTTTTACCACCGCATTAACTCCAAAACTTTTAAACTATTCTATGTGTTAGAAGGCTGAACTGACCCAGTATGACCTCTATATGAGCTGCTGCTTTCCTCTAATAAACCACAAACACAGTATGCAAAAGGCTAATGAGTGTTATGTTTTTTAATTATGCTGACAGATTTACAGAGGGCTTTCTCTACAAAATGATAATTACGGCTTTTACTCGCTCTGTTTGATAACGTACCAGGTTATGTGTCTCAGCTGTGGAACAATCTTATTTACTGCTGATCAGGAGCTATAATTTTTGTCAACGAGTGGCAACACTTCTACAGATTTCATTCTGTGACTCACACAAGCTCTAAAAAGCCATTTTCTCTATTTAGGCCTTTCTGAGAAGAACACAACACAGTTGGAAAATATGTTCTTACTCAGAAGATGACTGCTCTTCCTTCCGCTCTATGCTTTTAGTACGAATATTGCTGTGTCCTCTATCTACTCTGTCCTGCCTGCAGCCACTTGAGGTTGATGGGATGAATTTCTGCAGTCCCCAAGAGGGAGAAGCCTCCCTGGAGCTACAGCTGGTCCTGTCCTGGGAATTGCTTGTTAGGTGGCCTGCCTGGCTGTTCTCTTTGCTGGCTGCTCTGATGAGCTTCTTTGCAGGGACTTCAGCTCCCAGAAGGCATGTTGAAGCCTACAGAAGCACACATGTCCTGCTGTAGGGGGAAGACTTCCTGAGGGAAATCTTAACCTCTCTGTTTCTGAGGAATTTTGCAGCCTGAGGCTATGAGCTGTTGAGTAACATTTTAATGGCTTCTCAACATGGGCAGGTTGGTTCACTTTGAAAGTATGCTGTAGTAATACCATTCTAATTCCCTCGAAATTCTCAGTGGTACATATTTACCTGGTATGCCTTCACATACATGGGAATGTGGAGAATAAATTACTGTGTTAAGGCATCTCTCTTGGTTCCTTCTATTCTCTTTCTTTTTCTTTCTGTTAAATGCCAGAAGAATATCTGTCTGCCCAGGTTTTGATCCCTCTTGAATTCATAGGAGAGAGCAATTGTTTTTATTTAGTCTTTGAGTTACCACTTTGCCTTTAAAAATGTGAGTGAGAAGTGTTGCATGGTTTCAGCAAAACAAGAACCTGTATAGTTTAAAACTTTCATCTTTGGGGGGCTCAGTTAAATGCACTGTGCCACAATCAGCATGTTATAAAAAAAAAATAGAGGAGCAGGTGAGTTTCTGCAGAACTGATGGATTTCTTGGGGGTATTTTCAGCTATCTTCCATCCTGAAATGGTGGAGGGTTAGATCAGGTTCAGAGATGAATTTTTTTTTCTAAGCAGGTGAAAATCTGATTATGGGCTGTGCATATGGATCAGTAAGAATAAAATGACATTAAATGGAATTCTTGGTGATAGAAGGAGAGTTTAACATAACTAGAATTATCAGATCATGGTAAAGCAACAATAATGGTTTTAATATGCTTGGAAACTAAGAGCAAGAGTTGTATTGTCAGTGAGAATACAGAACAGCACTGGGAATTACCACCTATGAATGGAGTGGTTTCTTGTGTCCCCTCTTCGATCAACAAGATAAAATTAGATGTAGCAGTGTGACAGTGCAGTGGATTGGCTGGGTTGTATCTATATATCTGAGGTAGTGAGAGTAAAGGGACAAGGACAAAGTCTTGATCTCTGAATAATAGAGGGCAGGGACTGGTGCTGGGTAATTACCTCATTGTCAGTAATTTATGAGTGAGCTAAACTGCAATTGTTAGATGCATCTGTATCTTGACATGAAAAATCTACCATGTTACTCTGGGAATTGCTACCTTGTTTATTTATATATTTTTTGTCTATTTGGTTTGAAAATCTTCGCTTTTTTCCCTAAGATGAATTTGCCATTAGATCTCCAAAGCACATTCTTTAATGCAGTAGAATTTTTTTACCTCATGCAAATGTGTGTGAACCATGAGCAAGCCCTTTTCATCTTCTCTAGGTGAATTAGGCACCTTGCAGGGAGAGCAGCTTGTCTGGACTCAAGGGCATTTAGGAATTGGTGCTGGAAACTCCCCAGAAGTGGTGCTGAGTGTGGGGGGCTGTGCCTGTGCTCTCTTGGTAAATCAGAGCTGCCTCCACCTCAGGGTATTCCAGTGCCAAGGAGCAGCAGCTGTGCATGTTCTGCCTCTCACCCTCTTACCTGCTACTCCTGCTTTGGTGCTCTTTCCCTCTTTAAGCTTTGTTTATCTTCTATTAGTTATCAGTAAGAGATAGGAAAACCACAAATACTGGATTGTTTCAGTATACATCTAGTCTGGTCTCAGGGGAACACCTTATTCCTCTGTTGTTACAGCTTTATTTGTTTTGGGCTTTACCCAGGGATGCTGCTGCCACCTACCTTGGAACAGGGGCTGGAATTCACTGCTGGTGCTGGGGGCCCCAAGGTTTGGCAGCCAGAGTTACACAAGAATGCAGCAGGGAGGGGAGTGGCAAGTGGAAGGGAAGAACATTGTGTGGGGAGGTGCTCTTTTATTTTTAAACTCGCATAGCTCTGCACATGTGACAGATGGTTGTCACCAGCAGTGAGTTTGGGGAAAGGAACGCTAAAATATTCTGAAGTTTCATGGAAGGGTTGATAATTACCCAGTGCCTGTCAACTTTAAAATAGTTGTCAATACCCAAGTGTGTGATAAAGTTTGCATTAGAATAAAGGAAGAAAAGCAGGAAACATTCTCTGTCTTCTGGCAGAAATATTAATGAAATATGAGTGATTGTCTGACAAATGTGCACTGCTATCTTGTTTGGCAGCTGCAGTTATTATAGTAACAAGGGGATCAGCTCTGAATAGGAGGAATTGCTTTTTATTGTTCCCTTGACTAACTTGGGAAGCTTCTTCATCAAGTAATTGATGATACTATCACCAGTGCAGCTGGGACAAGGTCTTGGTAAGCAAAAGCCAATAGTACAGAGCAGCAAAAGAGAACTTTACTGTAACTAGGTAGCATTTTCTGCTTAAAAAAAAATATTCTGAGAGTATGCTTTAGCTCAGTTAAGACTGGTGCTATCTATGTAAATGGTTTCTTTTTTCATGTCATGCACCAGACCATGTGTACTGTAAGGAAAAAGACTTTAAGGATGAAGAGAGAAATGTTCAGTTTTACCATGGCAGCAGTGGTTGCAATTCCTGCATGTTGTTGTGGCAATGCTGCCAGATGGACCATTTTGTGAGGTGATTGTGGTGCATGTTCATCCTTCCCTTTCTGGCTGTTGCATTGGTGGTAGTGCTCACACTGGTACATGTCCATTGGGAAAGGGTTTGTAAGCATTGGTCACATCCTTGCCAACCCATGCAGCTGTTGGGTGGTAGTTAATGATGTTAATGATCTCTCCTTGCTCTGACAAACTTCTTTTCAATTGATCTGTTCCAGATCCATTTATTCACAAGTGGCTCTCACATGGACCAGAACCTTGGACATTTTTCTGTCACAGAAACAGATCTCATTAGACAACCAGAGAATTACAAGCAGGTAATGCTTCTCCTGTAATTCTTGGATGCTCAGTATGCTTTACACAAATGTTGTGAAGACTGCATTCCTTATAACTTTTTTTTAAACCTAGTTTCCTGCAGAAATAAGGGCTTATATATTGAATTTTGAGTTTTTTCACTTATTTGTATTCACCAAATCTGGTTTGATAGAACATAAGCCCAAAGGTATTGGGGTAAGTTTTGTAAAACTGATAGAAAAGGAGTGGGAAGAGAGCTGACTGAAAGGGCCACTGGACAAAAGGCTTGTAGAATAAAACACTCTGGAGAAGTTGGCTGACTTGCTGTTGTATCCTGCCAGTAACCACATCTGGGCCAGGCAGGCACAGTGTCTGCCTGTGGCCCTGCCTGACCAGGACAGAACTTCTTAGGACAACATCATTTTTCCCAGTGTGCAGTTTTACCCTGAAGGATAAATTCCTACTGCTCTCAATTACTCAATTATCATAGGTGTTTCAGTTCATTATCTGAAGTAGTATAATTCACATCTTTTAATGCAGTATAATACATTTGTTTTAAAAAATTACTTTCTAAAAGTTCATTCAGTGTGAAACTGAAACAAGATGGAAATTTCAAGCTCATCCCTAACAAAATCAATATTTGGCAAATTTCTGCAGTCTGTCCAGACCTGTTTGCTCAAAGAAGATATTCTTTCTGCTGTTTGCTTAAGAATGAAAGTGGGCATTGTAAATATTCCACACAAAGAAATTCAGGAAAGTAGATTTGAAGGTGAGAGGATAGTTTTATGTTCAAAGTCTCTAAAGTAAAGTGCACGTTAATCTTCCATTGCTGAGCATTTCTTGGATGAACAGTTCATATCCAGCCTCTTGGTAAGATTCATCTATTTAGAACATTTTCATGGAAAACTATTGTTTTTCTGGAGCAAATGGCCTTAAGTCAGCTTGAGATTTCTTTTTCACTTGTGCTTTGCAGTGCCCCTCCTGTGGCTGGCTCAGCAGCTCAGAACACACAGCAGAACCTTGCTCTGAAGTCTGTAGTCTTCCACATCTTAGCAAATGCCTGTAAAAGTCTGGCAGGCTGGTATTAGAAACTTCCAGGCTGTGCAGAGGGACTTTGCAATGAGGTTTTTTCACCAAAGCCTTACCCTGAGTATGTCACTGATCTGTTGCAATAAAGCTTAATGATACCCTTGATATTTGGGTTTGACTGCTTTGGTAATGAATAATTCCAGGAGGTTTTTTCTTGCATTCTGTTCCCTTTCGTGGATGCCTGCTCCAGATGTTCTGTTCAGGGGAGGCTCAGGATAAAATGGAAGGAGTTTTTCTGTATTGGGAGCATTGTGAGTAGGTAGAGTGCTGTAGTAAAGAAGGTTTAGTGGGCGGCTGTTGTTGTTTAGTTAAAATCAACTAAAGGCTTCATTCCACCTTTCCCAGCCTTAAACAGCAAATACATGAAACAAACCCAGGGTGATGACTGAGAGGCAGGGTGACAGAAGATGTTTTCTTTAAATAAACTACAAGTGGCCACAGTCTATCTCCAGTTTCTGGGCTCTGACAGGTGCAATCCCAAATAGGCTCCAGCTCCAGTGCATGTGTGTGGGAAATTCCTTTCTTATGTCGCTTACTGCTTGGACTGATCCAAAATTGGAATTATTTGTCAGTATAATCAGCTGTGAAACTGATTATAATTGGAATTATTTGTCAGTATAATCAGCTGTGAAACTTCTAACCTCTTAAAGCTCTCAAACCTATTCAAGAAAGGCATTCTAAGCTGCTCTCTTGTGTCTGGTTCTAAAAAACCAGGAGAAATTGCAGAAAGTCATCACAACACTTGAGTATAGATGCTTTTGAGAGCCTTATAATTGTTATGGTCACCATTTGAATATTCTTTGTAGATTTTGTCTCCCCTTACCCTTATTTCTCAAAAGCAGCTTCTGGAAGTCATGTGCTCAGTATGTATTGAGAGCCTGGTACAACAAGGTGGTGTGGGCTTGAAAAGGCATTGTTGTTTTGAGTGTCACTTTTCCAGATGGATCAAATACTCAATATGCAAAGTGCTGCTGCTTTGGAAAATGTAATAAAAAGCCTCTAATTTTCAAATGTCTTGCTAAGATTAAGTAAATTATGAGTGTTTGAATGGCTTGGTTTTCAAATATTGGTGCAGATGGCAGCACTCTGCCAAATGTTTTCTCCAAAAACTGTGAAATTTTTTTTTCTTTTCAAGTAAATGAGACATTTCTCTTAATGCTACCTCAAGTAAGAACCTGCTGCATGGATCAATGCAAAAAGAGCAAGCATGTCAATGTGCTTTACTGTAATGCACCCCTCTTGGTGGATGGGGTTATGAATTCCTTCTCATCTTGGGCATCCTTCAAAGCCTAGCAATGCAAAGTGGATCGAAGCGTCAGAAATTCACTATCACAGAAGGGATTTGGGCTCTTCTTTTTTAAGCCTTGAGTTCATTTTCATCAAAAATACCCTGTGAGAGAAGTTGCTGTGTTTGCATCAAAACAAGAGATGTTTAGTCTGACAGGAAAAGTGTGATAGGATACAGATAGCTGTGAAGTCAAGCTTCATTTTATGAAATATAAAACTCACGCTGCTCCTTTTCTACAGAAGATGCATATTAACTTATTTAAAATGTTCTTCCCTTGAATTTTTGACTGTAAAACACTTTTAGTGCTTTTATGTCCAGAGATTTTAGTGGACATTATTATTCTTCTATCACCATAAATGTCTTTGTCAGATTCATAGGGCTGGAAGTTTTCCAAACCTAATGGTTTTAATTACGTTTTTCTCTAGTGAGGCATGATCAAAACTCCAATTTTTCCTGTGGTTTGGCTGTGGTTTATATATATGTGTGTGGCTGTGAGCTGCAGGCCACTGCTCTGTTTGCTTCCTGTGCTGCCTGGGGCTCTCAGTGGAGGGAAGGTGGTGTTATTTCAGCTGGAGTGCAGTTTCCAGTGGAAGCACAGAAGTGGGGATGGTTCTGGAGCCGTTTGCTGGAGCACACAAATCAGGGAGCTTGGGGGGGTCATTGCATCTTGTCCTGAAAATCTCTTGCACTTAACACCTAATGTCATAGAACACAGTCCAGAGCACCTTGAGTCTCTCGTGTTCTGATGCATTTTCCAAGATGATGGGTACTGCTTGTTTTTAAAAGCAGCTGGGGTGATGTGGGGGGCTGCTGCTCTTTCCCAGCCTGAAATATCTCCAGGGCAGGACTGGAGTTCTGGTCTCTGGAACTGCAGCTAATACAGCTGGGAAGCACTCTTGGGAGAGCATTCAGGTGGTGTGGCTCAGGGTAAACCCCATCTGCCCCAAACTTCCCAGGGCAGTAATCCTTTCCAAGGATGTGGCCTCATTCCACTTCTTGTCTATCAAGTCCACTTATCCTAACTCTGCACAGCAGTGTTGCCTGTTCTGAAGTTTACCTCAGGCTCAAAAAAGTGTATCTTGCACTGGAGTCATTAAATTTTCTCACCAAATTGTTACTGCATAGAGATCAGTGAACTTTAAATCAAAGCACCTTAGTCCTTCAGTTTCTTCTGTCTCTTCATATACTGCTTTGTATGTGCAATTCAGTCCTAGGAGAGATTAAAAGTTGAAACTCAGGTCATTGGTGCAATGTTGGCAGTGCTGGAGTGAGCACTGAAATTGTAATGAGTAAAGATGACACCTTTAAATGCCAGTAAATCAATTTACTGAGTGTGACAGCAAATAAATAATGCAGCTGTCTGCCAGATGGACATGCAGTGAAATTTATAGAACTTGGATGTGAATAGCTAATAACTTTGTTTCAGAATTTTATGAAGAATTTTTATGTTTGTTGATCATTAACATGTTTTAAAGGTGATTTATTTGGCTTAAGAAACTAAGGTTCTTGGTAGCAAGTAAATGGGAGCAAACAAATAGTCTGTCTGACTTTGCATACATAATATATGGTCAATTCCATGCCCATAAAAGATTCAAGTGAGCTTTAGCTCTCCAAGCAGCAGGGATTGGGTGGGATGGGATAGGATGGTGCAGGCATAGCACTGATCTGCTTTCTGGACTGTTGATTTATCAGGAAAGGACACCAATGTGAAGTATCTGTGTTGCTTCCTTTGCTCAGGTGGGATCCATAATTTCTTATTGGGTCATTTGAGGGGTAACTGATCAAGATGTAAGGTAGGTTGATAGTGAACCCTAAATCTTGTGGCAGTTTCCATTTAAAACATCTGTCCCAGATGGCTGTTACAGATGGGTGACACAACAGGTTTATTCTCTGAGTAATAGCCAGTGATTTGAATTCATGCAAAGCATTAAAGAGCTGCTGTTCTTTCCAGAACAAGTGCATTCGAATTTGAAGCATTAGGAGCTGATAGTCTTGGAATTCTCAGAAATGTTGAGTGTGCATTTAACAGTTACTTTTTCATGAAAGTTGAGTCTTCACCAGGCATCATAGGCTCATGCACTTGCCTAAAGTGTCCTGTATCTGCTGAAGTTTTTATCTTCAAGAGAAAACTTTTATTTTAAAGAGGAACCAGTGATTTCAGTGCACCCAAGGGACAGCACCACCGCCTGGAACGTGTGTGGGGGCAGAGCTGCAAAAGTAAGATCTGTCAGCTAAGACAAGTTATTTGTCTGGCTGCTGAATTATCACTGTGCTATTGCATTATCCCCAGAACTGGATCCCAGGTTGTTCACCCTCTTGGATGAAAATGGAATGACTGTGGCAGGACAGTTCCAGCTGCTGTGTCCAAGGCTATATTTGGTGTCCTTGTGTTGGCTATTTGGGACTTCTGGAATGTTCCTGGTGGTGACAGGCACTACAGGCAGGCGCTAAATGAAAATAAACAGTTAAACCCCTCTGATAAGCTTGACACCATGTCACATTATTGATTTGACACAGACCTGTGCCAGTATTTCTGTAATCAACCCTGTTGTGGTCTTGTATGGTGAGGTGAAGGATATGTAACCTTATTTGAATTTCAAAGAGCCTGTTAGGGAGCCAGCTGATATTTTATAATGTCCTTCCATCTGTTGTACAAGAAGCAGTTCAAGCAACACATTTCTCAGAGTGTAGATACCAATGGAAAAAAATGACATTCATCCTATAGACCGTGATGCTGCTGGGTAGAAGATTTAAGTCGGGAAATGAAGGCTTGTACTGCATGTAAATTCCAGAAAAATGATTTGGTGTTCAGAGAAAAAATGACCTTGAGCTTCAAGGACAAACTGTCTTCATTGGTATAAATTGTCATAGATTCATGATCTTCTGTGGTGCTCTGGCAACTAATTCTGTTTGGTCTGGCCCTCAGCTGTTTATATCTTTATTGTTTCATTCCCTTGGTAAAAGGGATAGTTCTGTCATTTCTGTCCTGGAATGGGATCAGTATTTTGTGTTGTAGCTCCTGTTCTAATTAAGGCAGCTTTGCCTATTTGTCATTGTGGTTTATTTTCCTGAAAGAAGAAAAACCAACTTGAAATTTCTCAAATGGTTCCTGCATAAAAACTAAAATAGCATAAGAGTAGCTGTACTGGGGCTTAGGAGTGTTTGTGAAAACGTGGAGTTTTCCTGTTTTGGTTTTCTTTTTGTGCCTGTTCTGTCTAAAACCCCTCCTTGGCCAGTCCTGCTGTCACAGAAATCTTCATGGAGTTTCATTTTAGTAGGAGTTGTGCCAGGGTCTCTGTGAGCTTTTCACAGAAAGAACCAGTTTTCAAGGTGAGCAGAGGCTGTGTTGCTGCAAATGAGATTGTAAAGGCGGAGAAGAACTTTCCCCAAAGGAGCACAAAGATCTGTGACAGTTCTGGGAGCAGTAGCTCAGAAGAGACAGCCAAGCCTTGAAGAGTCTAAACACAATGAGATTTTAGACTTTGCACACTGCTGGAATTAACTTCGTTTGAATCAGTAGTGACTTCAAAGGGTCCTTTGACCAGATCTGCTTCCAGGGCTTCAGATGGACCTGAACCCTTGGATTTTGGCATTGTTAAATTTTCAGAACAACAACTAAACTGCTAGGTTCTGTAGCAAGAACTTTTTTTTTTTTTTAATTTATTTTACAGCTTTTTAAAGCAACAGGTTTTGCTGTAGTCCAATGCATTAAAGTTGTTACTGGTTTTGAAGCAAATTTGTTTTTCTTTGATGGTTGGTGATGGCTGCATATTAAGTAAGTTCTTCGATGACTAAATGAGATTAAGTTTTAGAGCTGCTGACCTTTAATAAATTTCAAGGTTCACCAAAGAATTGTATGTTAGGCCCATGGACACACATGTTTTGAAAAGGTCAAATATGACGAGTTTTCTGAATTTGCATAATTATGCTCACCATGACACTTGGAATAAAAATAGCAAATGCTTTGTCCTTTTGAAGTATTTTCCTCTCTTCCTGTCTCTAACTTGCTTTTATTAAGCCATTCCAACATTATTCATTGGAGAGCACAGGGAGTGTTGGACTGTGTTGGAGCTGAAGCAGGACTCTGGGAAGGGAGAGGATGGACAGTGAAGAACCTTTTTGCTCTGGCTCTTGTCCAGTGGAGTCAGGAGCTGGGAGAGGCACAGGGACAAGGAGCTTGAATGAAGGCATTGTGGAAGCAAGGTAGTTCTGACATGAAAGAATTCAGATTACAGGGGTGAAAAGAAACTGAGTGAGGCATAAGGGGCTGAATATAAACAGGAAGACTAAGATTGGAGAGGAAAATTAGTCCAGGGAGCTGTGAATGGGGAAGATCTGTCTAAAGACTTGAATCACTGTCCTTGTGGGAGTCTGAGAAGTCACTCTCTTGCAGGAAATGCCATCCCCCTCCAGTGATGATCTGAGTGGACAACCTCCTGATGCTGCAGGAGGGGTTTTTGAAAGTATCTTTCTAAGAACATCTAAGTTACCAGTAATCTGAAGGGGAGCACAATTTTAAAGTGTAAGGTATATTTATTAGGAGCCATGGTGTCCATCAGAGGGCAGGGCACCTTGTCTGTGGATCACAGCTGTGCTGAAGAAAGTGGCTCAGGAAGGTGAAGAAGGGTGGGAGAGCCACTGGGAGAGGAAGGAAGCCTTAGCAGCTGAGGCAGTTGTCCTTTGTCCTGCAGACTTCTGTGCCTTGTGATTCTCAAGTTGCTTAAACTAAACCTCAGTAAGTTGCTTAAACTTAACTTTCCATGGTGGGCTCTGCACAGGGCTTTTAGCTGTTGAGCTGTGCTGGGTAGATGTATCCATGAAGTGCTTTATAGTAACTTCTAAATTTCCTGAAAATCACGTCTTGGAAGTCTCAGTTAAGGCATCCAAAAGCAGTGGAAGCATTTTACTTACATCTCCTTGTTTTCATTTCCCATTTACGGCACGGCAGCAATGCTATTATCTTGTCTCACATGGGTCATTAGGGAAGATAACTTGTTTATCTTCAAGATAAAAATTCTGCCTTTAGAATGGGATTTGAATGATGTGTGACAAATAGGGCTATGGCTTCCCTCTGAAGAGCAAACAGAATAATATGCCATTTGAAAGAAGAAGGAATAGCATGTGGAGTGAACACCAGCCAATCTGTGCCCTTGGTGAGACAGATTATGAAGGGAAACATTTTGGTTGTATAATTCTAGACCTTATACACACAGGAGGGTCAAATTAGTGTTGTTCAGGCAGCTTGAATTCTGGCACTTTTTAACTTTGAATGCTACAGTTCCAACTTTAGCATTTATCGTGCTGGGTTGTGCATTAGAGATGTAAAACATGCTTACTGCAATGGCTCTGAACAGCACTGCCAGTGAAAGGCAATGCTTTTTTCCCCCCTGTTAAATTACTTAATGTTTTGTGTTGCTCTTCCAACCACAGTTACTTTAGACGTTTTACATGCATGGTAGTCAGGTTGGTGAGAAATAACATGGGAGCTGGCATTAATATTGCAGGGGAGAGCAGATCTGATGATGTATTGCATTATGTATGGGGCTCCAGCACCTAAATGCAGGAGGCCTGGAGGCTCTCACAAGGAATCTTGAGGGCACTGAATGATGCAGAGTACTGAAATGGTGATGGTGGTTGTTCAAAGGAGGTTGCAAGGATGGGTTTAATAGGAAGGTCACCTGCAGGCTAAAATGTAATGTAGCCTTGATGCTGCTCTGTGATGAGCAGCCCTTTCCTGAGCTGACCTTCTGCCCCTGTCAGAGACTCCTGGGCTGCTGCTTTGTCCTTGGTGCCCTGGCACCACTCAGATGAATGGTGGAGCAAGAACTGGCTTTAAACCTCCCTGGGTCGTGTTGGTTGAAAGGTTTATTCTTTCTCTCTTTTGGTGGTGTAATGTCAGGAGCAGAGTGGCTGCTGTGATGCTGTGCACAGCAAAACTGATGTGCTGGGATGGGTGGAGTTTCAGAGCCCCCAGGGAGGATAAGCTCTGTTGGAAATCCACATTTACACATGTGTGAAGATGCTGAACAGAATCCCTTTAAGTGTTGTGTCTTCTTAGTGGGACTGCCTTGATCACCTTTAAAATTCTGAATAGTTATTACTCTTTGCTTTTCTGTGAGAATGTTCTTGCCTGTTGGTTTGAAGCTTGGTACACTGAAGGTTCTTGGGATTGGGAAAAGCTCTGGTGGGTTTTGTTCCTTCTGCCTGTGTGCATGGGAACCTCTCCCCAAACTCCCTGGAGCAGCAGTGTGTTACAAAAGGGGTGATTTGGTGGTTGTTATATATTTCCTGTAGAATAGGAGAGCGGCTACTGAGAAAACAATTTAAAACAGAAATCCAGAGAATGCTGGGCAATTCAGATATAATTTTTCTTCTTCACATTTCATTGCAAGGCAAGAGTAAGTGCTAAGAAAGCAAAGGAGCTGTCAGTGACAGCATGTGCTGCCCACCCTGTGCTACATGGCAGGAACAAAGAATATTATTCCTGCCTTTTTTAATGATTCACTTTACAGGAGGAGAGGGTAGGCTGCCATGTAATTTTCCTTCCAAAATGTTGTAGGCAAATGGTTTTCAGTTCGTTTCCTGACACTTCTCACATAAAACATAGTTTGCTGCAGGGGTTATTAAAGCCTCTTGGAAACAGTGGATCCAGGTACTCATTTGCAAAAGTGAGGCAGAACAGATTCAACCCTTATCATCCGTGTAAAATCAGGAAGAATTACAGAGGTCAAATGGCTTCAAAGCTGCTTTTAGACAGTGTCTACTTGTAGCCAAGTTTGTGATCCTTCTTAAGAAAGGAAAATCTTGGAAATTTCTGCCTGCTGTGCACTGTGGAAGTAAGATCAGTCAATTTGTGTGAGATAATGTATATTGGGAGTTTCTAAGGCAGACTCAAGTCAATTTTAGAAGGGAAGGCTGAAAAAAAAGTTCAATATAAATGACTTGCCTTTGAATACTTTGTGTTGTCTCCTCTTGGGGCAGGCCAATTGTCTTGGGTGAGGAATTCCTCTCCTAACTTCCCTGTTCATCCCTGTGCTGCTGCTGCTGGGGGTTTCACTCACGCTCTAGAAGCAGGGGGGCTGGGTTCCAGATCCTGTCTGGAAGATGGACCAGCACCATCCAGAGCCATGAAGTAAGTGGAGGTTAGAGTGGAAGTTTAGGCTTCACAGAAGAAAGGAGAATTAATTGAGGGAGATTGGCGAGGCTAGAGATGTGTGAATGACTCTTCCTCATGCTGTAGAAAGAAAGAAGCCTCCGCAGGAGCTAAACTGCTTTAAATCTCAAACGGTGAATATGATCAAAACAATTCTCCTTCCTTGCAACTGGCTGTGGCATCAGATGGTTTCTGCTCCTCTGATGCCTGCTGTTCCCAGCTGGTTCAGTCCCACCTGCTCTGGGACAGGCACTTTCCACCTCTGCAATCCCCTCAGATCCTGCTGCTGGTTCTCTTTCAAAGCAGTGTGGAGTATTCTATCCCAGGAGGAGGCAGAGATGTCATTAAGGAGCTTTAAGAAAGGCAGGTGGGCACAGAGAATGTGCCTGTGTTTGTGTATCACTGAAGGAAAATCCTGAAAGCCTTATGGCCAAATTGGTTTCAGGTTGGTTGCAGAAGGGAGCGGTGGCATCAATGGGAAATTGTTTGGGAAAACTGAGTGGGAATTGGTGTCTGGCTGTCAGTGGTGTCCCTGTGGGGTCAGCTTGTGGTCCAGTACCTTTTAACAATAGCTGGGGGCTCAGGTGGGCAGAGGGTTGCCCAGGAGTCAGCAGTGTGCCCAGGCAGCAGAGGAATTAGCTGGAATGCTGTGAGGGCAGGGGCAGGAATCCTCCCCCTCTGCCAAGTCCCTGCCAGCCTGAGTGCTCGGTGTCCCTGACCCAGCACAAGGACCAGGAGCAAATCCAGTAACACCATGGAGGTGGAGCAGGGACCAAGCCCTTCTCAGAGGTGCACTGGGACAGGAGAAGGCGGAGCAGGCACAAGTTGGAACATGAGAAGTTCTGGCTGGGTAAAACAGGAAAAAATCACCATGGATTGATGAAACTTTGGAACCAGACCCTGGAGAAGGGGTGACATCTGTGGTGCTGGTGTTCAGGACTTGCTGGGCAGAGCCCTGAGCACCTTGCTTTGGGCAGGAGATTGCATAAGAGACCTCCAGAGGTTCCCTCCCACCTACATGGTTCAGCACTGTTAGCTCCTTCAGCTCACAGGCACTAGCTTGTCATCAGCCATGAATCATTTAGTTGTTGAGCTTTTTACCCAATTTCACTTTCCCAGTGCCCCTTCTTGGGAAGGATGCTCTGGGTTTGTTTTTTTTTATTATTACTTCAGACAGGTTTAGTGCTAAAATATTTCTTTAGATATTTTTTTAAGCAAGGTGGCCTCTGGCTGCAGTTAGTGTCCAGTTGGAGGGATCTGGCAGCATTATATAGCAACGCTAAAGCAAATCATTCTACCTCATAGCATTATTACCTTGATCTGAAAATTTCCCCAGGCTGCAATTTGTCACTAATATTGCTTTCAGCTAAACTTATCCATACAAAAAAAAAAAAAAAAAAAAAGGAGTTAATAGAGCTGCAGTTCTGTAGTTGCCATCACCATTTTTTGGGGGATGAGTTATTGCTTAGTACATTTTACTGACCAAGCTTATAAAGTTCTTGGACCTTGAAAAATGATGCAGTGGTTTATCATGGACTCCATAAATCGTTGGACTGTATAGCAGCAATATGTTAGACTCCTCCACCATAAGAAAGGAAGGTGTCTCTGAAACACAGGATATACATACTGTACTGATGTGAACACGTGGCTGTGATTGCCAGTGGCAGAACTGATGGAATGATACTGAGCTTCACTGCTGCTTTTGTGCTTTTGCTTGTTTTATGCCATACTTAACATAATTTGAATGCTGTGACAGTGACAGTGACAGTGATATACTATAATAATATAATTCCACCTGAGACAATGCAGCTGGAATTAATAAGCTGGAGAGACGAGGCTGAGGTGTTTTGTCATCAGTTGGCATTTGATTTTTTTTTCTTATCCTGGCAAGAATGCAAACCCAGTGAGGGGAGCAAGCTGTCCAGCACAGGTAATGCTTTGGGTCAGTGCAGGGAGGACAGGCAGGCACTGTGGTACCATCCAGTGCTACAGCAAAGGTTGGACCAGTATCATATCTGATGCCTGTAAGCTGAAGATGGGATTGCCACTGACCAGCTGAGGCTGGTGAGGTGAGAGGTGTGTCTTGTATCCACATCCAGATCCCTTGGTCATGCTGTGCTGCCTCTTAACTTTCTGTCAGAGGACACCTCAGAGTGAGAGTGCCTTACTTGCTGATAGTTTTTGGTGGAGGAGTCAGGAAGAGTCCTGCTGGTGCAGCCTAGTGGATCTTATCTGGGTATTGGACCCTGAAGGAACAAATTAAATATCAGGAAAAAACGGTTTGGGTGAGGAGCTTTAAAACTCCTGACTCATCTCTTGATTGTACCTTGGAGCTAACAATAGCCACTAGAAAGTGCAGAGCTGCTTGTGGAGTCTACACTGTTGTTGTTTTCATGCCAGAGTGAAATGAGTTATCAACTTCTGGCAGAAAAGAGGCTTCTCACCCTTCTTTTGTGCCAAAGTGCAGCTATTGATGAAGGCTGATCCTGAAGTGCCCTGGAACTGTGATGATCTTGTGATTCCTGACTGGGGCCTTGTGTAGTCCTGCATCAATCTCTGAATAAAAATACACTTAACCCATCCAGAAAGTCAAGCAGGACAGGACCACTGTGTTCTCCAGCCTCACTGCTCATTAAAGAAGCGGACCACAGTTAAATTCATATGTTGCAATAGCTTTGGCACAACTGAACTGCTGCTGGAAAGCTGAACTGGACTGTACTGCTTTTCTGGATGTGACAATGCAGCTCAGATTGTGAGGAGACTGGTAGAGCTGTTTTTATAGCCTTGTAAAATTAAACTTTGTGTGCAATTGGCCCATAATGTTAACTCAGCTCTACTGGCAGGTATTTTTGGTTTTTTAAATAGCCAAGGAAATAGAGTTATAAAATCATCTGTTACTCATGTTTTGCAAGGGGTTTTGGATTTGTGGTTCTTTTTAAAGTTTGTTGCTTAATTTAAAGGAGTGTGAAAGAGACTATCAGGAGAAATTAATTGACATGAGGAACTATAGCAGACTTTAAATTAGTAGTTTCTCTAGTCAGTAACACATTTTAAAATGTGTGAAAATACCTGCATGCACAAATAGTCTATGATGACTTGTCAAAGAGCTATGCTGGGAGGAACTGTACTCATATCAAGTTGCAATCTTAGACTAACCCACGTATTGAATAAATTTTTAAATTAATTGTCTGTGGTCTGTTAAAAATACAGGGAATTGGGCAAGTATATGAGGGGAGGAAAGGAAGAAAATGAGTATGGATAATGCTTTGTTCTGTGTACAGAAACAGTCTGAATAAAAGCAGAATAATGGTCTTTTTTTGACATCAGCTGCATGGGGGTTTTGGTTGGCAGTACAATAATAACAGCTGTCAGGCACTACTGTGATACAATTTGATGCTTTTCTTTGAAATCCTCTAGCTGAGATTTCTCTAAAGTCAATTGTGATTTTTGGTATCTACTGGATATACTTTAACTGAGCTAGAGGTACTTGGTATTGCCTGAAAATTTGACTCTTCAGGGATGCCAGGATAGGCACCCAAAATCATTGATACCTTTAGGGGAAGAAAATGTGTACCTTTTTCATTCTTACATGTATTGATCTTGGCTGTTGAAGTGTAAAACTCCAGGCTGCTTTTTCCTGGTATTTTTTTCTGTGTTTTAATACATTTCCATGGGGAAAATGCCAAGCAGTCCCTTCATTGACCCATTCCTCTGCAAATGAATGCCATTAGTACATCCCAGTTCACTCCCTATAGCTGTAACACAATTTTTATCTGCCAAATGCCTCATTCTGTTTGTTTTAAATATCATTTTCTTTCAGTTGCATTTTAAACAGCTATTTTCTGAATCCCTCCATGAATGGCAATTACATTTTGTAATGATGATCTTTGTCATTTAAGTTTTTAACTAGTAGTTTGATTTCCTGCTCTCAGCAGTATAAAACTGAGGTGGCTCAGTTGAAGTTTGAGCTGTGATGGCATAAAACTGGCATTGGTGAGTGGAAAAGTCACATATTTTGGTTTACGTGTTGGAGATTTTGCACATATCCAGGCATCTGGAATGATACTGCTGCACTCAGACCTGCTGTGTTCTGTATTTTATGTATTGTGTTTTCTGCAAAAGATTAAAGTCCTGCTTTCCCTCACAGCACCAACCCCCCCAAGAACTATAGCTGGGGGAAATTCTCATCCCCTTCTGTCCTCCAAGACCCTTTCAGATCCACTGCCTCGTGATGCTTGGGCTGCAGTGCTCCTCCTGCTCTGTTCTTGGCTCTCAGTGATATTTCACAGGCAGAGAAATTAGAGAAGGTCTTTATTTGCCTTGTGCCTGGAGGCTGCTCATTGTTCTGTGGGTTTGTGCTCTTCAGCTGCTTCTATTTCACACTACTCTAGCGTGACGTTCTGATTCTCAGGCCTGTTTATTTTTGTTTTAGCCTTCAAGGGATATGTGGCAATGTCTAAAACCAGCTTTGTTTCTGGAAAAAATCACAATGTGGAACTGAAACTTGGAGCACTGAGTGTGTCCACCTACAGTGTTGTTTGTTTGTTCCAGCCTGAGATGGTTGTGATACTGAGATTTTCTCAGGTTTTTTTTTCTCTGGTGAAGGGGGTTTCAAAACTTAGCCATGCCAAAGTTCAGTTTGGGCTGTGTGTGCCATTTTAAACCAAATTTAAACCTAAAAAACCTGTCTGGTGAGAGACTCCTATTTGTCAAGGTTTGCAGGTTTTTTCAGTTACAGGAGTTTTGTATTGGTAGAGAAGAAGATGTGTTGAATTCTTTTTGTTTCATCTGATGCTTGGTTAGGTCTCTAAAGCCTTAATCCCAGTTATGGTTTACTTCTGGTACTGTAAATGGTAAAAATTTCATGAACGTTTACCCCTTTTCTTTGCATTTTTTGGAATGGCCTTCTCTACTTAGCTTCTCTCCTGTGCTTGTGTGGTATTCAGAAATAGAATTTTAATTCCCAAATGCACATTGAATAAAGCCATTCCCTATTAAACAATTATTGAATAATTTAGATTCTTTCTCTAAGCTTTGCTACTAAACTACTAAACCAAGCCTGTCTCAAGCCTTGAGTAATTCTCCAGAGATGTTGGCATTTGGGTGAGGTTTGCAGGGCTCAGGAGTCCAGTGCAAGTTTTCTGTCTACAGACATGTATGAACAGTGATGAATTAGCAGTGTTTTGTCTCTGAGCCAAGAAACAGAATTTATTGCTGAAAGACCATTTTTTTTTTCTGTCTAACAATAAAATGATTTTCTGAACATTTAGGTAGAGCAGTTTTTGATTAAAAATAGTTTTGCCAGTGCTGTGGTAGTTGAATTATGAGCTGTGGGCATCAGAGATTAAATACTTGTTGCGGGGAGCTCTCTGGAACTGAGCCTGTGAAAAGGGTGCATTATGCTGCAAATTTATTAAATATTGATTTCTGTAACAGTCTACAGGCACTAATGATTTTTCTAATATGGTGGTAAATAATATGAAAGAGATTAATATCTCTACAGAAAAAGTGATTGCTAATATGTTTAAACAACATACGAGTTACACTTGTGCATGCTGAGGAAGATTCAACTTTGGCCTCTTGTTGAGCATCACAGGTTGGGCAGGGTTGGAGAGGACCACTGGAGGCCACCTGGTCCAACCTCCCTGCTCAAGCACGGAGCACGTTACTCAGGGCTGTGTCCACATGGCTTTTGAATATCTCCAGGGAAGTGTCCAAAACCACCTAGGTCATCTTGTCACCTTGGGCTTCTGCTGCTGATGCTCCACTGTTTCCTGAGTGTCGGAACCCAGGGCATCTCTTTGGCTGCCCTGGGAGCTCAGGAACCCTGGCCAGACAGTCTGGGAACTGAGCAAAGGAAGTTTGAGTTTTATCCAAGAGCACTGAGACATGTCCAGGGGGGTGAACAGGGGGATTTTGGTCCTGTTCATGGGGGCCACAGACCCTGGCACAAAGCAGAGATGAATTACAAATCTCAAGAGTGTGAAATAGAGTAGTTTAGCTTATCACTGAGTGAGAAATATGTAGTTTTACGTTTTTATAATAGAAGTAGATGGAGGCAAGATGGAGATTTTGGGGTGGTCCCTAAGGTTCTTCTTCTTTCTCGTCTCCATCTTTCTGCTGTGACGTTAGCACAATATAGTTTATAGAGATTGGTTAGAAGTAGAAATAACCTGTTAGTATAGATAATAAGTATTGCCATATAAATGTAAACTAAGGTATGTAATAGGGGGTACAAAGGAGCTCTGACTGCCCAGGGGTGGGCAGTTGTGCCATGGCCAAGGTGCAAGACAGATCACGCTGAGCACAGAGCAAACTGTGAGATAAGAAACAATGAACAACCTAATAGACCTGGGAGAAACAAAAGCTTGAAGTTTCTGTCTCTTTCTTACATCTGGCCCAAAGATTCCAGGATGGCAGAAAGGACTCTGACCACCTGAACCTCAGAAATCACAATCCAACACCTGAGGTCTGTGATCTGCTCTGGGTGCTGGATGTTTGGCTTTGGAGGTCACAACCCCTCACTGGAGGAAGCAAGGCATGCTCTTTGCAGAGCTGGCATCCTTCTGCATCTCACTGGGGTTTCCTGGCAGCCTGCTCTGAGGCAGCTCAGCTAGGCACAGTTTACCCTCTGTAGCAAAGCTGTTGTTTGCACCAGGGGTGGTTTCTTTACAATGGCTTGAAGAAGTTGTTCCTGCAAAGCGTTTGCTCTCAGCATTCATTATGGAATTGCCTCTCCACAGAGATTAGCAATTTGAATTTGTCGTTACTTTTTTAGTCACTGTAAATATTTTAGAGCAATAACTTCCTCCAGAAGAATGAAGGAAATGGATTTGGTTGTCTTAATTTTGTGTAGAGGGAAACACAATTTTCAGGCATTATCCTTAAGCATCACTTATATAACCATGTGAGCACTTTTGTGACTTGCTGTTTCACTTGTTTCATGAAACAAAATTGATGCTCTTCTACAGACTTCAGTCTTTAAATTTCATGAGGAGGTGTGACATTGGGTCCTTAGTTCACTGAAAATGGGCAGGCAGCTTTGGTTACAGCTTGGGAATTCATTTTACATTTTGAGAGGTTCATGTAGCATCAGAGGTGGAAGAGCTCATGGCATGTGTGTGAACTCCTGTTGGTAGTAAATGAACAAGAAGTGGTGCTGTGTTTGTGGGGGGAAAGCAGAGGTACAATTTGGGCTTTGGTTTCTGAAATACCAACTCTAGGATGTGTGACCTAAGAAAATGTGGCCTCAAAGTCACAAAGGCCATTGTGGCCTCAAAGTCACAAAAAACAGAGTTTGTTAAAGAACACGAAATGCTTGTGAGAAGCTCATGCAGAAGATGAGGCTGGGGGAAGGAAGCTGCCTGACAGAAATGTTCATTCCTAAGTGTAGGCATGTCTTGGTGAAAACCTGTCACACCTGGGCCATGTGGACACTGTCCCTGTGACCAAATTCAAGACACACAGACATTGTCCCTTCCCAACCTTGAACATTTATTTGTTTTTATGATTTTTGCTAAGGTATCTCAAGGATCTTTGTAGTACCTTTGCTTTTTTATTGTGTTCTGCTTTGTTCTCCATGCTGCAATAACATCAAAGCCTTGCAAGGCCTGTAAAAAAAGAATGGCAGAGGATATTGGCATTCAGGAGCAGTGCCTAAAATCCCTCAGGGTGGTAACTCCAATGTTGGCTATTGCAGGCCTGCTTGAGGCTGCCATGCTGTATTCCAGCTCTGCTGGAAACTGTCCTCCTAGGATGGCTGGAGTCATCCCATTACTGATTTATGGCTGAAGCAGTCCAGCACACAGTTGCTGACCTGCTGTTTCTGAGGGTGTTCATACCTTAGTGAAAGGTGAGGATGCTGTGAGTAGTGTCAGATGAATGCTTTCACACAAGCTGTTCCAGTTCTGTATAACTAATTAAGCAGTTAAAAAAAAAAAAAAAAAAAAAAAGACAACAAAATCACCCAAATACAAAAGATCCCAAAGGGTTTGAGAGTAGGAGACTGCTCAGGAATCTTTGATTGTTGTTAAGGTGAGTTAACTACAGCAGATCCTGTAGAGGTTTGGTGAAGTTTCAGAGCTGGATCCTTTCAGTTGTGCTCTGAAAGCAAGTGGCATATGGTGCTTCTAACATCCTAGTGAGAATAAAGATGATGGCTGTGTATTTATTAAGATCACCCTGTTTTTGAAGGCTCAGAATGAAAAACTCCCCATCCCAACCTTCAGCCCTCTTTAAGTGTAATAAGACATGTTCATACTGCAGTCACACACAGCTCGTGACCACATTACAAAGCCACTTTAAAAGTCAGGTAACATTGCTATTGCCTGAATATTCAATCAACTTTTTGGCTGGGTTTTTTTTTGCAAGCCTCAGATTCCATAATGTAAGCCATTTGTGCTGTAGATGTACCTATTGAAAAAAAAAAAAAGGAGAAAAGAAAAAGGGATACAGAAAGCCATTCTTCCACCTTTTATATCTCAGCTGAGCTTGAAACTAGCAGAGTCATTAAGCGTAATGCCAAGTGTCTGATGTGTGAGCAAATGTGTAATAATTGTATTTTGGATCCAGCAGTGTTTTAGAGCAAACTGCATATAATTCCAGCAGTTACTCTTGCAAAGTGGTTTCCTTTCTTTGGTTCCTTTATCTTCAAGTAATATCTGCACAATAAAATTGCAAAGTCAACTCATGCTTTGCGCTTACTTAAATTATGTTATGTACTGAGTAACTAAAGCAAACAAAGCTAGCAGAAGATAGTTGTCTATATAAAATGGATTTAGCTGGTACTGGTCTGGTCCTTATCATTCTCTTCAAGGCCCTACACTCCTTTGTGGTCATCTTAAGAAGTTGCCTTTAGTGTCAGATTGGTGTTAAAATTGTTCATTTCATATGGTCAGAACCAAAATTATTAAAGCTGGTGAGCTCTGGTTTATAGCAAATTTGTTCATCTTATCATTTTTTACAAGAGCGTTTTTTTTACTGATATATAACTTTTTAGTCTTGGAATGTCTCCTTCACCATATATGTGTGTGCATACATGTGTATCATGCATATATTTGTAAAAAAATTATAATTTGCATAGCTATAATACAGCATTTCTCCTTTGTGTGTTCTCAGGCAAATGGAGGGATTTCTCATGCAGCAGATCATACAGTTTATAAAATATGACATTTTAGAGGCAGTTCTTCCATGCTATTTCAGAGTGAAGAGATAGATGGGAAAAAAATTCTCTTGGAGAAGCAGCTTATTTTGGTAGTTGAGAAGCACGGAAGATTTGAAGCTGATCATTCTCTAAGCATGTATATCAGAACTGTTTCTCTTTGTTCCCTCAGAACAACATGGAAACACACATTGATGGGTGGAAAAACTGATGGAGTTGGTACATTTGGGATGAGGGATAAGTCAGTGACACTGGGAAAAGTGTTTTGCTTCACGTTTCCCCATCCGTTTTTAAAGTGTTCTTGTAAAGCCACCCGGTGTTGTCCCATGTACCACCCACACTCTTTTTATGCCTCAGGCCAAGCACACATTCCATGTAGTTCTCAAGTGACCAACATGACCTGATTTCCTTTCCTTTGTCTCCTTTCCTGTAGCTGTTACAGCTCCTGGAGTCTGAGACCATGCAGCTGGAAGCCTTTCTGGAATGGAAGCAACTGGAACCAGTTTACTGGCAGTGGATGGTAACCAATCAAACTGATTTTGAGGGGTGCATCTTTCTTGACTTTAATGTAGCTGGCTACTTCTGAAGGCCCTTAGGTCCCACAAAATTAAATGTTGCAAACCATCTGTTCAACAGCACTTGAGAAAAAGAAAAAAAAGTCTTGGTAAAGTAAGGAATGTTTTCACAGTTCTTTTTCATTCCTGTTTTCTTCAGTAGGACTCACCCAGCTAAGCTGAGGAATTGCAGGGCAGAATGGCAGAATTTCATACAAATGAACACAAATAAAAAGGTCTGATCTTCATCTTTTTTAATAGTTTTTAAACATAGTAGTTGCACATTTTTGTAAAATTAAATGGCTTTTCAGAAGAGAGCCTCTAAGCTTTATTGCAGTCTTGAGAACAACTAAATTTGCAGGCAGCTGATATTGAAAACAACTTCATTTTTTCCCAGCCAAATAGTGTGTTGACATTGCTGATTTCCCCTTGAACTGTGTTGAATGATCATAAGAAAATCAATAACCCTTTCTCTGTGCATCTTAGGATTTCTCAAGTGAGTGTAAACGATGCCATCCATCTCACTTCTGTCTACGACTTTTGCCCATTCAGTGTTGCTGAAATAATTCTTTAGCACACCACATTAGCTGTATGAGCTTACAGAATTGTGAGAATCAGTGAGCTGACTGCTAATTGCCCATGTGCCTTTTTCTACACTAAAAGCACGGCAAAGGGCAGTGTGAAATTACCTCACCTGTCTTGAAGGCTACTTCCAATTTCCATTAGTTCTCTAATGGTTTTTGCTTTACATGTTTACCATCTTATGGTATTTTGGAAAGCATCAACATTAGCACAGGCCTGGCTCCCAGTAGATAAAATATAACTGCAATTATTTCTGTGTATCCGCCAAAACATTTGCCTTCGACACACTGAAGAGTGTCAGCCTGCTTTCTGGAGTTAAGCTCTAAATAAATAAAACTGTCTAGCAACATCTTTTTAAACTATTCAATGTGCTGGATGGTGAATTTGCCTTTTTCTTTTGTTTCACTGATGGCAGTGGTTGTTCCTGGATGCTGTAGGATGTGTGGGAATGAGAAGTGCTTTGAAAAGACAGCAGTTTTCTCTTTCTACCAGACCTGTGTTTTGCATTGCTGATCTGATGGATGGGGTGGTTCTTGCATAGCTGCTGCCAGCTCTTCCTGCTGGTGATGGGCAGGAACACAACAGAGCATGACATCACTGTAGGAACTGGAATGGCTGCAGCAATCACAGAATATCCTGAGCTGGAAGGGATCCACAAGGATCATTGAATCCAACTCCTGGCCCTACACAAGACAGCCCAAAAATCCCAACACGTGCCTGAGAACACTGTCTAAATGTTAATGTTACTTTACAATTCTGTCATTTAATCAATTTCAAAATAAGGCACGAACAGAAGAACCCCTCCAAACCCAAAGCCCTGAGCTTTATTTCCCTGCAGTTTGTTATCCTGTCCATGTCCCTGCCATGTCTGTGTTCTCATGAGCTGGGCCATGGGTCAGCAGGAGCTGCTGCCCCCAGTGCTGCTTTCTGCCAATTCCCAGCACCAGTGCTTGTCTAGAAAGGAGGTTTTGCAGGGTGCCCTATGCCATTCTTAGCTGTCTTATGAAGCTTTTTCTTGCATGAGTCTAAGAATCTCTTGCTGTGAATTAAGCCAGAGTTTTTAACCTACCTTCTGAGAAAAGGGAGAAAAAGAAGAAAAAATACAATTTCCCATCCTCTTTATAGCAATCTTTTATATAAGTGAAGACAGTTAGCATGTCACTGCCTTCCCAGCCCCTGTTTCTAGGCTAAGCAAAAGTTTTGATGTCTTTATGTGTTCTTGTAGGCCACTCATTCGAGCTTTTGATGTTTGTTGCTGCTCTCATCTGGGACTTTGCCCCCCCGTTTGTCTGTGTTTAACTTCAAGTGCCTCACCTGTATGTCAGCATTACAGTCAGCACTCTTCTGTCACTGAGACTTGTGTTTATACTTTGTGACACAGTGCTTGACTTCAGCAGTGTGACTTTGGTGATTTCTGGCTCTCTGACGTCTCCTCCAGCAGTGTTGCTGCTGTGGCACTAATTATGCACTTGGTTTTTCCTTGCTCATGTATAGACCATGCTGCTCAACTGCTGAATTTCCTGCCAGTGTTTCTAAATTGCTTCTTCAACTGCTAAAGATAATTTTGAATACAAATTATGTCCTTAAAGGAGATTATGACCTCTCCTCTGGAATATCTTCTTGATAACAGTATGGAAATAAATATTAAATAATCTATGAGTGAGGCTGACATCCTTTAGTTATGCTGTGCTATTCTGGCTTGAAAAATGTGTGTTTCTGCACAGCCTGTGCACCAGAGTGTATAGATGGGCTGTGAATGTCTTGTTTAAATGCTTTGGGTTTGTTTTTTATCCCTTTTCTTGAGTATTTGAAATAGCTGTTGCTACCTTGGAAGGCAATTGCACAGTTAGTTATCAAACCAGCTAGATGGTCATGGTCAAGCAGAGCTGCCAGCTCCTGACCAGTCTGGAGCAGGGATCTCTGGATGTTCCTCAATTGTGGAGTTTTCCATGGGCACAAGTGATCCTGAGGTTGGAGTAGGTGGGGCTCTCCTGAGCAGTGTAAGCGTGTGCTTCCCCAGTCATCACTTTGTTACAAAAAGCCCTACAAGTGCATCCAAGCTCAGAAATTGAGAGGAAGGGCATGAGAGAGCTAGAGCTGCTGCAGTGCTGATCACCTCCATCTCAGGAGTGTTACTTTATGCTTTAGTGCAGTGGAGAGTAGCTGACTGTGCAGTGCTTTCTAAAATAAGCTAGGTTAGCAACATAAGTTTTCTGTTAACTTGGAAATATGTTACAGTGAACTGAGGGGGTTCTCTCTTAAAATAACTCTGAAATTGTGGAGCAACTGTATATTGAGATGGCAGCAGTGAATTCCTAGCAATGAATTACCAGGAGGATGGGGAGAACCATTTTAGCTCCTGCTGAAAAGTAACTTTTATTGTTTTTTGTTTTAGGAAACCGTGTTGGATAGTATGGCTGAAGAGGGAAATATTAGTGAGTCCCAGGATGCTCATGTGGAGAAAAGAAGGCTGCCAGAGGTGACCTCCTGCTGCCCCTGGGCTGAGAAGCTGACTGGGCAAATGGACAGATTATCCAGAGACCTCATGGCTCTCCAAGAGCAGCTGCATCAGCTCGTAGCTCAGCGAAAGGCTGCGTGGAGGGAGAAGGTAAGGCTTTGGCTGCTGTTCATGACCACTGGAGATTTTTAGCATCCTGCATTTTTCTGCTCCCTCTCCGTGGCCCATCCTAGGGCAGGTCCCTGTGGCTGCTCTGTGCCACCCTTGCTGCAGTCACAGTGTCAGAGCTGCAGCTCCTTGGGTGTTTGTGCCCACAGCATGCTGAGCACTCTCTCAAACACAAAGCAGGGCTGAAACAAGTGTTCTCTTGGAAGGAAAGGCTTCAAAGGATAGATGCTGCAGAGGAGAGGAGGAAAGAGAAAGAGAAGAGGAGGAAATCATGGCAGCCCCCAGAGGGGATGGATGCAGCAGGCTGAAAGCAGCGGTAATGGTTACAGTGAGAAAATAAAGCATTTACAGGGGAAGAGGCCAGAGCTTGTCATCTTTCATTGAATCAGGAGTCTTTGAAATGTCTGATGGGGGAAGGAATAAGAGGACTTTGAAACCTGTGAAATGAGGGAAGAGACTGAGCACAAGATTTGATGGCAGCACAGACTGGCTGTGGGAGGCTGGCTGTGCAGGAAAGCAGGTGAGATGAAGGAATTTGCATGGTATTTGCTGTAGAAGGATGAGGAGACACTGGGAAGCACCCAGAGCAGCTGATGGGGCATAAATAAAGGAGATTTAGGTAATGTAGATGTGAAGGTGAATCTGAGCATCAGCATACAGGCACAAGGAGAAAAAAGAAGATGCAGGGATAAAAACCTAATGATTCTTTCCAGGCAGCAAGTGGAGAGAAGGCTAGCAGAGAATCTACAATACCTGTGGATGGAGAAAAGTGAAAGAAACAGTTGAGACAGACAGAGCAGTAATAAAATTGCTGTATCACCACTTTGTGTCTGTCTTAACTCAAGAGAGGGTTTTTTTAGCCCAGAGTATTTGATTTTTTTTCCTTTCAGGATGGAGGGGAGTGTGTGAATTTAGATTGGGATGTTGGTAGACAGGATTGCAGATCAGCCGACAAAATGGAAAATGGCAGCTTGTCAGATCAAAAGGTATTTGCCAGGAGTTCAAAAGGCATATGGCATGGAAAAAAGTGTGTGGAGAGCTAATTGCTCTCTTCCACCTTAAGCATAAGGAACTAATTAGGATCAGTTGGATAGGGAAGGCACAAGGAGCTGCTGCTTCACACAGAGTACAAAACTTCTTCCCACAGGGCACTGTGGGTATAAGCAGCGTACACAGATTTGAAATCTGCTGAACACATTCTTAGAAGCTGAAATCCATCAAAGACTATAAAATATGCAGATACAAATTGCAACCTTATGAGTTAGTGGGAGAACAAATCATTGCAGGCTGGGGGAATATTCTGAGGAAGTATATCCATGTATTTACATTTGTCTTAGAGTCTTCTCTAGGCACTTACTGTCACTCACTGTCAGTGACAGGGTACTGGACTAGGCAGATCTCTAGAATCATCAGATTTGGTTGTTCCTGGGCAAAATGGACATGACTGTTGTGGGACAACTCAGACCTCGAATTCTAAAAATAAAATTTCCAGTGCATGATTTCTAAAGCAAGATATGCTCTGGCTTCTCTTACATGTAACAATATATATGCTGTTAAATATGATGTTAGGTATTATATAATAGCACAGTGATTTATTTTTTTTTTAATACTTAAATTCGGGGTTTAACACCAGAAAGATTTAACTGATGATTTCTTCTTTGAAATAGATGCACTGATCGGATTTGAATAATGGTTGGTCATGTTCCAGTGTTTCTGAGATTCTCTGGACATGATATGAGTTTGTGACTGTGATAAATGGAGTGCATCTAAAGCGTGTTGTTAAAAGGCTGATTTACCACAAATGCCTTCTCTTCTACGTTTGCCCTGAAACAGAATTGTTTTGTAATGCTGCATGACAGCACTTTTTGGAATGCTTGGGGTCAGATGACTCTCCATCAATCCTCTTTATATCAAGCCTTGCTTTGCATAGTGTTGCTGCTTGCATGGTGCTTTCTTCCTGTGGTCTGTCCTTTTTTCCCACAGCCAGAATGCTTGGTGAATGCAGGCTTCTCTATCAATTGTATGTTTCTGACCCCTTCTTTTCCCTGGAGAAATAAGCTTATCAAATCTTTCCTTCTCTATTATTTTTTTAATCAAACAAAGAGAAGATACAGCGGTAGCTGAAAACATTATCACTAACTTTGTATCTTGCAGTACTGAGACATCTGGAAATTATCTTGGCTCTTACAGGCATGCCCAGCTGAGGGACAGCACAGTTTATTACAGCTCTGGTGTCCACTGCCTTGTACTTGACAAAGAACCTGATAATCCACAGAATGTTTGTGTCTGTTGTTGCCAGTGGGCCTGGTGTCTGTGCCAGGCAACTGGGTAGGAACTGTTCTGAACAGCAGAATTGAGGGTTAAACGTGATACACTGGGGGAGAGACAGCACAGTTCCTGCAGAGAGAAATCCTGACTGGAATCTGCTGGAGCTCTCTGCAGGGACCAGTGAGTGTGTGGGGCTGCACTGATGCCGCCTAATCACGTTTGCAGATGGCATTTGATGAAGGCTCTGAGAAGATTCTCAGCAAAAATAAACTGCCCACGTGGCTGTCTTCCTTCTCCCCCTTGAGCAAACAGCAGCAGGAAGCTGGGAGGAGGCGGCTGGGATGGATTTGTGGAGGTGGTCACTGGTGGAGCCAAAAACCAGGCCATGCAAAACCAATACAGGGCAGCGTGGCAAGGTGCCCACGTGGAGAGAAGAGACTGAATCCCTAAAAACAACAGCAAAGGATTATTGAGGGTCCATGTGCCAAGCAGTGAAGTGGTAAAATGTCAGAAAAACTGCGCGGAGATAAACGCAGGCAAACGCATCTGAAGGGAGCAGCATAATTTTACACGTGTTTCTTTGGATTGTCTTGGCGTGTGAGCAAGCTCTGTGGAAAGGTCAGCGCTCAGAAATAGTAAACTGGATTCTAAAACTGGCAGGGAAGCGGAAAAAAGCAGAACTTAAAATATTCCCATCTGTTTGTGGAATGTGATGTGCGGTGCTAGTCCCATTCATAGATTCAAAAAAAGGTGTTTGAGCTGGAAAGGAGCAGGGAGGGGATGCAGTGATGACCCAAGCTGTGAAAGGGTTTCTCTGAAGAAACTTACTGGGCTCCTTGCATAAGACAAGGAGAGAATGGAGAGGGGTATCCCAATGGAGCAGGAGGAAGCATTTTTTATGTTCTTCTGATCCTCCTTGGCTTTCATGATGGGTGAGCCTAGAGGAAATTACTCAACCTGCTGTAAGACTGTGGATTGGGCTTCAAAACCTGTTGAAGTGTCTTTCATTTAGGAAAGCCTGCAGTTGATTCATCTATTTATTTTGCACTGTGTAGGGGTATTTCAGATGTGTTAAAGTCATTGCTATGGCACAATGCCTGGTTTGCACCACTAAACATAATTTCTTACGATTCAGAATGTGGTTTCAGGGGCAATGAATGTATTTGTTGCAAGTTTGATCATTTGCGCACTGTGATTCTGGTGGTTAAAACTATCAATCTTAAGTCTCTTAAAATTAAGAAAATTATTTTGCTTATTTTTCTTTTGTTTCATTTTTCATTTCCTTGTTTTCTCTTGTTTTTTTTCTGCCTACCCCCAGCTGTTTCTTTGTTTATGTGCTTGGAATGACCCTGAAATGATTAAACCTTTCAGGGACATTCACTAGAAGACATTTGAATGCTACCATGGGATTTGGGTGATTTGTGAAACCCTGATTAATAGGACATTTTAACTGATACCCATCTCTAGGCAGGCATATGTTCAGTATCTTGGAGGAGAAAAGGCAAATGAGAGAGGTGTGATCTGAAGATGGGGCTTTCTCTCTGTTAGCTTTGCTCTTTTCTGTGTAGTACTGGGCAAATAATCATTTCTTTGGTGACATTTTGGGGATCTGGAAATGATCAGAAAGGGGAGGGAAATGGTTAAACTTTAAGAACATTTCTCCTCTCAGAAAGAAACTTAAATGTAAAAGATGAAATCTAATCCCAGAAGAGAACTTGTTTGTTTGCTTTTTCCTTTCTGAATATTCTGTTACCTGCGCCTCTGTTAGAGGGGAGGATTTGATTTCAGCCTGTGTTAAAACATTTGGCATCCACAAGCTGGAATGCAGAGTGTTTGACTCCAAATGGTAATCATTTCAGTTTTCATCACATAAATGCTTGTAACATTCCCAGCTTTTGTTGAAACTTGGGATGTTGTATCCTGGGACCCTCTGTGTTCTCCTGCATTTCAAAGGAAGCCAGACTCCTTTGAGAGGGCGGTATGATTGGGATGGAGCTTGCTCATGCATACATCTCTGAGGCACAGACCAGGCAGGCTTAGAGCTGTTGATCTGAACTAGAACAGGCTCTTTCCACACCAGAATTCCACCCAGAAATTCTGGTGGCTGTTTTTGCGTGGCTGCTGGTGTGTGTGAGTACCCAGGCAAGACTGCAGTCCCTGAGCTGGACCAGAGCTCCATAATCACAGTGGGAGAGCACTGAAACCAACATTTTGTCTTTGTTTCTGTATCTTTCTCCTGATCCATCTCCTCTTCTCCGTTCAGTAATCTCCAACCTTCCCAAAGCCTTGCAGCTGTCTCCTGGATAGGGATGGGAGGATGCAGGGCCCTTTGAATCCCCAGTGTGTTGGGGAGGGGCTGTACAGGACAGCGATGTTTTGTTTTCTCTTTCAGGGGACAGGTGGGATGCAGGGGTAGCAGGAGTGGCCTGGGGCATCCAGTCAGGTGAAGGTGGTGGGAACTGAAACAACACAGGCACTTTCACTCCATCCCAAGAGTTCTGTGGTTCATGTAAACATTTTGCCATTGCCAGCTCATCACAGCACACTGCCAGAGACCTTGCAGAGTCTACAAAGAGAGATCTTTCTTCTAAGGTTCTTACATTTACAAAATACTAAATGGTTTTTGATTCATTTTGATGTAAAGCTTCAATATTTGGAGTAGGGAAGCAGCTCCAGAAGCTGATGCTGGAACATGGTCCTACACCATTCTGTTTGTGCTTGGGGTTTTTTTTGTTTCTCTTACCAAAATTGAGTTGAATTTTATCTACTCAGAAAAATGGACTTGTCAAGTTTTTCTTTATGCCTCATAATGATTGGAGAGAGGGGTGAGGAGCTGTGAGTCTCCAGTAGCCACTGCTAGGAAAAGATAAAGTCTTGTTGCTTTCTGCAGCATGGGAATGGTGAGGAGCAGGGGTGGGGCTGGACTGGCTCTGGGTGGGCTGAGTTCCTTCTGCACTGCTGCAGGGCTGGGCTGTGTTTTCTCTGCCTTAAACCAGGGATTTGTGGCAAAGCTGCAGCTGAGCTCTCGCTGAAGAACTCTCTGAGACTTGTCAAAAACACCTTTCCTTTTTTTTTTCTTTTTCTTCTGTTTTTTTTTCTGGTTTTTTTTGTTTGTTTTTTTTTTTTTTTGTGAGCACACTGTTCCTGTTTCATCTTTGCTATTGCTGCTGTTCATTCTCGTTCCCTGGGCTTTTTGCTAATATGAAGATGTTAGTATAGCAAGCAGTTAATTATCTGTGCTGTCTGGGGTGCAGGAAGTGGAGGAGTGCTGGGGAATGGTTCAGTGCTGGTGTATTTCCTCAGTCAGCATATTCCCTATCCTGGTCCCAGAAAGCTTCTGTGTTCCACTTTGTATTTGCAAACCTCCATCTGGAGCACTGAGCAGCTGTCAGTGCAGCTCCTCATGCGAAAAGGAATTGAAGAACTAGCAAGAGCACAAGAGCAGCTTTTGGAAGTGCATGGTTGGCTGGGCCCAGATGCCTGGGTAGAGGGGGGAAACCCACAGAGATCAACCCAAACATCCATCAAAGGGAGCTGTGGAGGACATGGACAGGAGGATGGCAAGGAGGGACAACCCTACTGGCTCTTACGTGCAGTTCTTACTTAATTTAAATAAGAACTTAATTGTTAAATGTGGGATTAATTTTGCTGCTGGTGGAATTGCTGCTAAATCTGCTCTAGCAGATTTAGGCTATTAGAAAACGTGAAGCTGCTGTAAACAGTAGGAAGTAAATAGTGACTTTGTATTCACTCTTTGCTTTTGGATTTTCTTGCCTTGGTTTATTTCTCACTCATCAGCGTTCCTAGCAGGATATCTGAGACTGCTTGTTTCTGTAAGTGCCTGTAGAGATCCAGGTGATTGCTGATGGAAGGCAGTGTGCTGCCTCTTGTGATAGAGGCAGAAAAGGAAACACACCTGTGCACCTGGTTCTGTTTTTGACATCAGGATCTAAAATCTGCTTTAGACTTGAAGTCCCAGGTTAGCCTGATTTAGGGCTGGTGTGCATGTGAAAAGTTACTGTACATTAGCAGAGCTGGCAGATTGTTTGAAAGACTCTTGCTTGCTTCTGAAAACTCTGTGTGGGCTGGCCAGGCTTGAATAGTTAATGTTAAGCTTGCAGCATACCAAGGGTTGGAAAGATAACAGTTTATTCTTCATTTGCAGATGCAACTTTTTGTGCAGATTGCTGAAAGAGTGATGAGCTGTGTGAGACACAGAGGCACTCCGAGTAGCAGTGGCTAAATCAGCAAACTGATTTCAAACACACACAAAAACCGTAACTGGAAATAAATTACCTAGGCTGACATTTTTCACGGGGCTTATGTAGGCTAAAAGACTGCAGCTCCTTAGGGAGGAGAGGAACATTAAAAACTCAAGTGCCGTCTCCTGTTCTGTGTGCAGAGCTCTGCGGTTTGAAGGAAGCGTGGGTGAAAGTTTTTCTTGCTTCCCAGAAGATGCTGCTTTCCCTTCCTTTGCCAAAATGCAGAATGTTTGCTCAGGTGACAGCATCAGTCAAAGTACAATAAATAACCAGTGTTAATATTTTACTTGCATTATTTACGAAGATGTTGGATACTGACCAAGGCAATGAAACATGCAGTAAATGCAGCTGGAGAATTATACTCCAATAAATTTCAGATGAGCTTTATTTAATGATAAAGTGTAAAAAAAACCCCACTGCAATGAGAGAATGTGTTTTGTAGCCACTGTAAATGTTTTAGTGCATTTTTAAGAAATAAGTGTAGCACTTAGGCTCTCACAGTTAAAGCACACAATAAAACAAGGATGAAGGCTAGGAATGTCTGCAGGGCTCAGATGGCACAAGATATGGAAGCACAGGTCCCAGCACCACTATTTTTTTGAAAAGCTTTGAGGCTGATGGGTGGGATATTAGGTCCCAGAAACCAGAGAGTTGCTGGATTTTGTCTTGCAGGTGGTGAGCCACAACAGCACACATCCTCCTCAAGGGCAGCACCTTGGGGTCACAGCTGGTTCTGGCTGACAGAGGCTTTGTTAAACACCACAGCCAGAGGCTGTTTTAGATAGCTCTACCTGAAACACTGTTAGTGTGTTGTACTGCACCTTTCAGAGGGGGTTTTGGGGACAGGAACTTCAGGAGGTACCTGGCTGGCTTTGCAGCTCTGGGCAGACTGTGGGGATGGGTTCCCCCCCTGCCAGCAGGAGCTGGGGTCACTGAGTGCTTTGCAGCACTGCCTGGGTTGTTTTTTTGGTTTTTGTTTTTGGTGAGTTGATGGAGGTGCTTTTAGAAGGATTCTTTGCATCCAGGCATTCAAAGCTTTACTTTGTTTCCTTTTTTCTTGAAACCTTGGCCTTGTTCTCTCAGTTGCCTGCCTGAAATCAAGGGTGCTTGATCATAAGAGAAGAAAGTATCCACCTTGTTTCTGTCTTTGTCCCTTGTGCTTGTGGGAGAGCTGACATAAAAGTACATCTGTAATTTAGTGTTGTCACATATCTTCTCTCCAGCCAGAAACACATCTAAATAAAGCCTTGGTACTCTTCTGAGCTCCAAACTCACCATTTTTCTTCATTTTACTGGCTCTCTCTAAACTCTGAGAGCTGTTTGATTGTAAAAGTCACAGGGGCCATCCAAGCAGCCTCACATCCACCTACAGCTGCTACTCACTCTCAGATTGTGAGATAATAGACACTGCTGACTGCATTGTAAGAGTAGTGGCTTTAGAAAATGTCTGCACTGAACCTCTGAAAATGTTTTCTGTAGAAGATCTTCACCTGGGAGTTCAAGTTCATTTTCCTCGTGCCATAGTTGTGGATAGGCTGTGTTGCTGGAATGACTTTTACTGCTCTGCATGAAAGGCTCCTGCCTTTGCCAAAAGCTGGGATAGGAGCTGCAGGGCTGGGTGCTGGGGGAGGTTCTGCAGTGCTCATGCAAAGCCCCTGGAAGGGACAAGGGAGTATTTTCTAACTGGAAACAAAACCAGTTTGGGGGGGTGAAGAAATTCCTTATGACTCATGGGAGTTTTTGGGCTTTCTTTTTATTTGTAATTCTTGGGTAAGAAAAACCATTTTCTGAAAATTTTTAAGACTGGGTGGAAGTACCTTACTCTCATCTCTGTATTTTAGGAGTGGTTTGTGTCCTTGTTTTTGTTGGCTGTCCATACAAGGACCCCATTGCTTGAATTTCAGGTTTCACATCCTGTTCTCTCAAAGCAGGATGATACAGAGAAGTGCAAGGCACAAGCAGCACTCTTTCTGAAGTGGCTGCTTTCATGTTGTGCAGTGATAAAAGTATTCTAAAAGCAAAGTGGGACCCTCCAAGCCTCTGCAGGCCACTCAGATCTGAGATGATCTATCATCAGTGTTTGTCTCTGCTGCCCAAGATAAAAGTTTGGTAGAACAAATTGAAAAGTAAGTGAGCAATTTATTATCTAAAGCAATACGTGTCTGTTGCCTTCCTTTGTAATTTGTAGTTGTCAGGGTCTTTTTCAGAGTAGCACTGCAGCCTTTTTGCAAGTGTCTAAATTACTTACACTGACATATTCTGGTTTTCCCATCGTGTATTTTCAGTGTGTGCCTATTCCTGCTTTAATTTCTGTGATCTTCTAATTGAATTGAAGGATTTGGGAAAGTCTAGAGGTTAGACTGTAGTTAAAAAGAAATGCATTATGGAAGGCTGGAATGGTAGAATGGAACTTTTGAAATTACTGTAAAATGCTAAAGATTTCTAATTTGGAGAAGAATTTTTTTTCTCTTATTTCCTGTGATGTGCATTCAGAATTGTGTGGCACAGGGGACTTCCACAAGTCTGGACTGTGTCTCCTTGCAGTTGCTGGTAAAGAGTGTGTAAGTTCACTGATCCTGCTTGGAGCTGTCCCACTTCTCAGGGCAGAGCCTGTCCTGAGTGGCAGGCTTGCATATCTTGGGAAGGAGATGAAGATGTTTAGGTGAGCTCCTGCCTCCAGAGCACAGGGATTCTGCTCAGCTTGGGTGCTCTTGCCAAAGTTTTGTGTCTGCTCTTTTTTTGTGCTGGCATCCTCTTCAGGTGAGCAGAGGTGTTGCAGAAATTTCTTTGAAGACCATTTATTATTTTAAGACCTGTCCTTTTCTGGATCTGCAGAGTTGCTGCAGTAGTAGAATTGCATTTTTGACTCCTATTTTTTTTTTCCTTTGGTTTCATTTGTTCTCCTCAAAAGTTAACCACTGGAAAGCAAATTACATATGCCAAAATATCCAAAACAGAGAGTACAGAAAATATTATGGAACAGAATCATGGAATCATAGAATCATACAGATTGGAAAAAAACCTGCCAAGATTGTGGAGTCAAAGCTAGAACAGACAAATCCAACACTAAACTATGTCACTTAGTGCCACATCTACGTGTCTTTTAAATTCCTTGGAGATGGTGACTCAGCCACTTCCCTGGGCAGCCTGTTCCAGCCTTTGACAACCTTTTTAGTGGAGAAATTTTTCCTGATACCCAACTTAGACATCCTCTGGCACTGCTTGAGGCCGTTTTCTCTTGGCCGATCCCCACCTGGCTACAATCTCCTTTGGGAAGTTTTAGAGAGTGATAAGGTCTCCCCTGAGCCAGGATACCTTTTTTTATAGCTCTGTGGAGGAGGGATGGATCTGCTGAGGCTCTCAGCATAGCTCAGTTCTGGGCTGTTTGTCTCAGGATCCATCCCCAGGGCTGTCTTTGGAGGAGCCGTCTGTGCATCCCATCAGGGCTGGGATGTGGTGCAGATCCATGGCAGGAGAGCTGGGGCAGCCCTGACCCCGAGCAGCTCTGTCACACAGGCTCACTGTGCAGCTCTCACAGAGTTCAGCTGCTCTCAGGCCTGCAGGGATTCATTTCCCCATGGCTTTGCCTGTGTTGTATTTCTTTGTAGGCTCAGCACGCAGGCAGAGCTTTTATCAGCTGTGTGCCTTTGTGTTGATATTTGGAGGGGTGTTTGTATTCTTCTGGTAAAGACCCTGAAAAAATATTAATGCTGTTCTCTTTTCTTAATCCTGTATCCTTTTCCTTTATCTTTAGCTAAATTGACTTTTTTGAGTCCCATCAATGAATTTAAAGACATGAGTCTTAAGTACAGAGCCATTGGATTATCTTAAAGAAAAACCAAAGAGAAAAGCTCCCAAAACAAACCAAGCAAACCCCAAGAAAATATGTTATCCATTCTGACAAGATCAGGTCACTCCTCGTTATGAAATTATCTGAGTCAATTGCTTTAATTAGCATTTAGCTTTCCATTACTGTGCTTCCTCACCATCTTTCCATTGGAAAGAGCAGTCTGGATGCTGATCTGAAGGCTTAGGAAGTGCTCTGCAGCATCTGATGTTTAATTGAAGCAGGGAGCAGCAGTGCCAGCTCTTCTCAGATGCAGCTAAGGGTATTCTGGGTATAAAACCATATTTTTAATTATCAGATCTGTTCCTAGATGAGACAGGTAACCAGCTTCTCCCTGGCTTCCCTGTCAATTTGGTTTGGAGTGACAATAGGTGCACCAGGAGCCAGCATTCTGATGGTGAATGTCTTGCTTTAAAATGCATAAGATTGGAGATGCATACATTCCTCCCTAATTGCAGGAAATTGCAGATCCCGGCAAAATTTGGAATGCAGCAACTTGTATAATTACATCTTCTGTCAGTTGCTATAGCTCAGCTTTACAGCCCTTCTAAAATATCTTCATAGTTTATAGGACAAGTAATGTCCCCATTACTGTTACTTTGGGATCACCCCTTTCATTATTCACCATCAGTTCCAAAGGACTGAGATTTTTCCTCATGCTGAACTAATAACAAGTGTTAAAAATTAGTGATTATATTAAGGTGACATTTTGCTTTAGCTGCTGTAATTATTGTTAAGCCAAAAGACATCAGTTAAGTTTCTTCCTGTTGCTGGGGTTGGGTTGAGTAAGAAGTACCAATTCCTGTACCTCAGGTCAGTTTGATTTTGGTTTTATGCAAACATTTCCATTTTATGGCCTTTGGAAATAGAGGGTAATGGGTTGTTGGGTTATTGGCAACTTAAGTGTTGCTATCTGCCACTGGTCATTGAAGGACAGATCAGGTATAGATCACAATTCAGAGTTTAATGAAATGTGTTGGCACCACTTATACCACCATCACAGCTGGGAAATGGTTGGAAGGTTGGAAAGGATTAACAGAAGGGTAATAGAGGAGTTAATTTGGTCTGGCTTTTTAAGAAGTGAGAAGAGTGTAATTTAACCAAGGCAAAGTTCATAGCTGGACCATGTTCTGTGAATTCCTAGTCAGAAGTGGAATTTTGAGGGTATTGGACTTTAGATGAAAGATGGTATGAGCAAACCCAGCAGCTGAGATGGAAATTGCTGAAAAGGGGCATGTTTTGAACCATAATTGCATTTCACTGCTGGAGTAGTGCAGTGATAGGGCAGTATCTATCTGCTGGAGACTGTGCTTAGAAACCCAAAACTATATGTCTCAAGTTTACCAAAATGTAGCAGAACATTGCAGAAATTACCAGGTGAGAGACTGTAGGCTGTGCTTTGTGATAGATTAGACTATTCAAAAAGTTCATTATGACTTTAATCCTCAAATGCATGAAAACTGGCATTAAGTGGGCTATTTCAAGTCTCTGTGTACAATCAGTGATCTCATGAGAAGAAAAACCTCATTTAGGCAGGACAGTGTGGGAAGTCTTCAGCTATTAAAATAGAAAGTGATGGTTTCCAGCTTTTTAAACTGGTTAGTCTTGAGTGTGTAGAGATTGCAGCAGAAAATTAAAACCCTTGAAAGCTGACAGCAGAGAAGCTTGATTCAATGAGACAAGGTTTATAGAGCTGCAATACTAACTCTGTAACTTTCTTAGAGGCTTGAAATTACATTTGGGCAAGTTACTATAAGACATGAATTTGAAATTAGGCTAAGGTGTTTCTCATAGTGAAACACCTGCTTACTCAGTGTTCTAGTGTTTCCAGAACAGCTGATTTCAGATATTGCTTTTGCTCTAACTTATGGGCTTTTGTATATAAGCAGCCAATGCCTTTAGATTATTTTCTGAAGGTTGGGGGCCTGATTTTCCTTCTCAGCAAATGTTTGAACTTCATGGGCTCTGCAGGGTCCTGTCTCCCCTGCTCTATAATATTTCCTAGCAGTAGGAGCTGCAGGATTTGATTTTTCTATCAATTATGCATTCAGAGCATCCCTTGAAATAGTGCCTTTCTCTGCTCCTCTGAGGCTGAATGGGTCACTGTCTGCAGCTAAGGAAGGAAAGCATTTGTCATACCCTCAACCATCATTGTTTAAAAAAAAAAAAGCAAACATTTTTGATAAAAGAAACTGGTGCCCCAGCCAAATTATTGTTTATTGTTAAAGAAGGATAAACCTCTCACCCTATTTATGTGTGGAAAAAAAAGCTTTGTTTTTATGTCTTTGGGGTCACACAGGCCTCCTGGGTTATTGATTTTTGTTCTGTACAAAGAGAAGCAGTGCTGGCATGTTCAGTTCCTGCTATATCTGATGATATTTGAGACAAACTCTGCTTGGGCATCCTCTTTGGGTGCTGCTTTTCATGGCTGTTCCATGTGCAGCAAGGTACAGAATGCCCGTTGAACAGTGAGGAAATTCTTGTACAGGAACACAAAGGGCTTGTGGGTGGGAGTTGTGGGCTCCCTCTGGCTGTTTTGGTGATACTCTACTGTATTTTAATATTTACAGGTGTTTCTCCTGTACTTACAGTGGACTCTGCTCTTCCCCCTACTATGTTATTGATACTTCTGCTTATTATTTCCTTTTGCTCATTTATTTTGTACTTGGTGATGTTTTTTCAGTGCTGACAAGGAGGGCTTTCTTAAAAGTAGTCTGCAAATCCTTGTTTATCCCTTTTTCTGCATCCTGTTTGCTGTATCCCAGATAGACTGTCAGCTGGGATTGCAGCTCTGCAAGGCATTTCTTGGGGGATGGTAGTGGAAAAACCACTAAACAGTGAGGTTTGTAACTTGTAAGGCAACACAAGGTTTAAATAATGATCCTTTATAAAGTGTTTGTACTGATTAAAGACAAGTGCTTGTAAGGTTCAGCCCTTGGATTTGGATTCCACTCTGGAAACAGAGAGCTCCTAAAGCAGTGTTAATTTGCCATTCCTGGTTTCCAGTGCTCAGCTGTCAGGATTTCTGTGCAGCATCCATCCCACTGACGTCTCCATCCCCATCCTGCTTTCATTTTTCACTTAATAGATCTTTATCTAAAATTGATGCTTGTCTGTTGAATTAGAGTCTGCTCAGTTTGCATGGAAGGCTGAGAGCTCTGGGCAGCTCCTCCAGGCTGCTGGAGCCATTGCTGGAGATGTTGTGATGTTCTGGGGAGCTGTGGGGAGCCAGGGTGGTGGGTGCCCTGACTGGCCTGGCAGGTGTCTTCTGTTCCTGCAGTCTGACTCTTCATTAATCTTATATTGCCAAACATGTAATATTTCTCTTCATCCTTTTTAACTTCACAGGCACAGGGGCCTTCTTAGACATGATGGGTTTAAAATAAAACTGGAAATGAGCTTCCTTTAGGAATACAAAATCATGCAAGTCAGATGCTGTTTGGTGTTTTCAGAGTTTATGAAATGTGTTGGGTTATTATGCTCTGATGGCAAAGGAGCATGACTTGGTGGCTTGGATATTGTGTCTGTTTATATTTCCTAATTTCCTTTCACTCCCCAACCCCAAAAGACAAGATCTGAGATTTTTTCTGTTTGTTCCTGGTGTCTGGGAGCACAAAGGAGGCTCCCAGGCTCATTGTGTTTCCTGGCAAAGGCAGTCATCACAGTTTGTAGTATCTGTACAGCTTGGCAAGGATAATTTGTATTCCATCCTCAATGCTTAGGGAGTCTTCTCCCTGTTCATAAGGGTAATATGAGAGGAGGAGTGGACAGATAGGACAGGAGACAGAAAATGTGCCATTTCTAGGCTTGTGCAGTGTGTTTTTTGGAACAATACTGTTCTAGCTGTTTCTGCAAAACTCCTAGAATAATACAAAGAGATTGTGATTTAAAAGTAATGGCACGATTCTGGTCTTTATCATCCACTTCAAAAGAAATTCCAACCATTTGTTTGCTCTTCCCTCTTTGAAGCTGGCAGCAATCCAATCATAAAATGGAAATGCTCCTGATTCCCTCTCCTCTTCCTGGAAGGAGATGTTTGGACCTTTCCTTGCTGCTGCTTTTTAAACCTTCATCTCTAGCTAGTGGCTTCCTTCAAGGATGCAGCTGTGAGGCTTTCAGGTTGCCATGTGAAGTTTTAACAAGCTGAAATGTTGACTTCCAGCATTTGGGAGACTGTCACTTCAGCTAGGCCATTACTGAAAATGATTTCAGTAACATGATGTGGGTATCTAGATCTCTTAGCATCTCTTTGGGATGTCTTGTGTGTTGGTTACATTCTCTCCGAATAAATTCACACTCAGCTTGCTTTTCAGCAGAAAAAGAACTAATTTGTGTGTAATTTTAATGCACTTTTTATTAGTGAGTTATTAAAAATGGGAGAGAGCTCAGCCTCTCTGGCATGATTCCAAGCCCTATGGCGTGAAGCTCATTACCAGAAAGGTGCAGGCAAATGTGAGGGGGCTGAGGGGCTGGAAGGTCTCCTTTTGAGGAGGAATCAAGTGAGCTGAGTGTGAGGGGCATCCAAGCAGTTGATGGAAGCAGAGCTTCAGTAGATGGGCAGCAGAAAGTCTGGGGCTGTCCACATGGCAAATTGTCCCATGGTCAGGGGAGGTGAATGTGGGTAACACTGTTGTGGCTCCAAAGCTGTGGAATGTGCAAAGAAACTGGAAGGCAGCTTACTTAAAATATGCAGTGTTACCTTTGCCATGATTTGCCCACTGAAGTCGTTGTTACAAAATTTATTCCAAGCCAGAGGATTCCTAGGACTGAAGATAGGTGAGACAGTACTGGCTGTTTTTTTCATTCATTGGGTAGAAGACATTTCAGAGGAGGTTGGGCTGAGGAGGTGCTGGGGGAATTAATCATGTGTGTAGGTGTTTGCAGGCTCAAAGCCCCTTCTGTGCATTGGTGCAAAAGTTAAAATCCACCATGGTGGATCAACCAAGCTGCCTTCCCTTTGGATGCTCCCCTTTCCAGCTCTGTACTGAGCCCATCTCTTCTGCTTTGGCTTGGCCATTTTCCTCAGTCAGGTGCCAGCCTGAATGGTTTTGTAAAGGCAGCATCCCAGTGATGTCCCAGGGAGAGGGTAAATCCTTTCCATACCTGATGGATGTCCTGCCTGCCTTGGTTCCACCATGCTGGGGACTAGAGGCCACCTCCAGCCAACTGTTTTATTATAGTGCTCATTCCTTTGCACATTCCTGCCTGTGGATATGCCAGCAGGAGCTGTGCCTGTGCACACTGCAGCCTTTGCCCTGTGCCAGCTCTGGGGGGGACAGGCTGGCTGTCACTTTGGTCCCTTTTCAGTCTGATCCCAGATGCAGTACTGCTCCCTGCAACTCCACTGGCTTGTTGGCTGCCTCTTAGAACATCAGAGTTATTACAGTTTTCCATTTAGCTTTAAGTTGCTAATACCTTTTGAAGGCTGAAGTTGTCTAAAGGAAAACATCTGGATGCTCTCAGGGCGGTTTGGCCACTGTCCTGTCCAAAGAGCAGCAGTGAAATTAAGAGTTGGGAAGGGAGAGGCCAACCCACTGCAGAGCAGGATACGTGTCAGTTTGAAAATGCTGATTCTTCATCAGCTGATTTTCCTCTGTGTTTGGAGTGGAATTTCTCAAAGTGCACCGGGTCCCTTTGGGATGAGGATGGTTCTGTACAAGTGGAAAAGATGATTATCGTGTTGTTATATTTATTTGGAGAGGATGTGCAGCAGTTTTCAGACAGCACTACGCACCTAATTGGGAATTCAAATTCCAGCTGGTAGATTGAGGCTGAAAGGCAGAGCAGTGGGATAGAAATGGGCAGGCACAAAAAGCTGAGGCTCCAAATCTTTTACAATATGTTTGTTTAATACAAAGTGGTCTATTGAGATTGTTTTGCAGAGTAAAATAATCGTTATGTGCTGACTAATGGGAGACAGCAAGCTGTTAAAGAGCATCAGTTAACCATACAGGAGGAGATTATTGAGTATTTTCACAAGCATTCAGGATGTGAAGAGTAAAGGATATTGCTTGAAGGTAACCCTCAGAGATTGTTAGCAATTGAAGTCTATAAACTGCAACAAGAGTATTTGTGTCCATACATATGTTTGCAGAGCCTTCCAAGAGGAACAGAACTGGAGTTAGCTTTCCAATTCCAGGTTGTGCTGATAGGAAATAAACAGTGTTTTGCTGAACCTGTTATCTTACATAAAATTGATAATTTAAAAAATTTCCCCTCTTAAGTTTATCTAATGGTATCCCAGGAAATACTAGTCCTCTTTATAGGAGACAGCATGTGCAGCATCCTTCTGATACTTGGGTGTGGGCTCTGTTACTGTTCTGTTTTCCTGGCTGTAGGGCTGTTATCCTTGTCCTTACAGCTGCTCCTGCTTCCCTGTAGTCATTCCTCTCCTTGCTGTTGCTGTGGGTTAGGACTCGATGCACTCAGTGCTGAGAGGAGCCTGCTGCTCCTCCATCATGTGCCTCGCTTAGTGGATAATAAAATTTTCCAGTTTTGACTGGTGGAGAGTATGAAAACCTATGTTTCATTAAGAATGCTTTTATACAGCCTTACTGTGCTTCTGCTTGAGTTTAATGTGAAAAATAAATAACATCTTGTGGGCTCTGTTTGCTGAGTGATGTTGTTGTTTGTAACTGACGGGAAATTTTTCCCATCCTGGAATCCAGTGTTAAATCCACTTTGTGCAAACATAATTTTCCATTTATTCATTGGCTGTGGGGAGACCAGATAACACTGAATTTATTTTTTCAGTTTTGTTCCTTCTGAAGTGATGTTAGAGAGTTGCACCTCAGTTATTCTTACAGCCAACAGCAAGAGATGTCCCTGGGATTCCTTGGGGATTTTGATAAAGAGGGACCCCTGGTTCTTGGACAAGGACAAAGATAGACTTCTCTCAGCTTCAATTCTCTGTTCAAATGCCTTAATCAACAGAGGTCTCCTTTAACAGATGGTTCTGCATCGATAAAGCCTTTAATGTGTTAGTAAAAATGCAGAGAAATTTACTCCTTTTCTGATTTGATTGATTTTCTTAATCTTCTTTAAGCGGAGGCTGAGGGGTGAGAATAACTCATCAGAAGACTATGGAGAAGATTAATTACTTGGCTGCAAAACTCATGAAGATATTCTGAAGGAAGATGTGGGATGAGTGAGCGAAGCCCTGGTGAAGCTGGTGTCAGCGGAGGAATTTGACTGTGCCTGCAGCCGTCACACCTGCAGTGTTTCACTGTCAGACACTGCAGACTGATGCCCTGCATGTCACACCCTTCTGAACCTGTTTCAGCAATAAAACCTTCCCCCTGATCTGGAGGGAAAAAATCTTCTTTTTTTTTTTTTCCTCCCAGACAGCAGCTGGTCTGACCCTGAGCAGCTGTAGCTTGACAGTGGGAAGTGCTGCAGGTGCTTTGTCACCTTAGGACTCTTGCCCTTGCAGCTGGGGCTGCTTTGAGCTCTGCCTGATCTCTGGTGCTTCAGAGAGCTGCCAAAATATCCCTGACTTTACAGGGAACTTGTCAAAGCTGTGATGTCTGAGGTACCTATATCTCAATGCAGATCTGCACATTTAAAACCCCAAGGAGTTGTTCAGCTTCACCCGCAGGCAGGAAAGGGAGGGGTTGCAGAGCAATTTCAAGGCTGGAAGGGGTATCATTAGCACTGAGCTTGACCTGAGCTGAGCTTTGGCCAAAGGATTCATCCCTGGAGCTGCAGTGAAGCATTTCATGGTTCATTATCCTCACAGTAGGAAACAATGTCTTACTCTGAAGCTGAATATCTTAACTCAAATTTTCATCCGTTTGATCTTCTCATGGCTTTGTCAGCAAAGTCTGATCTTTACCACCTTTCTTCCCACTTCCTTTTAGGAAGGAAAACAAACCCTGTGTCTGTCTACATGAATGGAATATTTTGAACTCTCTAAGTTCCATATTCTGAGGTTTGTTTTCTGGGCTGTGGGTCATTGGATGACCTGTCTGTGAATCCTACTCTCTGTTTCCCTGTGGTTTTTTGAGGCACAAACTCCAGAGCTGTGCACGAGTCTCAGGAGAGCTCTGGGATTCGTGCAGGTTGCAGAGGCAGCATCGCTTTTGGGAAACTTTGCTGCTTTTTGACTGAGTTGATTTGGCAGCTTTCTGCCATAGCAAAACCAGAAAATCCCATTGGGCCAAGAACCATTTCCCTGAAGGCCTTAGCAGGGTGCCTCTTTTACAGATGTTTCCCCACTGACAAGTGCATTTTGAGATGAGTCACTGAATTCATATTTAATCCACTAGTAAAATTGGCAAGGCAATTACCATCTTGCAAGTTCTTCAAATCAAATTGTTAGAGAACATTAAATCAAATGCTTTGGAAAAATCCCAGTATATACAATTGCTTTTATAATCCAGACTGTGATGCTGTCACAAGAAAAGCTTTTATTTTATTGGTGCCTGTCTTCAGTGAAAATGTGCTGCTTGGTACTCTTTTTGGTCTTGGCCTCCGCTTGTCTCTGCTCCATTATTTTCCTTTTCCTAATTGTTACCCCATAATGAGAACTGAGAATTAAGGAATTGCTCCCTTACAGTTGTCACCCCTACTTTTCAGCAGTGCCAAGTGCAGAAAGCATTTGCAAACTGAAATAATGCTGCTGTTCATGAGGCAGTTAATCTGTTATGACAACCTGGGGGCTGGAAGCACAGCAGGGATGAAGGTCACTCTGCTGGGTCTCCCTTTGTGCTGGGTGTGCCTTGCTCTGGAGCCAACCCACCCACTCCCCAGTACAGGGAAGCATTGAGAGGCCTTGTAGGTAAATCATCAGTGGAGGGGCTGCTGGACTGGGAATCTGCAAACAAATTACTGCAGGCAGCTCTCTGGGTACTGAGGCTGCTGTCTGGCTGAGAGCACGTTGGCTTAATTCAGTTTGCACTGCCACACACTTTAGTTTACACTCACAGCTGGCTCTTCTTTTTGGTACGTCCTAGTCCAAACGTGATGTTTTGTGTTGTTTCCTGGGGGAAGGATTTCTTTCACAGCAATGTACCATACCCTTCTCTTCCTGTTCTTTTTCTTCCCTCTACAGGTGGCAGCAAGAGAAGAACTACAGAAGGGAAGGTTCTCTGCCACTGCTCGAAAGATACAGGAAAGTGTTGAACTAAAACTGAGAGGTCTCACATCCCTTTGCGCTCTGAAGAAAAATGGAATGCACGGTTCATGCAGGCTGGTGCTGAGGAACAAACACCCTGCCAGCAGAGTGGGCTGTGGTCAGAGTGTGTCCAAGGAGGCTGTTTCAGCTGTCAGTGCTGCAGAGGTGATCAGAGAGCTGCAGGTGAGAGAGGCCAGGCTGCAGAGAGAGCTGGAGCAGCTGCGGCAGGAGTGCCGCCACAGGCTGGATGAGATTGCAGAAGGCTTGGAGGGAGTGATTTGTATCTCCCCTTGAAGAGAGACACCTGGGCTGAGAGAAGCAAAGGAATAGAGTGGCTTGGTCACGTTGTGCAGCTTGGTATGGGGGAGTGTGAGCTGAGGGACCTAATGTAATTTCTAATTCTTTAGCCTGGGAATCATAACTTGCCACTGCTTTGTGAGTTGTACTGGGATCACAACCTCGGTGCTCTCTCTGCAGCCCCTTTATTGCTAACCTTGCCAATTAAATTCTGCATTAGGCCTCAGTGGAAGTGTGCATAAATCTCCCTTTTATCTTCTGGATTTCTAGTTCTTCTGCCAAGCACTGGGCTCTTTTACAGCGCTCAGCTGCTAGGCACGGTATACATTGAGGCTGTGCATTGAAGTACTAATTGCATTCAATATTTTCCAGCAATTGGAAGAGTTCATTAGTCAGAAAAATCCAAGTATTGGAGAACATGAAAAATACCAAGGCTTAGAGAGATTGGAAATATTCAAGAAAGCGTGTTGTTTTAATTCAGTGGCTTGGAGCATTTGTGGCAGCTATAATGTAGTCACAATAAAGAAAAACAAATGCCTAATAATAAATAAAGCACTGTACTGATTTCATTTACTGGTGTAATGCACTTGAAGTAATTGGATTCTCAAAGAGAACAAACTAGAAACACATTCCATCAGGTTATGAGTTGCAATGAGATGGATAACTTATGGACCTGCTGTAGGAAGTTTCTGTGATACAGAAATACAGAAAGACCTTAACTTCCAAGCTTGAGGAGTCTCCAAGCTCTGTCTCTGAAGGCTTGGAACAGTGAAATGCTTTTTCTTTGGCCTTAATTTCCTACCCTTTTCTGGTTTGCTTTCAACAAGAAATATTTTTATGTTCTAGTTGTACACTTGGAGGAATAAATAATATTTAAAGAAACAGGTCTGCTTTTCATTTGTGAATTGCTGTGAGCAGTGGGATTTCTTTTGTCTGGGGAAGCAACCCCTGTGAGCAGGGTGTTTGTGTGTGTTGTGCAAGGCTGTCAGTCACAACCAGAGTTCCTGCTGGCACTGGGAGTGACACACAGTCCTGGAGCACAAAATCCCTGTGGGACTGGCAAGATCCGTGTCTGGGGCAGGTGGCCCCAGGCTGCTGCTCTTGGAAGAATCTCCACAGCTTTCAAAAGCCAATCCACACCACTCTTCTTTCCAAAGCATCTCTGTAGGTGCAGGGTACCTGTTTCAGGCTGGTACAACTTTGGCCAGGTGTTGATGTTTAATGCATGAGAGGACTCATTCAGACACAGGTTTCACAGAAAATTATTCATGAATGGGAACTAAGCAGTATATCCCAGTCCTAACAAGAGTGGCAGCACCAGTCTCTCTCTCTCTTTGAGTATTTTATATCCTCCTTTAGCTTTTATACAGGGAAATTTTCATACTGCATCACATTTAGGTTTAAAATGTTGCCCTCAAAAGATCTTTTCTTCTCCTGAGATATTCAGCAGAGAAGAGTGGGCAAATATTCTTGAGCATGGCAAGAGCCCTCAGAATCAAGTGCAGGTCTAGCTTATGCCCTGCTGTGGCTTCTCAGGGCTGGCTTAATGCTGGATGCCAGGATTTATTGTCCTGCTGTACACTGAGAGGAGTCATTTGGGGGATGGCTGATATCCTGGGATCACACTTAGTGCCCTGTGCTTTGGTGTCCAACCAAGGGCCCCCTTCAGCAGAGACTGCAACTGGCAGCACCTTGGCCCTGCCTGACCCTGAAAAAGTGGTTTTTTCTCAGGTGGAATGTCCAGAACAGCAGTGCTCAGAGTGTCTGTACAATGTGTGTGTGATGTACAGAAGTGCCCACAGTGACTGGCAGAAATCTGCACGGCACAAACCACACGGGAGCTGTCAGGAGAGCCAGTGGGCTAGAGCTGGAGCTGCTTGTCCTGGAATGTCCATCAAGAGGGGCTGCAGCTGAGGCAGCTGAAAAGTTCACCTTTCCACCTGGGGTGCTGTGCTGGCATCAGGAGCTGCAGACCCCTCGTGCTGTGAGCACAGGCAATACCGTTTTTGTCTTCTGGCACTGATCTTGCACTGCCTTTTGTTTCAGGTACCAATTAGCTTAAACCAAACCAGCTACTCTGCAGGCCCTGTTGAAGGTCAGCAGTCTGTTCTGAGCTGGTAGTGATTTAAATAAAATATTGCAGCCTCCTCTTTCCTTTGCCTCTCTTCTCAGCACAGAGTGCACGAAGTGAGAGATGCTATAAGAGCTTGGTGCTCTCCCACACTGAGTTTTGGAGGGTCATTTTTCCTTTTAAAAATCACAGCACCTCCCCAGGAGCTGGACACACAGGGGTTGAGCTCTGGTCATGCTTTGGTGACTGGTCACAACTCTTGAGGCATATCAGTGCATCTGGAACACAGCTCTCCAGTCCTCATGAGCTTGGTGAGCCATCAGCTCTCTCTCCACTACTGCTGGGAGATGATGAAGGATAAACACCTCTTAAAGCCTAAGAAAATATCCCTGGATCAACACCAGCTGCAGTGAGGGCAGGAAAGTGAACGGAGTGACCACAGTTACACTTAATGTGATATAACCTAGGAACAAATAGATATTTGTCACCTCACACCATTGGCATGGCATTTGTGGTATTTTCCTGTCTCTGGGGCCTGGCCCTTTGTCAGCAGCTGAGGATGCTGCAGAAGGGGAAATGGCTGCCCTGGAACAGTATGACAACCAGCATCCATGTTCCTGGCTGGTCTGTGGCAGATGCTGTGACAGGAGGAGGGTAACTCAAGTGGTACATGCCATCCACGGGCTCCTGCATGCTTCTGAAATGTTAAGCATTACTTCACAGAAATTGGAGAGTGTTGTAAACAACCCTCTACAGGCTGAAAACAAAGACAGAAGCTGTTAAGAGGTTTGCCCTTTGCCATACCACTGTTCTGGTTGTACATTTCCCTGTGAAAGCAGGGATCTGCCCTAAAATTTTTGGTGTATTTGAGCAGACAAGAGTAGGTGGGTATTGGCTGGGGAAGCTGTGTGAGTGCCACACTGGGTACAGGAGGTTGAACTCAAGTGGTGGGGGAAGGCTGGTGGTGATGCTGTCCAAACATCTGGGGTGGGCAGCAGTGTTTGGTTTGCTTTCTGCTTTGTTTGAAGCTGTTCCCCTTGTTGGTGCATCCTGAAGGGGTAGTTTGGGTTTGGATCCAGTTGGGAACTAAGTGATGCTGGGAAAGAGAGGAGCCTGTGCTGGAAAAGCAGGAAAAGGGTTAAATCAGCACCTGGCAGAGATGCTGCACGTGCTTGTCAGATACCCCTGGCGAGGGTCAGGCAGGGAAGAGCTGTCCCAGATGTTCACGTGGTGACAGCTGACAGCACAGGCTGTCCCCTGTCACGGCTAACCCTCCTGCTGGGGCTGGGAGCACCTGGCCTTTGGCTTTATGCTCTGCTGGTGCTTCACTGCAGACAGGCTGAGATACTGCTGCAGTGTTTAAACCACATTCTGCTGATGGATTGCTTTCCAGCAGAGCCTTAAGAGAAGTTTTTACAGGACCTGTGTGTGTGCAGGCTCTGGTGGACCAGCATGGAGGTGTTTGTAGGAGAGCACAGTTTAACCCATTGCTCTAACTGCTTCCCAAGCATCTCGCTAGGAAAATGGAATTGGCCGTAAACACTTAATTAGCTGATAACTCTGGCTCACACTGTGTAGCTGGAAATGTTCCTCCCCAAATAACTGAGCATCGTTTAGCTTGCAGTCCAAACAGGAGGCTCCCTTTGCGAAAGGCAAGCGCAGCATCCCCAGTCACCACTCCAGACAAGGCTGCGCCTGCTGGTAAATAAGGGCTGCAACCTATGTTTAAAAATAAGAGCTGCTGTGAGCAGTGATTTCCAGCCTGGAGTGTTGTGGGTTCCCTGTGGGATTCCTCCAGCAGATCCTGCTGGAGCATGAGCTGCTAGCAGTTGGTGTGAGTGTGTGTGTGGCAGCGTGCTGCAGCTCAGTGGGAGTTAACAC
>VWYP01002595.1:0-39322 GCA_013400435.1 Pycnonotus jocosus | reverse complement strand
TAATATATATAGTGTATATATATGATATATAAAAATTATATAATTATCATGAGACTGTAGGTCTGATTTTTCACTTGTTCTGAAGCTGCTGACATTGGAAATTTAATGTTGCAAAAACAAGGTGGTAGTTAGCAGGAAGAGATAGGAATTCCACAATCCAGGTCAGAGAAGCTGGATGACTATCCCCCACCCACAGCCCTCCTAAACACAGTGTAAATGACTATTTAAAAGGAAAGAGCTTCTAATATTACTTTTTTTGCAAGTGCAAAAACAGGAAAGACATGTAGACCTAACTTTCCTCCAGCAGTGATATATACAATTCCATAGTAAATATGCACACTATGTGCACAGGAGAAATCCCCAGGAATTCCAAGTTGAAAAACACATATAAAAATAAAACTCTTCACTGATCAGAAGTCCCAACCCCCAAGCTGACAACAACTGCAACACTTAGTGTACTTAGAACTAAAGCAGCTTGTACTCCTGGGTCATGGGACTATAAGCAAGACTGGGCGAGGCTACATTTATCCCTTCCATGAATCTGGGCTGTCAGGAAAGGGACAGGTAAGGTCTGTATCGTAAAACAAGAACTAATAAATTCCATTCTACTAGACACTGGCAGAAAAAGCACTGATGTTTGGCATCAGTTCCCAATGCACTAAAGTAAGTGTTGCTTCTTGTTTCCACGCTTTGAAAGCTAGTGGGAATAGCTACAGATTTTAAAGAATGAATTAACGCCATTACATATGGTCTGATCTTGGTTTAAGGCTAGCACATGTGCAACTGTGCCTTTAAAAATAAGAACAGTTCTTATCCCAAGTGAAAGCACTAGTCACGTCGGTCTTTTAAGTAGTTACACAAAATTGCGTAACAGTTTATTAAATATTATTACATTGTCACAAGGTATAAAATTCCAAAGGGAGTGTTGCCAGGGTTGATGCGTGAGTGCTAACTAAGGCAGATGAGCCAGGAGGCAGCAGGAAAAGCTGCTGCAGGAGTCGGAGAGCCGGCTCTGCCATGGAGCATCCACTAGGTGGAGGGAAAGCCTGTGCCTTGCAGGGACTGAGCACACAGGGATAACTCAGCCTGTCTCCCCAGCGGGACAGAGCAATGTGAGACAAGGCACACACCGTGTTCACAGTTAACAGGCATTTAGACGATCTTACTTATCCTTCAAAACCGCAGGGAAGGAATGATTGCCTCTTACTCCAACTGTTGGTTTTGTTTTATTTTTTAACTGAAGATAGTTATGTATTACATTAATATCACCTCTGTAGAACCAGAAAAACACATCCACCATCAATATTACGGTGAAGAATCTTAGGCTAAAGACCATAATGAGATTTCCAAAGAGCACAGTTAAACAGGAATGGGGGTTTATTCACCTTTGTGAAAAGGTAGTTGTTGCAAGCCTGTTTTGGATATGACCTTGAGAGGTCTACACTTTAATCAGAATAAACATTTTCCTAACAAGAAACATCAGGATTTGAAGTACAGGTGCAGTCAAGGTTCTTACTTGCACTACAAGAAATGGACTACAAAAAGCTTTACAGCAACACAGAACACATCTATCTGCAGATAAATATGCTTACCTATCTATGCTTCCTTTCAAAAGGAAGAAAAACTGTGAAAGCAAATGCTCCTGCAAAACCCACAAAGTCCCTCGTTCACCTAGTGCAATTAGCAGTTATCTTGTCACTGCAAAATTCAGAAACAGATAATTTTCCTTAAATTCTTTGTCAAATATATTAGGGAATTTGACTATTCCAACTTTAGTTTTGTTTAATAGTGGTTGCTATATATTACATACTCAGGGGTATGCCAGCCATTTGATAGAGATTTCTGTTCTGATGGCTAAATGTTTAAGGACTGAGCGGAGGGGAAAAAATTATCTTACACCTAAGGAAATACATGAGAACACATGCTGTTTAAATTGCAATGTCTTAACAGTAATTTGGGGAAAAGTGGGGAAAAAGGAGGGTTTACTTTTAATACATTTCTTCTTTTGCATCTCACACCCTATTAAAATTAAAACTATTTTCTTCACTTTCAAAACCTATTACCTACTCTTATTTCCTTCTTGCTGTAGCCCTTGTCAGCCCTCAACATCCACTTCCTTCAAAAACAACAGAAGCTCACTGACCTATTACACATTTGAACCAAAACAGTTGTATGAAATAAGGGACTCCAAGACATGCAACGTTTTGTCATGTTCCTGATACGGCTCCAGATGCCTCAAGCTGTACAGGGTTGAAGATTCATAAAAACCAGTCCTTCTACTGAGTCAAAATCATGTTTGTTTAAAAACAAAGCCCAGTTTGGTTTAAAAGCTCTTTATGCAACAGCATTCTGCCATCAGTAGAAGCCTTTCTACATGCATTTCTAACCATACATCAATTTGACAACATAAAGATTCAATATATTAAGCTCAAGCTATCTGGGCGATAATTCTGTCCGAAAGTAATTTTACTTTCAAACAAAAGATGAACATATTGTATATAAAGTATCATAGTTCTGAAGGCATAATTATCTAAGGACAGACTCAACTCTTCTGCATGACAGGCAGAAAATAATCAGAATCATTAAAGTTGGAAAAGACTTCCCAGACCACTGAGTCCAATCTTTGCCCCAACACCACCATGCCAACTAGACCACAACACTAAGTAGAACACACAGACTTTTACTGTACACCTCTAGCATCTCCAATACTTTCCTGGGCAGCCCATTCCAATCCCTGACCACCCTTTCAGCGAAAAAATTCTTCCCAATGTCCAATCTACAGAGCCTTCCTACCTTCCAGCAGATCAACACTCCCACCAAACTTGTCACCTGCAAACTGAGTGAGGGTGCCCTTGATCCCCTCCTCCAGATTGTCTGTAAGGATATGACACAGAACTGGACCCAGTGCTGAGCCCTGGGGAACAGCACTGGTGACCAGCCACCAGCTGGATGGAACTCCATTCACTGCTGCTCTCTGGTCCTGACTATCCAGCTGGTTTTCACTCAGTGAACAGCGCACCTGTCCAAGCCATGGGCTGCCAGTTTCTCCAGGGTAATGCTTTGGGAGATGGTGTCAAAGGCTTTAGTAAAGTCTAGACAGAAAACACCTGCAACTTTTCCTTCATCCACTAAGAAGGTGACCCTATCATAAAAGGAGATCAGGTTGGTCAGGCAGGATCTGCCTTTCACAAATCCACGCTGACTGGGCCTGATGCCCTGATTGTCCTGTATATGCCAGTCATCACACTCAAGATACTCTGTTCCATAATCTTCCCAGGCTGACAGGCCATAGTTCCCCAGATCCTCCTTCTGACTCTTCTTGTAGGTGGGCAAATCTCCAGTTATCTGGTTTTAAATCTGGTTAATCAGGATTGATCATAAGTGATGCACAGTGGCTTGCAAAGGTATTTAATCAGCTCCCTCAGTCCTCTTGGGTGAATCTCATCTGGCCCCACGGACTTGTGAGTGGCTAAGTGACATGGGAGGTCATTTCCTCCTGAGTTACAGGAAGAATATTCTGATCCCCATTCCTGTTTAGCAGCTTGCTTGGAGGATATTTGATCTCCCTGTTAAAGACTGAGGCAAAGAAAGTGTTAAGTACCTCAGCCTTTTCCTCATCCTTGGTGACAGTGCTCCCCATCCACATGCCCATTAAAGGATGGAGACTTTCCCTGGCCCTCCTTTTGTTGTCAATGTATTTGTAAAAACATCTCATCTTACACAGCAGTGACCAGACTGAGCTCTAGCTAAGGTTTCCTCTTTCTTATTTTCTCTCTACATAACTTACTAACACCCTTGTGCTTTTCCTGAGGTGTCTGCCCCAGCCTACATAGGAAGCAACAATTGCAAGATCTTAAGTCAAATGAAGCTGGTGAAGGGTCTGGAACACAAGACGAGGCGTGGCTGAGGGAGTTGCGGTAGCTCAGCCTGGAAAAAAGGAGGCTCAGAGGAGACCTTATGACTCTCTACAGTTACCTGAAAGGAAGCTGTGGTGAGATGGGTGTCAGTCTCTTATTCCAAGCAGCGTCAGGACAAGCAGAAATGTCAAGAAGTGTCAAGAAAGCAAGAGAGGTTTAGTTTAGACATTATGAAAATTTTTTCATGGAAAGGGTTGTAAAGCACAGGAACATACTGCTCAGGCAAGTGGTGGAGTCAGTATACCTAAAAGTGCTGAAAAATATGTGGATATGGCATTTGAGGACATGGTTTAGTAGTGAACATGGTGGCAGTGCTGGGTTGACAATTGAATGTGGAAATATTAAAGGACTTTTTCAACCTTAGTGATTCTATTAAACACTTGATACATGATGGATTACCAAGATTTTAGAAAGTTACATGAAAACATTAATAATTTTACAAAGAATAACAGCACATGGTTCTATAATTCTCATTTTAATTTATGAGTTGAGAAGAAGTCTAACATGACATAAAACAAAAATGCTAAAGGGATAAATTATCTGAATCCTTCCAATATTTAGATGTAAAACCTAACCACAGATACAGAAGGGCTAAGATATGCACATAAAGCAGATCTCACATCAAAAATTTTATAAGAAAAGTCAGATTATGAGTTTATCTAACTTAAAAGCTTTGTATATTTCATGTAAAAGACACATATGGATATAAGGATAAAAATCCAGATAATTTCCAAAATCTTGGTGAATCACCAACTCAAAACATGAGAGTATGTCCTTCTGTCTCAAGATTACACACTGTACTCTGTGGTCTAGCAGGTCAGGACCGGGAAAATTTAGTTGTCATACACTGATATTACTTTAATGATAATATCAGTTCATGTTTAATCTCCCCAAGTCAGTTTGGTGTGTGACCACTAGAGGGAAACAGCGAAAAGGAAACAGACACGGCTGGAGGTTACTACTGGTCAAAGACCAATAGTAACCCTTACCCTGTTTCTGCTACAGTCCCTGGGCATGGAAACCTCCTTTCCTTCGCAGACAATCAAAACCAGGCCAGTTTTACCTTTAGCCTTTATAATTACATTTGAGACACACTGCTTAGTGAGGATTAAGTTTTCCACAAAGCATGCAAGTAGCAACAATGACATTTAGTGCTGAATAGATGATGGTGAATTAGAAATTGTAATAGAGATTAAAGAAACTACTCTGAAGTCAGACTTCTCAGCCAGTTCAAAACAGTGAACCAACTAAGAAAACACTCATTTTTAGTTGAGATTGTCCAAAGGCATAGTACCAAATCAATCTGACAAATGTTCTGACGCAGAGTTTTTAGAACTTCATCTAACAAGAAGTAGTTAAGATTCAACTTAATATAGCTTTTTAAAAAGTATAATACCAGACACAGAAAAAATTGGGTACATGTCTCTCAAGCACCATGTCCAAGCAGAAGACTTTCCTTTACATTCACCTGCTCTGTCATTAGTCTGCAAACACACAGCTCATCATTAAAAGCACTTTAAAATACCAGCCAGATTAACAGGCACAGGATTTCTTCATATACAGGTTATACATAAAGTAGGCCCTCACTAAACTAGTTTTCCCTGTATGTATGCTCACTTTGAGAGGCATCAGAAGAAACAAAGTTTTAGTTAAAGCCTACCAAACACATTTAAAGTCATGAAGTAATGACACAGACATATTTCATCTGAAATAAAGTTATTTACTCTATTCATAACACTTAATTCATAACTTAGTTTTACACAGGCTTATTTAGGAGTTTGTAAAACTGTTTTATGAAATGGAACTTTCAGAAAACTCATCTTTGAAAATTACAATATTAACTGATATTACATACAATATTAACAAACATATCAGTAACGACATTAAACTCACTTGCCAAACAAAAATAACCTCCACACTATCATTGTTCATTGAGGCAAAAAGAAACAGACTGCTTTTATTTGCTGAAAGCCAACACCCTCTGTGTTAAGAGGAAAAACAACTTCAAGCACAGCACAGGTCTCTACAATAAGCTGACCTACCCTGCCCTTGAAGGAAAATCTGGAAACTGTTTGGAAAACAGCTCACAAAAGGCTACTTCTAGTATGTTAGAGGAAAGAAAATCAAAAGATCTAGGCCCTAAAAGGTTCAGAACTTTAAAGATAAATGTTATCATGAGTTCTACACAAAATTGTAATTCTGAACTGGTGGTCCTTATTAGGCTGTGTAGTAAACTTTGGGACACCATTTTGGTCTTACTTTGCTTTCCAGAGGGGTAAAAAGTGTAAACAAGATAAAGGGTGCCAGTACAGAGCTGGTACCAACAAAAAAACCTCCCTGCAATAAGCATTAGCTATAGAACAGTATAATGAAACAAGCAGTTTAGTGCCTATTTTAACTCAAATCTTCTATAGTAAATTATCTTATTTCATGACAGCATGTCTGTTTTGTACAAGCTGTAGGGCCCTTCCTGTAGGAACTTGTGCCTTCATTGCACACTGTCCTACGAAAAAACCAGGCAACTGCAGAAACACATTCAGTATATACATAATCAATTATTTTGTACACTCTTATTTTCTACATACTGCTGAAGTCCAATCCCATTGTTGACTCTCTCACAGCAGTGTACCCCTGAAAAATTCCATCGTGAGAAAGCTACACATGTGTTAGGAGCTGACAAACTGAAACTGATGCTGTTGCCTGCTGAGATCACAGTGTGCATTTGGGGATGTGACCTAAGACTTCAGGAGAATGGCCATATTCTTGCTGTTGACTGCTTTGAACTGCAACTGACTTTATCCCCTTGTGAAGTGAGGGGAGGGAAACTCCCACCTGATGGTAGGTAAGGTGTTGTTTCCTGATCATTCCGCATGGCAGTGATAAAATACATATCCTGTCACCAGATTTTCATATTCTGACAGATCTGCTTATAGTGCAGTTCAGGCATTGAAAAAGCAGCAGCCCTAAAAATGATGAAATTGAAACTGTTGTATCTGCATCCAAAAGCACTCCAGACTCAAATCTGCCTCACAGTTGAGAACAGCAAAGAAAAACAGCAGTTTTGCTGCGTAGCACAGGGCTCTTGCAGCAAGACATTATATATCAACAAGGAGGGCATAGAACCTTTCTAGTCAAGTGTAACACAAGCTTTTCTCCTAAATGCAGCCTCAGAACCCTCATATTTCAGACTTTTTTTTCCCATATGGCCAAGTTCAAATCCATAATGGAGCACGTTTTTTACTCCAGGTCCTGTCTACTCAGGTGGATACACTGAGAGGCTACATATGACTCGTACTGTCAGCTGAACATTCTCCATCTGTCTAGCCAGCATGATGGCCTCTGTTCAAGAATTAAAACACAAACCGGTCCAGTAACTCTCGGAAAATCAATTAGATGTACTTGCACAAACTTTGAGTCCTGTGTGTTGTTTGATTAGATTGTGGCAGCTATAGTTTAAGTAGCTGATATCTTTGCCCTTTCTTTGTACTTCGCAAAATTGACAGGTTTACCTAACAGATTCCCTCAAACCCACTAAATATCACTAAGCACATGAATTACATATTTTCTGCTTAACCTTGCTTAGCATATTTGGAGACAGGTATAAACAAGAATGGAAATAAGTAGATGTTGCACTTTTTGAACTGCACATGGATAAAGCAAAACTTGAAGGAGACAGAATTTAACCAGACCTTTTACTTACATCTGAAAATTCTGAGAACCAGCAAATTGAGGCAAAAAACCATTATCTTGTTAAAAAAGAAGTGTTTCAAGGCAGAGGAATTCTTTTGCTGGGAAGCAGAAAATATAACACAAGCAAGGAATAGTTAACTGCTATGTAAGAAATGTGCTTTTTACCATAGAATCAGAATGACTACAATGCAAGATCTCTAGTACCACCTCCTGCTCAGAACATGTCCAATTACATACTCAGGCCTACACCCCACAAGGATGAATTCTTCAGAGAATTATAATATCTATTTTTAAAGCCAAAGCAATTGTTACGAAACATAACTGGAACACACAGGCAAAGAAACACTGGGTTGGCCAAAGTGAAACAATCTGCTTTGTTTATAATTAATCAAGTGTGTTGGGCTGGCATGTACAAAGCTTTAGTCCAGCTTTAAACAGTACTAACTGTAACTGCTTTATTAATAAGCTGCAATTTAACACCTGCTGTTCGATCGTGGGCCCAGGAACAGCAAAAGGGTGCCAAGACAGACAAAGAACTATTGTTTTCAGTCCTGAAAGGGAAGTTTCAACAGTTTGGAAGTGACAACATTTAGGTTTGCTGCAGTAAACATGCTTGTGTAGTCAACTGAAACTGCTGATTCACTGGCATTCTCCTAGTCTTCTTGCAGGAAATACACAGTTTTCAGCAATAAGTGCACTTAGCAAATTTAGCAACATCAAATGACATGCACTATCATATGTATTAAGAGTTTCTGCTGATACTAGTGCTAAAATAATAGAATGTACAAGACATACCCATGTTTAGTTTCCCTTTTTAAAATTTAATTAATATTTAATTCAATTTTAAAGAAAGAACCCTCTGTTATTGATAGCAAAGGAATAACAACCTGAATAATCCATCTAATCTTTCCCTGAAAGTGCAGCTGCTTACAAAATTGACAAGTTTCAGTACCACCATCATCAGGGCAAGTAATTCTTATCCGCTGAGCATCCTCAAGTGTATTTGTTTGGTTAAACAAGTGATTTTACAGTAATACACAAATCCTCATAAGTTATTTCAGATTACCAACGGGGTAGAAAGATGGACACCTTTCTCTATTTGACCCTCCATTCCCTCAGTTTTCTGATGCCTACGTTCATATCAAACAATATGGGATATTTAAACAGTATCAGTTAAATATTAAACCCATTCTTTCTCACCTACTATTTAAAATAGGTGTGCTCAAGAGCACAACTTACTTTTCCTCTGCAGTCAGTCTATACGTAAACATTAAAATAACAGCAAAAGCATATTTTCATGCTTGATCTGTTTTCAGAGACAAAAAAGGATCTTTTTACTGACCTACAGTGAAAATTATATTGGAAGAATTACCTTAGGAGGTTCCAAGAAATGGCAAGGGCATTAAATTTAAAGAGGAGGTGGCCCAGCCATCATGTGTTTCCAAAAGTATTCTGTCAGCCCTTTGGAGTCACATTAGGTTCTGGAGTTACTCGCTTTTTCAGGAGTTTCACTGGATAATGGCGGTGTGTGTGCCTCTCAAAAGAGCCAAAAAGTTACCTCCACTCAATGTTACTATGTCTCATTGGTACTTGTGCACTCCACCCATGCGGCTGAGCACTCCTCCCCACATCAGGGGGATTAACTGTGATCTATTAATATCACCTCATTGAGTTTCACTATCACGAAAGCTCACTAAAGAAAAACCACCTCCTAAGAAGTCATTTCAGAAAGCAAAAAAAGTTCAGCTTTGGTAGACTGAGGCATACAGAGTACCCAAGACTTTTCTATTAAGGTGTTAATGCACAGTATTTTTTGAGGTGATGAGTAACAATTCTGAGTAAGCAGCATACAGTATTTGGCAAGTGCCAACTTTCAACTGTTTAACCACTCACTACTTTTGCATTGCAGCTCTCTACTTTCTGTTCTTGATACCAAGAGCTTACCCTAATTTGGAGGGACATTTATCACCCAAGTCAAGCTTGACATGGGTCTCTCTCAATGAACAATATTGTTTTCAAGGGAGACCTTGCAAAACATGCTACCACTCTGCCATGGAAAACTCAGACTCCTAGAGATAACTGCATGTCATTCTGCTGGTGACAAACCTTGACATTCCCCTTACTTCTATTAAATGAAAGTATACACTATCAAAATGATCTACCACAGTTTTTACCAGCGAATTAATAACACTTCTGAGTTTACTACTGGAATCCTACTTGTTTATAGCAATGAGACTGGCTATTAACTGCACAGCCAGCTGAAAGCTGACACTTCCAGAGTCCTGGTCACCTGAAGACTGAGCATTAATCTTGAGACCAAGTTCACCTTAGCCATGTACATCACTCTTCATTAAGCAGCACTGCAAAAATGTTGACTGACATATTCAACAGCTTAGTGGAGCGATAGTGTCACAAGCTTTTCACATTATTTGATACTGAATTAGCACTTTTGCAAGTGTTTTCCTTCACACAGTATTGCACCCAAAGGAAAACACTCTGCTAATTTGCAATTTGAACCGTAATTTTCAGGCACCCATTAGCTATTTCAGAACATCCTGGTTCACCAGCCTGGCTATGCAGTGATCAAAAATTTACTTTAACCTTTCTATTCATTTGATTCTTGAATCAATTAGTATATTTGTTAATTTAAGAGAAAGACAGGAGTAAGCCATCTCAAGTAAATTCACTATCTTTTTGGGGCAGGGGCTTGAGAGAAGAGTTCAAGGCCTCTACTAAGGCTGTGAAGACTACCTGCTAATGCTCTAACTAGATGGGAGATAACACATTTTAATTAGGAACATATAGGTGATGACAGCTTTCACAGATACAAAGATTTAAAATTATCTTAAGTGCACATCTATGTACAGCTTCAGATTCTCGTAAGCAGCTCCCAGTAGAATAACAGGCAAGCCCAGCTGTGAACTGAGATAGGTTAGATTACTTATTAAGTTTCTTCGTGTAGACAATCCCCATACTTTACAAAGTACTAGAAGAAGTAAAATCATTTAAGAAACCGAACCAAGCCCACACAGCACAATAGTTATTATCCAAAGCAGCTGAGCTGGAAAGAGTGAAGTTGACAGAAGAGCAGCACAAACTTAACACTTACGTACACATGAGAAAAATGGAGTTCGAAATTTACTTGGTTATAGGAAATACTGTGCAGTACACATACAGGACAGGATCTGCAGATAGTTCTAGAGATTAATCAGATTTAGTGTCTGCAAGCGGAGTAAGTTAAAGAACTCATAATGTTGTAAAATGGCTGCATACAGGATCCACAAAATAATCCCATAATCTATCTAAGACACGCAGGATCCTAGTGGGAATACTGACTTCTATTTTCATGCTATATTTCACAGACAGATGAAGACTGAGTTTGGAAGACAGCCATGCAAGGTATCAGAAAGCTGTAAAAGACATCCATGTGAACAGCAATTGAGGAATTGAGAATGTTCTAGCAGAAAAGACGAGAAATGTTAAGTGTTTCAAAAATGAGTGGAACGATCACTTTAGATTCACTGTAAGACTACCTAATAAAGGAAAATTCATGTTTTATGAGGATGGCAAGAAATCCCTTTGATAGCAGAAACAGGCTAAAATGATTCCACAAGCCCCTTTCCCAATCTGACTTACAGTGAAACACAGCACCTAGTAAGGATTACTTTAGTTCATATTAGAGGAAGAATTACTATTAACATTATGACTCTTCCTTCAGAACAGTACTTCGGTTTATTTCTTTGGTGATCTTTATACCACTCAGATGTTACTGAAGAGCAGAAACAAAAAGACTGAAGGACAAATGAATTTGAAAAGTTAGGGTGCTCAGACTTGAGACAGCTACATCCTTCTACATATTTCCTACTCTACCTAAAGCTCTGGTCAAAATCCAAAATAAATAAGCTCATTCCTGCCAAGTTCAGAAGCCTGTGCTTGAACACTTTCCATTATTTAGTTATCAAGGAGCAGTTTTGCAAACACTTCAAATTCAGCTTTGCTGGAAGATGTCAAATGTGAATACAGAACTTAAGTTAAATATTTAACATCAACACACAACAGTGACAGAAACAGCAACAAAAACACACCAAGTTCCTGCATACGCTTGAGCAACAGTTCGTAGGTTTTTAGTTTCAAACTAGTACAGGGTGTTTCTGTAACACCTTTAAGCATGTCTCTGCCACTCAGTGGCTTGCCTATACGTTTCAGTCTTTTTAAAAGGCTTTTAAAATAGCTTTTTACGAGTCAGCAGAGGTATCTGAATGCTGCCCTCCAGCCTCCTCAGGCAAGCTGCACTACTGCTGCAAGCCAGAACCTCACAATGCCACAGCAAGAGTTGGTCCCTGGCTTCCAGAGCAAAATTCATTACCACAAAAACAGTAAGAGTGTATGCTATACAATCCATATCAGCTTCAAACAGAAATATTTAGAGTTTGTTGCACGCTGCAGAGGACCAGACAAAAGAACAAGGAAATCCAAATCAGGGTAATAGGAAACAATAGTTGACATCAAGATTATTTAAGGAACTTGTTCCAGCACTTAGGACATGGATATTGACATAGGCAAAAGGAGATCTCATCATCACACTCCTACAATCCTCATTATGAGCTTGATAAATAAAACTGATTTTGAAGTTCCATTTTTCCCATGCTTTTCTTCATCTGCACTGTTGCTTCCACTTATATCAGTCTTGTGAATGGGTACAGGAGGAAGTATGACCAGAGGAACTTGTATTAGTATGAAATGCCAAAAAACTGAAATACTAGGGAGCCACAGTTCTTTTCAGAGCTCAGCCATAGCTGCTGAGGAAGCAAATACTTTAAAAACCACACATTATTGAAACAGCCCAGCTCCAGGAGAGGAAGTAGAGGGAGAAATGGCAACGGACACTTCCTGTTCCTCCCTCCTATATGATGTATCTGAAGTCACATTACTGGAAAAGTTTTTATTTTAAAGTAATTAACAAGACTGTATTTATAATTAACATTCACTCATCAATATTAGAATATTTACCATTGCTAGAAATTGACAGTCACTATTTGTCAATAATATAGTAAAAGCTGATAAAAAAATTATAAAGGTTGCAACATCAAAGTAGACTTCTGAAAACTATTTGCAGCATTTCAACATGCACTTAAATACAGTCTACACAAACATCTAAACTACTTGATCTGGCAGCTCCTCAATGGTCTGCCAGAAAATATGAATGCTAAATTTAATGTACAAAACTATTTATTGATGGCAGAAATTTATACTTCTCATTCAGTATCTACTTTAAAATTTGTTACATTAGTATGCTGTGTCAAAATGCTTCTGTATAATTTCTCGGCATATACTATTCATTTTAAATTATCTTATTAATTTCAGTGCAGGCTGGCAATAGATTTGGAGTGATTTATTTGCACGTCTTCATTGCTATTATCACCATACTAAATCTATTCTAGGGCAGGATTAGAAAAAAAGCAGAAAACTACCCCGTCTTCACAGAATGTTACAGCTCTACTTAAAATTGCTGAAAGCCTGTGGACAAGTTAAACATGTAGTACCTTTCTGTTCTCTCCCCTTCTTGTTGATAATATGAGCTCATTATTTCACAACTGAAACTCTGATATTGGTTTCTGACCTGATTAATGGGTCAAATTTTCTTGCTCTGGCATCCCCTGCTAGTAAAATATTACTATGAGTAAGTTACCCCTATTTGCATTTTTCAATGTTTTCTTAAAGCTAAATAAAAAATAATCTCATAGATCAATATTTATATACAGTATGCAAACAAAAGCTTGACTTTAAGTATGATTAATGTGAAATTTCTTAAGGCATTTATAGGTTGAAGGAACAGGTAGATGCACTTGGATCTCAGTCTGAAGGTGACACATTCCAATTGCAGAACAAAAACTCTGAGAAACTCTGGGTGCTTATAATCAAGTCTGAAGTGAAATTTAAGACTTCCTCTAACAAAAGTTACCCATGCATGATTTCTTATATTTAAGTTCATTAGAGAAATAACACAAAGAAAGCAATTTTAATTTATAAATACTTCAATATTTACTGCAATATTTTACCTGAAGTCCTTCATCCTCTTTATCAAGAAGCTGATACGTATTACCAACAGATTTAAGCAATCTGACATTAACCCAACCACTCAAAATCGGAACAACTACAGCAGGTAGAGAGATTCCATAGCTCTGGGTAGGTTACTTTGTTATTATTGATGCTTCTCAAGTGCACAAGGTTGTGTGGTCTGTTTTCATCCATTGGGACTTTTGCAATCATGTTAGATGATGGGCAAAAGCCCACCTCTACCCCTTGTCCTCTCCACCTGGCTGCCCTTCCTGCTTCAACACCACAATTACTGTTACTAGCAGCATTTTTCAGTAATAGCACATTCAGTAATTCTTTTAGAACAGTACATTGACAAAATTACCGTAACAGTGGTAATTTTCAGACCACTGTAACAGTGAAATTAATGGTTCTTAACACTATAGATAAGGTAATTGCTAATTTTTTACGTTACTTGAAAAATAGGAACTCCATTTTAACAAGATTTTTTTTAAAGTTTCAGGCTGATGATGTTTTTGAGTTTTGAATTTTCTCACAACAATATTCTGAAGTGCCCTTATTGACTGCAATCAAAATTATGCTGTTTAAAGTTTGTTCTGTGGTTTTCTAAATTAAATTATGAACTACAATCAACAGCCAGAAAATAACCACCTCACAACTAAATAGCTCAATTCTAGGTTACTTGTTTGAAAATGTATCAGTGTTCAAAAAAATTACATCAGCTGCCTTAATAATTACTTAACTCTTCCTTAAATTTTAATTTAGCAGACTGTCAAATCGAGTGTTTTGGGTTTTTCCCACCATTTAAACTAGATTTGCACTTAAAAAATGGAAAATAGAAACTAAAGCATCTTACTTGGTTTGAAAACTGTATTTTAAGAAACAAGCTATAGTATACAAATAATTGCACAAAATTAGAATTATTTAAAAGCTAAACTATCTTTGACCCTAAGGTTGCCATGTTTCCTCCCCCTATTTGGGGAAAAAATGCTAAAAGAAGAGATTTAATTTTACTCTTCTTGATGTTTTTGTATAATCCTGTTATAATTAGTTAACTCCTTCCACAGTGTCTAATCAAGAGTGAAAACAATAAAGCAATAGCCACTCCTTCAAGGAAAATTTTTACTGAGCAAGACAGGGCACTTTAACTTAAGGGCAACAGATCCCTCCATCCCCATAAAAGGGATTTATGTTGATTAGGTTTGGAAAACAGGCGCCTGATGCCGTTCACAGACAAACTCTGAGATTCACGCCTCCTACTCTAAACACCTCATACATCATCACTTCAAAATGAAAAAGAAAACTTACCTCCTCCCTACATGCCAACTTGTTGGATATCTAGGCATTCCTCTGGAAAAAATACCTTTTCCAGTTTGATACAAAAATTTGTAAGATATTATAAGAAGTTCAGGAAGAACTATTTTGGTTTGACAAACAGAAGATTTTGCAAATATTAGACCAGAAAAACAATCAAATTATATTGCTGAAGAGCTATGAAGTCAATACTGAATCCATTAAGAGTCTGTGTGTCGAAAATAAAAAACTACGATGGAACAAAACTGAACAAACTTAAACTGCTGCAAAATTTCTCATAAAGTATTAATTTCTAAAGAAATTTTCATCAAGTTCTCAATTGGGGTGGTAGATTAACATTACAAGAAATCATTATCTTTATCTCAGGAGTTAAGTCCATTTGCTCAAAATACATTTATTTATACAGAAGTTTCTCACAACAAGCAGCAATTCACTCTCCTCATTTTCTCACAGCACTGAACTAACAACATTTAAGCCAGTTTATCTAATGTTAGGTTAGAAATTCCAGATTCCATTTTGAAACCATGGGGGAGACCTGGAGAAGGCAGAGAGAGTCACTTTCCAAATACATCAGCACTGTGGTGCTCAAGTACCATCAATGTCTTGACACCAGAGAAATGCCTGATCAATACATCTAATGAAACATCCAAGTAGAAGAATGGACTCCTAGTTACACATGAACTACTTCCTCATTTGCCTCACTGATGGTTTTACAGTAGTTTTAAATGTGTCCCTCCTCCAGTTCGGAGCAAAGAATAAACATTTTGAGCTATACTGGAAACAATGTGGTAAGGATTCAGGAACTCAATACAAGAAAAAAAAAAGTACAACTATAACCCCCCCTTGCAAATTCTAATGGTTTTTTTGCCTGAACATAAGCTGGTTTACATTTCTCAGCCATCAGCTACTCACTGGTTCTGCTAAGCATAAAGTTTTTCTATGTCTGCTTATACTCCTATTTAATATAATTTTAAATCAGTGCTTTGTTTGGAGCACAATGAAACACAGTCAAGTTTTCTGTCTATGTTTCTTATTCTGCAGGTCAACAACCTTGTGACATGCTACATTAAGTCTCACAAACACACTTTTGTTAGCAAATAGCTTAAGCAGCCTACCAGAACTACCTACCCACTCAGTAAGCAACAAAGAACTTCAAAAACAAACAAACAAAAAGTACTTTATGCAGCAGTACACTAATGTTAAGAAAAATGAATGTTTAGTACAGGAAATAATTTTGTCCCTTGATTTTACTCAAATTGTTATGTTCCATTCGAAGAACTTGTGTCTCAAACAAAAACAATTTTTACCCAGAAGGAACTTTTGCAGGAGGTTTGGTAACCTGACCAGAAAGTTCCTTCAGAAAATGTCAGAATAAGCCAACAGAAATCTGAACTTTTCAGTGCAATGTGATATTTTACTCATCTTCCCCTACTTTCAATCAAGTTTTTAGATATAAAACTTGCATGAGCTGAAGTGAAATTAAGGATGAATGAAGAGTTACTTCAAGGTTCACTTAACTGTTGTTCATACAAATTTGAACAAAAAATGGGAGGGATTGACTTACAGATTCCATGAAAATACTTTCAGATTCTACCAAAGTTTTATTGGAAAAATGTACTGTTTCTTAAATATTTTTCATTCAATCCTATATGAAAATTACAGATTATAGCAGTAACCACTGAATGAAAGTACAGAAACAAGACATTTGGAGACATACTCTTTAAGAACAATCAGGCTGAAGACTGGATTCGGACACTTCTGTGCTGTGTTTAATTCTACCAAACACCTATTTATGTAAATACAGCACTTTTCCAAGGTTTCTGGTTATAAGATTACTGTTTATTTTTCTAAAATTGTTAGAAGCAACAGATGCAACTCTACACATACAACATTTATCACAAAAAATTCCTACTGTATTACAAAGACAACAGAATATTGCACTGGAAAGAAGATGTTAATAACTCTGATATTTCATTATATACTTTCATCTTGAGTCTAAGGTATTATTACAAGAATGCAATAACTTCTGCTGTTTTCCTTGCTATGTCTTGATCATGATATTCTTGATATTTAGTTGCATAATACAAAAAGGATGTTTTTAAATGAAGTATTACTTTAACATATTAAATGTTGTGATAGCTTATTTAAAAACGATGTGCCACTGTATTTTTTACTCCATTTAAGAATGAAAACAATTGCTATTTGAGTTAAATACTGTTAACACTAGAGAGTAAGAAGGAGTATGAAAGAAACTGAAAAATGTCAAATAGCCATGAAACTGGAAACTACACATATTGGAAAAGCTGTAGGATTCAGAACAGTCAAGCCTCCTGTTATTATCTTAGGATAGCAAGATGCAAAATGAACTGTTTCTTGTCAGTTCAGCATATACAGAAGGATTTATTACCACTTCCTACTTGTAGACATACTTTTTTTCTGTTTTTATAACATTCCAGAACTCTTTATAAATAAGATAAATCTTATAACATTCCTCACTCTTTAAAAAATAAGCTGAAAAGTAACTTTATTAAAACAATGAAAAACACTCTCATTATGCCTATCCCTACATTAATTCTAAATACTAGGAAAAAAGGAGCAGTGTAAATAACCAAGCCTTCATTCTTCTTCTTTAAGCATAAAGGCAGACATTTGGTACAATTTATTTATTTAAATAACTACCAAATTCTTGCATAGCATCAAAGTTTAAATAGTCTAAACCTAAATCAATGTTAAAGGATTATCTTTTTTAAAGTGAACAAACTGTATAATTAATCAGGCTTCTTTATAAAGGGAGATCAGTTTTGGAATGCTAGAATTTATACTCCTCAATATTCATTCATGATCTGAAAAGGAGGTTGAATAAGACAATTTAAGCTTACCAATAAAAGCTTATCAATAATACCAGACTGACAAAGGAAAATAAACAGAAACCTCACGATAGGGGCTCAGCACTAAGGCAGGTAGAGAAATTAGTGTTCAAAAACACAAGATTTATTTTTAAGTAGTACAGAGAAACAATTCCAAATTAACCCTTCCAATGGCAAACTCTAAACTACTACCATTCAATAATCTGTGGGATAACGATTCCATAAAGTTGCAGCTCAGAGCTCAGCAACAGTTAAGGTGAGCCTTGCAAAACGGAATAGAAAAATAGCACGAAAAAGGTTTGAGGTTGTGATGAGCAGAATTTAAGACAGGATCTGGGTTTTTTCATCACTTATTCCTACAGGGTGGCATGCAATGACACAGACTGCATTTCTGCTTTTCCAGTGTCAGGTTGAAGTTCTGCATTTCCCCAGCTAAATCATTCATAAAACCTAGTCTAAATTTTAGCCTAGGGCTATATCAAGTTCCATGACTACACTAAACCATACCTGAAGACCCCCAAGCCTACAAACCAGTTTTTGAAATGCCAGTTCTGTGGATGTGCCATAACAGCAACTTCTTCAGTGTATCCTGATGAGAAATTTCTCTCAGATATTGCACTAGGAATAAATTGCAGTATTGCTGTCTCAAGAACACTTCACTGTTAACTTTATATTTTTTCATTAGAGTACAGGAAAGAAACCTGGCTTCTTAACTTCTTATGTTTTAATATTATCTCTGTATCAAAATGAAGGCAAAATGCCAAGCTACAAAGGGATGAATAGTCCAAATGAGACGATTTCTTTTTAGAGAACCATTATCAAAAGGCAGCACTTAAAATTTAAGAACATGTACTGCTTATTGCAAGGAATGGCCAATAAAAGGTGAAACCTCTTAATTACACACAGTACCTATACAGACAAGACTTCAAGAAGCTCAAGGCAAAAGTTCATTCCTACTTGAATATCTATTTCAATTTGTATTCCTGTAATACCTGTGTAACCCAGATTGAGAGGCTGCATTGTGCTAGGTATTGTGGTTTAATGCCACATCTTGGGACAGTGCCTATCTTGTACCTGAAAACATAATAGATGCTTTGTGTACCTCCTACCTGACCTAAAGGGCTTGAAGGTCAGGTATTTTTAAAATTAAATTAATTTAGTTCATTGAAGATATACGGAACAGACCAAGACAGCTGAACCAAAATGATGAAGCGTAGTGCCTTAAGAGACAAAGAGACAAAGCCAATAATCAGATGCAGTAAAAGTAGTCAAATGATGAAAAAGAGACGCCTAAAATCAGAATGAATACCTAGAGAATTGACTCCAAGACTAACAAGATAACACCTAGGACAGATAAGATGCAACTCAATCATCAGGGAGGGGATGGACAAAACCTTGAAAACATCACTCAAACACGATAAAAGCTTTTTTTTTTTCATTTCAAGCTAGAGAGCTCAAGAAAGGCTCAAAGTTGTTAGCCCCTAGTAAAGTCTTATCTTGTGAACTTGTGAACAAGTCAATTCCTTTGAAATATATTTGACATAGAGCTTCAGTCTTGAGCTTTTACCTGTCATAAATACCATGAGTATTTTAATGACTGTACAGGGAAGCTTAAACTCTCTGCAAGCACTATGCTTGATCTAATGAGGGAATGAGAAAGGAAGTTAGAAAAGAGAAAATTACATACCTTGTGTTGTTCTATTGCATCTACCCATTGCTGTCTGTGGTCTGGGTCCTGAGCCCGGAGGTACCAAACACTGTCATTCACGCTGATATCAAATCTGCATTCATCGAAGTCATGGGGCTGTGACAGAAGAGAGTGTAAGAGTAGCTAAAATTAGCAACATGACCAATGTTACCTCACAGATTATTTTGACACTCAAACATTAATTAGAAAATCTGCTCTGTATTGCCTTGAATCCATCATAGATTCTAAATTCTGTATTGTGTAGCTGTCTCAAATAATGAACATATATTCTCATAGTGAAAGATGCTGGCCTTCTGAAATATAAAAGCCTGTGTAACACATTCTTATTAAATAAAATTTTCATAAATAAAACTCCACACATAATAAGTTCCATATTTTCAAATACTTTGAAACAAATCCTTTAGCAAAATATCTACCATACCAGAAAATATTCCTGTATATTCACTTTTACTTTCAAAACAGGACAAGAACTTCATAACATTACTGCTACCTGTATTAATTTTAGATGAAATACATACATCACAACAAAAAAATACCAGAAAAGAAGACTATCTCTAAATGACAAGTCAGAGCAGAAACTTAAACAAGCTGTGACATGCTCTGCCTCAACTATTTTCACTATGAATATTTCACAGATAATTGGAAGCCACATGCAATGCTTTCACACATCTCCACTCAACTGCATCTAACTTTCAGTTCACATGCTTTAAATACTAGTAAGCTTTTACTAATGTAACAATGAAGTTGTTAAGGAAAGTACAGGGAAAGAAAGAAAACAGTGATCTAAATCTTTCCTGTGCCCTGAGACTGTCAGTTCAAAGTTACCCCTCAACAAACACCCAACTGAGCCCAATATTCCCTACACTCTTGATCTTTGAAAGCTGTTTTTAAAGACATGTAATACAGATGTAGCTGAAAACTTTTTTGAAATTGAATACAGAGAAAAAATACACATGAAAATAATTGCAGGAGGCTAACAGGTTCCAGGACAAAGGCTAGTGACACAGGCTGAAGGACCACAAATATTGGCACCAGATGCTGAAGACAGGTCTATGCATATTAGGAATATCCATTACAACACAAGGCCCACTCTGCCAACACCATCATCTCGCAAACTAAAACACTGAATCACTCATGAAACACTCCACAAAAGAGAACCTAGAAGTCTCATTTGTTGCTGTGCACACCATTCCAGTGTTAGTGAGAAGTTTTTTCAAAGAATTTGGAAATCAGAAGCTACTTACACATTAAAAAAAAAAAAAACAAAACCAAACAATAACAAATCAATGCCTTTCTCTTATTCTGTTTTTAATATACTAAGGAAGAAGAAAAGTATAACAGAATTCAAATTATCAAATAAAAAATGAGCTAGAAAGAGCTTAACAAAAATAAGTGAAAAAAACAAAGTGTAAAGTTAAAGCTTCATATACTTGGTCAGGCATCTTAGTGTTCAATTTTAAAGAAATTTAAACTTCCCATAGGAAAACCTCCAGCAACAGTAAGAACTGAAAATCAAGTCAAGCAACTATAGCTACTAATTACCTAATACATGACCATATCAAGTTAATTAAATGCAACCAACTTTCAAAACTGGCTCTATACACTCCTTTGCCTTCACTGAACCAGACAAAGGGGTGTAAAAAGGGACATGAGGTTATTTGACCCTGGCTGGATGCCAAGTGCCCTCCAAAGTCTTAGTCACTACCCTGAGCCAGATAGGGGAGAGAGAATATGATGAAAGACTCATGAATTGAGATAAGGACAGGGAGGTCACTCACCAGTTCCTGCCACAGGTAAAATACACTTGACTCAGAGAAAATAGTTTAATTTATTACCAATCAAATCAGAGAAGAATAATAAAAATGTTAAAGGCACCCTGCTCCTCCTTACCAGGCTCAACTTCACTACCTATTTTCCTCTGCTTCATCCCTCAAGCATTGTAGGGCAACAGGGATTGGGAGTTGCAGTCAGTCCACACATTTTCTGTCACTCCTTCCTCATGCTCTTTTCCCCGTTCAGCATAAGAACTTTCTCATGGGACAGAGACCTCTGTGATCTTCTCCAACATGGAGAAGGCCTTCCCAAGGGCTGCAGCTCTTCCCTAACTGCTCCAGTGCAGGCCAACTCCATAGGGCACAGTCCTTTAGACACAGCCTGCTCCAGCATGGGTCTCCCAGGGAGCCACAAGTCCTGCCAGCAAACCTGCTACAGCATGGGCTCCTCTTTCCATGGGGCCACATGTCCTGCCAGGAGGCTGCTCCAGCACAGGCTTGCCACATCCCAGAGATGCTCATGGGTGCAGGGAGACAATCTACTTTACCATGGTCTCCTCTACAGGCTGCAGGGAAATTTATGCTCCAGCACTTGACCATGTGTTCCTCCTCCTTCCTTACTGACCTCTGTGTCTGCAGAGCTGCTGCTCTCAAACATTCTCAGCTCTCTCTCCCAATCCACGTTGCACAGCAGTTTTTATGCTCCCTTAGGTATACAGAGGCAATATACCATCATCTCTGATTAACTGAGTTTTGGCCATCAGCAGGTCCATCCTGGATCGAGATGGAGTTGGGTCTATGAGATATGGAGGTAACTTCTGCATCTGAAGAAGCCACATCTGTAGCCCCCACTACCAAAACTTGCCATATAGACCCAGTACAAGACAACGCAAATCTTCTAGTCCAGATCTCTCTTCTTCAACTTTCATTTTCTATTACTATTAGATATGCAAAACTTTCCAAGGCAATGTATCATGCTGCCTGTTCCCAGGCACTCCTGACAGGCCTTCATTTAGTCATGTGATGGGTGACATACATCTACAACAACCAGAGAGTTTCCAAGAAATCACCCTAACAGAAAGTCTAGAAAGATTAGCTATCAAAGCTTTTCCTGACATGACAGTATTCCTCAGCTTTCTCATTTTTGAAGTCTTTTGGGAAGTTACAAGCAATTACATTGTATGTGATTAGAAAGACTTGCCAAAATTCATCTTAAAAGCCTGCAGCACTACTGATTGCACTCTTCCATATAATGCACTTCAGTTCACAATCATCCTTGCTTTCCCCTGAATCTCATCTCTAACCTAAACATCTTCTAATGCAATTTAAGAGTATCACCTCTCTTCTTTACAAGGATAGTTTTTTGTACTCCCCTTCTTTCCAAAGCAGCTTTTAACATATTTGAAAATTCATGCCTTGTTGCTAAGACACAGAAAGCTGTTTTCTGTGAGGACTGGAGAAAACTTTAAGCACTTTTCTCCACATTTACTGTATATACACTTCTGTGTTACACATAGTTAAGAGACTAAGTCATCTATATATAATATATATAAAAAATATATATAATATGTATTTTTATATATACATATATATCCTCACACACATATACATATAGACACACATATATATTTATATCATTGANGGTTTGTTCAGCCTGGAGGAGACTGAGGGGAGACCTCATTGTGGTCTTCAACATCGTCACAAGAAGCAGTGGGGCAGGCACTGATCTCTTCACTCTCATGATCCATGACAGGATCTGAGGAGCTGGCAGGAAGCTGAGTCAGGGGAGGTTTAGGTAGGATATGGAGATTAAGTTTTTTCACCCAGAGAGTAGTTGAGCACTGGAAGAGGCTCCCCAGGGAAGCGGTCACAACACCAACCCTGGCAAGAGTTCAAGAAGTGCTTGGATGATGCTCTTGGGCACACGGTGGGACTTTTGAGGCTCTCCTGCACAGGACCAGGAGTTGGACTCAGTGATCCTGGTGCATCTCTTCCAACTCAGCATATTCTGTGATTTATGATTATACTCAGCTCACCATGCAGCTCCATGTTATAAATCAGTTATAAAAAAACACAGTTGATCCTGTTAGATCAAGTTGCTAAAAGAAATAACCACTAATGAGGTTGAACACGCTTCAAAAGGAAGTTAGGCAGGTGATACTTGATTTGCTGTTTACTTATTTAACATCCTACAGTATATATTAATTGTTTATCATCCTTCGCTGATTTTCTTATTTTTCTTTTTTTCGAAAACACACTTCATTGGAAGAACCCTGAATTAACTGAACACAAAAGACAAGTAAATCACCTGAATCATGTGATGTGTTCTTCTCCTAACACAGAACAAACCAGGTTGTTGTCGATTAACCCCCTTCTCCACCAATACATAGTTCACAGTTCATTTTCCCCAATAACTTGGCAGACTTTCATATGTAACTTTTTGGCAGCATCTGTTACATTCTCCTCCCCTCCCTGAGCTACAGACAAACTTCCTTGCTTTACCTCTGGCAATAAGAGCTTTTATTGTTTTCTGTAGCTGCATCTAGCAAAGACCACAGTGTCCTTCACAACTTCTCAGGTCTGCCCTTTATTCTTCTACTTTCTCATCAGATATCATTTGACTCCTTTATGCTTCCTGGAAGTTTCTGTTTCTCTTCACTTTCTTCTTGTAGACTGCAACTAATTTCATGTGGATCTCATTTCTTTCTGAGGTTCACTGTTTCTAGCCTAGTGTTGCCTTTCCCCTTTACACACAGAAGCTGTTATAAATTGGTACAGTTCTTAGCCAGTCATATGACAGGACCTTGGAGGATAAATAGGGATTTTCATCTGTAACAAGCTAAGGACATGTGCTGAGGCCAGGATTTGTCCTAATGACCTTTCACAACCAAGATAAGGCAAGAAAGAGGAATGTTTTAGTTATGCAGGGAAGCAGGAAGCAAGTAGGAATCCACAATCTATCCACAGGATTTAAAGCACCTTGGAGAACTTCAGCTGCTTTTTCCCAACCTGCAGCAGTCTCAAGCAACTCCATAAACTGAAAGGGCACTGGGGAATAAAACACAGATCAGGACACTTCGAATGGGGGCACCTGAAAACATTTACAGCATTTTCAAAATTGAGTTGCACAGACTTCATTGTCTGTGGCAGACGTAATGTCTGTGTATGCCAAGGGGTCCTTTGAAAGCCCACATTAAAAAAAAAAAATACAAAACCAACAAAAAGCCCCCACAGGTAAATCGTAATTCCATTCAAGAACACACTGCAAGAAATAGGCCTCCAGCATCCACAAACACCCATTTTGAATGACTCCTAAGCTTTTTTCCCAAGGCACCTGCAGAGAATCCTGCAGAAACAAAGGCAATTTTAAGTATTCAAGCATCCTAGATCTTTCCAAAACCAATGGATGCTAGCTCCTAAAGTCTACACATTTCTAAGCAAGAACCGTCTACATGAAAAAACACTCACTTGGCTACAGTTACTGAGGAAGTCGGTAGCCAGCTCAGGACTCATGAGTCATAGCTGATTGCGTTGCCACAAAATCCTTCCTGCTATACAGCTGTCAAGCCTGAGGTATTCATAAAACAAGCTTCAGAGCACTATCTGCTTGAAAAATACCGGTTTGGGTGCTCAAGGCAAATCACACAGGAAAGATTAAGTGTTTTTATATACTTTATAACCTTCAAGAGTACTCCATGTGAGAAAAAAAAAAAAACCCCAAACCAAACCTTGAATGACGAAACTTTTGCTTGATCTCTCTCACTACTCTAAATGGTGTTAAAGGGATCTTGTCCTTTTCTTACAGAGCAAGGTCAGGGTGGTTCATAGCAGAACTAGAACTTACCTAAGCTGAAATTATTTTAAAAGCTTGAAAGTTTTTCTTATTAAGAAAATCCTGGGCTGGGAACTGGGACACAAGACAAACAATAGAGGCCTACAGAAAATGAAAACTACAATTCCTTAGATCTCAGATATGAATGTCACTAGCACGAATTCAGCAGAGGCTGCTATCTAGCCTAAGCTAAAACATGAAACCTGTTGTTCCTATTTTGCTTCTGTTACTGCAACTCAAAGTGAGTTAAGAGAACTTCACATTCTTTTTTCTGAGTGGGCTTGAGTATGATGGCAATCAGAACTTACTTAACTGAAAAACTGAGAAAACAGATTCAAGTTTTGGTAATCAAACTAAAGGTTTTTTTCCTTTAAAAAACAGCCTACACATATATGCCTTATATCAGAGTACCTGAAGCTATTAAAAAATGCTAGTACTCAGCTTTTAAGAAACAAAAAAAGCCTTATCAAGTAAAACTGACTTAAGTGTTTTGCATATATTTCATTGATGCAAATGCTGTAACTCATGCCCACAGACTTTTCCTTTGCATGTAGTAGGTGTATAGGGACAAACTACCCAGCAATCATTTCTTTTCCACTTGGAATACAACTTGGTGCATTCTGCCCTTTGCTTCATCCGGTGAGGAAATACTGAAAAACCACTCTACAACTCTGATGTCTATCTGCAAGCATCTCCATGTTAAAACACCTGTAAATCTTTTTAAGATAGCGAACTTCACCAGTTTCAACTTAAATACCTGTTATAAAAGTAGACATGAAATTATACCCTGGAAAATGAGATGCAAGCCAGACTATAAGTATTCATAAACTATGTTTCCAACTCCAGAGAGCTGAACACACAACTTTTCCCATGTGAACAGTGTCACTGCCCTACCATGCAAGGTACAATTTACCTACTGGTCAGGGTTTTTTTACCATTCCCATGGAATTCAGGAAAAAGCATACCTTTTGCACTGTTCTTCAATTTCCTGAAATCTTCCAGTTGCAAAGTACCTGAACAAACTACCACTTCCTCCACAAAAAACCCCAAATGTTCAGAGCAGTTGCCATCAACCTACAGATGTGCTTATTTGTTTTCACAGATCATTCAATAGGTTCTGGACCTGGATGTATTCACTCAAACGCCAAAACCACCTCTGTCCTCTCAAGTTTTCAACAGGAAATTCAAAAGATCATTCCAGGACATTATGGATAGGACAGAGGGGCATAAGCAATGATCAGAATAAAATAAATTGCATGTGTAACTTTTGAAACAGACAGAAGTTCAAAAGAGCATTATATTCATCCATAAGCAAGGAAAACTCACAACAGAAGGCAGCAAACAAAGGACAAAGGGAGAGACGTGCATGTGATTATTTAGGATGCAAGGGACAACACCAGTATCCTATGCTAAAAAAAGAGAAGGCACAGTATATGATGAGCTATAGAAATAAGATAATAAGCACCTTAAAAATTAGTTAACTTGATGGAATAGAAAAAGGGAAAGCAACGCAATATAGCAGGTAACAACATTAAATGTAGAAAACAAAAAAATCACTCCATGATTCTCAGTAAGCAGCATGTATCAAAGCAAGAAAAACGTTGCAAAGTACATACTTTGACTATGAGAATGAAAGAAAAAAGAACCTATTTGATACCTATTTGAAAAAAAAGTTATATGAACATATTGCACATGTACCTACGTTGAGGTGCTAACAAAATCCCCAAACCAAAAAGTTTACCTTAAGATCTGTGCTGTGTGACTGAAGGAATTAGATCTAAAAACACACATGAAAACTCTGTTTCAGCTCCCATGCAAAACCAGTTTGAAACTGGCAAAGGCTGTGATTAGTTAACTAGAAAAAAGCAAATGAAAAATATAGAACAAGTTTGAAAAAGTGCATGTCTTAAAGTAATTTTTTGAAAGCATTTAACTCATGAGAGATCCAAACTGTGAAGAAATTGTCCCCTGCTTCCAAAACGTAAAATGGCTGAAAACATGCTAACTTCTGAAAAAACTTTGAACAGAAAGGTAGTGGAATGAAGTACCACTGACATGATTTTAAAGTTGCATTCTAGATGGTGAATAATACCTAAAATTATCAATGGAAAAATACTATCAACTGAATCACAATATGTGTTTTACCAAATAATAATATGCATGGTTAGGATTTTACCAGACAAGACCAGTCAAAACATTGTCACTCGTGCCTAATTAATTACTAAATAGCAGTATTTTTCAAGTTAGTGTATTTCTCTGGAGAGAAAAACTCATGGGTCAAGATAGAGATATCTTTAATCTACTGCCATCATGGTCAAACAGATTTGATTTGGAGAAAACTGACTTAATCTATTGCAAAGCAGAGTTGGATGGTGAGAAACAAGAGGTACAGGGAGATTGGGAATGAGGGCTATGGTCTAACAATTCCGCCACTCCTTCCTCATGCTTTCACATGATTCAGCAAAGATTGTATCCCTCACTGCAATTCTTCAGGGTAAACCTGTTACAGCAGGAGCTCTTCAGAGGCTGCAGCCTCTGTCCAGACATATCCAGTTGCCAAGATTAGGTGCTAAACAGGTTGTAGTGTGTTCATCTGGTCTGGTGTGCCTCTCTGCACAGGTTACACCAAAAATGCCCGCACAACGCTCTCCTCTGCAGGCTGCAGGGGATCTCACTCTGTGGCTGGATCACCCAGACAGTTGTTTCTCACACTTTTCCTCACTCCTTTTTTTACACACTGCTGAGCAGCATTTTTGCATTTTAGCTCTGTTTACCCTGAGATGTCACGCAGTGGCTGTGAGGCTCTGCTGTGCCCTGCACTGTCTGCTGAAGCTGACCAAGCTCTCTGCAGGGCAGTCTGGAGTCTCCTCACAGAGGCTGCATGGCAGACCCCAGCCCCACAAGGTACACTCAGGGCAATCATAAAAGCTCATCAAGATCCTTCTGTCCCTATGACTTATTCTTGAAGACACTTGGCTTTAGAACTATAAACATTGAAGCAATTAATTTTGCAAGGATTTTTAAAATATCAATATCTATCCTGGATCTAAGTCTCAGAATGGAACAACTTAAAGACAGCATTATACTGCATTGCTTATAATACGTTTTATTAATAATGTGCAGAAGTCCCAAAAGACATTACAAGTTCTAATTTCCTGTATTTGCAATATTTGCCCCCGATGCCCCAAGAAAAGCCAAGTACATCCACAACTCTGATGATTTAAGATCTATCAAGAGTCACAACACAAAATTCTGGTTTCCCTTTCTTAGTTCTAAAATCGAGTTCTAAAATTAGTTCTAAAACCTAATAGAAACACTGGACTACAACTCCTTGCCTTTCCTTGTTGTTATTCTTAAGCGATAAGAACTCACTTTTTAGTTACATTGACTAGCTGTATTTTTTTACACTTATTTGTACAGTTTTTGGAGTTTTTTTATGACAGTATAGGAAAACCTTATTACAAACAAGCAAGTAAATGAGATGGTTCTATGCCTACTGAAAGTGATAAACCTTTAGGGGCAAAAAATGAGACATCTAACTTCTTGCTCACCAGCACATTAAAAAGAAAACTTTCTCATAATGGTATATTTGCACATGTAGAAAAAAAACTTATAAAGAAAATAAGCTTAAAAATATAAAAGCCTATTAAATGGTTTTACTTTCTTTGCTACTACCCAAATATTCCACTTCAGATCTTTAGTCAGGATTTTATTCAAAATACTTATTTTTCTTTTAAATAATGATCTTATCTTTTCAAAACCTAGCCAAAGTAGAGGCCAGTGAAAGCAGAAGCATGTAAGCAGAATTTAAAATTAGTTTGTTTGCATAGCATGCAAATTTTAAATTAGCTTGTTTAATCCATTGCAAAGAAGCTCTCTCATGGGAGAACTGTCCTTTTAAGTCTGGATCTAGTATACATTGCATGTTACCTTAGCACTAAGACCACATTTAAAATTTGAAATTACAGACCTCAGGTGTAAATCTGGTCAATCTGGTTTTCTGCACACTTGCCAAACGGATTCAGGTACAACAGTGATCATACAGAAACAACTTTCATATTTATTTGTGAGGAATTAATCTATCTTACAGGAGATTATCTTACAGTATATTTTTTTTGATTAGTATTTTATCAAATCCTGTGTTAATGAAGTGGAATTAGTAGGAAGTATCAAGTCATGCTGTATTGGTTTATATGTAAACATACCCCTGACACTGCTATTCTCAAGTGTCTACTGAAAAAAACAATTACTTATAATAGCAAGAACCAGAGTATAATAAATGTCTAGAGTATAACAAATGTGTTAATGTCAGCTAAATGTTAGTCAGAGACATGGAATGGCACTGTGTTACTAGAAGAAAGAGGGCAGGGCTGAAATAGTTGTAAACCAGCATGTGCTTGCAGCCATCACCTTAAGCGAGCTACTAGTGACTACAGATACATGTAGAAGCTCCATGGATTAGTAAATTGGCATTAACAGATTTAGATACACACAGAGAGAAATCAGGATATAACTAATGGGCCTGTCCTATTTAAACATAGTCTGAAGAGCTAAACCATCAGTTATGGAAATGGAAGCATACATGTTATTGCTTTGGTGAGAACCTAGTCAAAGTGAATCCCTTGCAGAGAAATTCATATGATACGTCTCAAGTTTCCAGCTGGAACAAAATATTTACTTTATCAGGAAGGAAGCCAAGCAATTCTGTATCAACTTTAGAGAATGCAGAAACATTGTCTGAGTCACTTTTTAAAAAGTTTATTTTTACTGGACAGTCAAATACACAAGCAGGAATCACACTCACACTGCTACACTCCTAAAATAACTATTTGTATATTGATTAATTTCATTGTACCTCACACAACATACTGCAGTGTGGCACAGGAGACCTAACACTCTCACATACACCAATGGCAACAGAACAATATGGATTTCACAAGAAAATCATGAGTGAGTATCCAGAGAAGGTATTCTAAGAGAAAAGCCATGCTTCATAGTACCACATTGAGCTGACAGAGTAGAACATTCTGGACTTAGACACATAGTTATGGGAATGGAAATTCTGTTTCTAGGAAATCAGTGACATTCCGGCCACAAGAGAGGCCTGATGTACCTGCAAAAGCACCACATTAAGACTTAAGATTAGCTTGGTTTGAATCCAAACATAAGCAACTTGATACAGTACAACTGTATAAGCATTTCTATGAATGCAGTATTAACATTATTAGCAACAGGACTTATGCTAACTATGCAATTCCCAGTCCTGAGCTGATCTCATGATTTTGTTATGAAAGTTGTCTCTATGAACTAGACCTTGGAACCAGGTGTCTCTTAGTCTGTTTACACTGATTAACTGTCTGTTATTGATACAAAATTTAAGCATGAGATATCAAAGACCTTGAAACTATGGACATAGATGAGAAGCCATGGCCCCAGAACCATAAACAATTCCTTAATGGTCAAATACTGGCCAGTGAAAACATGCAACCTCCAGGCTGGGAGGGCTGTTTTTACTCTGGGTAGCAGCAGCGACTTAAAAAACCCAAACAACCAAGCAACAAGGCAAGGGAGCAACAAGGCTGCAGCCTGGGAAAGCATCACATGCACCTCTCCAGCTTCACACCACATGCAGCTCAGCATCAGGTGCTCCAATCATATGCTAAAAGATGCTTACAAAATATCCTAATTTGGGCCTGTGAGTGTGTGTTTGGCAAAAGATGCATACTTCAGTTCTATACCTGTCCTTTCATCCAACCTTCCCCATCCTTCACTGAAGAGTTCTCCAATTAGGTTACCTTTGCCTCAGTAATTAGGACCACCAAGAACAAAGATACCAGGCTAGAAATATGGTACTGGCTCCATGGTACTGCACAGTTACAGATAACTTAAGTTGTAAGTCAGATAGAAGTGACTGCTTTGAATACAAAATGATTATCGTTACTGTGTATTAACTATTGTGTAGCAATAATTAACAATGTATAAGAACTAACTAAAAGGACAAGGCATGGTGCTAATGAATGTCAGTCTAAAAGCTTTAATCCTAAAATTTAAAATTGCCCTGAATTGTCAGTCTAAACTCTGCCATCACAGCTACCTGTAATTCTTTTATACATATGTATTTGCATGTGTGTACATATAGATCTATATATATATGCACACATAATTAGTTTTGAAAGAGTTGAAAAAGAGAACTTAAGAAAGAGCAACATTTGTCCTTAAAACACTGCAACTTAAAGTTTTAAGAATATATTTGACACCAGTTACAATACAACCTCAGTTAAGTACCTGGAGAGCTGGAGTAGTGAATCTTGTTCCAACTAGTACTCTTAACTAAGGAATGATGGACTCCAGTTGTGAGGAAAGACACATCAACCAGATTTAAGAAGTGGTGCAGCTGGCCATACTATTTGATTGAATTCACCCCAACTAGAATTCAACAAGAACACGGGAAAATAGCAACTAAAGTATATGTCTGAAGGAGGAGGCAAGAAGATGAACTGGGAGAAGAAGAAAACAACACTCAAGCAGTCATCTATGACAAACTATTTTGAATGTATGAACAGAGAGGAGCAGTTAAACAAGCAACTTCAGGAAGCATCTAAAATAGAGAGACCTGGCTGCAGCTGCACAGTAGATGAAAAGTATTCTGACTTTTGGACTTTGTGTTCTATGAATGTATACCCAAAAGTGAGGTCTAAGATTGTACAAATCCTCAACAGAGCTGCTGAAAACGCCATTACCAGCAATCACAAGACACATCAGATAATCAACAGCAAGTTGCCTGGGAGGGCTGTTGAGCAACACTACAGGCCTGGAGGGGGTGACGTATGAACCAGCTATACTCATGAACAAGAAATCAAATATAAATCAATCTTACGAAAACGCACAGAAATTCAGATTGAGCAAGAATAAGGATTGCAAGTAGCATAGAAAAATTTGCTGAGCTATAAAATCATAGCTCTAATACCTAAAATACTGAAATTATTTAAAACTTGGTATGCATCTGTGAGAAATACTCCACAGCATGAAACTGCTCCAACATACAGCTCCACAGGCATGAATTGTGACCCTGAAGTGTAAGTCAAATGATAGACAGTGTTAGAATTTAATTATCATAATAAAAAAGCCATGTTGGGGAATTATATTCTCACTGATAATAAGAAGACAGAAATACTGATGGATTACAGTCCTAATTTTAAGAGTGTGATAACACATGATTATATTCAAGTACTAAAGACTAACTCTTCAGCAATATTAAGTAATGGTAAAATATCTGGTTGATGTACATTGTAGATTTTTTTTTTACATCATAATCATTTTAGAACCTACATCACAGTACAAAGAACAGCCTCACTGAACTGATCTGGATGTGTATTTTGCCATTTCTAGCTTAATTTCTCCAATACACACTACAGAAGAAACCATCCATTTTTCCATCTTTCCAAACAATTGTTTTTTGCTTGACAAGGATACTAGCACTTTATAGAACTTTGATATATACAGACATTTTCACTTCACATCAAGCCACCAATGGCTGATTCAGATAACTCAGAGGCATGCACAAATTTGTACAGAGGATGTGAATGCTGAAACTAATTGTCCAGGAGAATCCAGGATTTCAAGCAACTTTCACATGCCACACCAGCAGCAGCCCAGTGTCATTATCTCCTAGGCATTTACTCCCTTTCCCTTCCTCCTTATCTTGGTGCTCTTTGGCATTTTCCTGTCCAGAACAAAATCACCTCAGGCCTTTCACATATGAGTAAGTATTCCTAACCACATTTGCCTCTATTTGGAATATCCATTTCCCACTCAGCCAAAATCTCCCACCAGTCTTGATTTAACTACTTGATTGAGACACACACCAAAAACCTAACAGTATTAATTGCCACATGTCCTAAATAAACCTCAGCTTAGCTAGGGCTTGTATAAGGTGTCTTAAGTTTACTCAGGTCATTTTTTTAGTAGCAACTAAGACTGAGAAGGCACTCTATCAAACTATAGAAAATTAATTATTCAATTAAATGCCCATCACATCATGGTATACCAGATTGTTTTCCAGCCTCAGACAGCTGGAAACAATATTTTCCCAAGCAATTAGCAATTACTACAAACTTACTGCTAGTGTTTCTGCCCAGGGCATGGATTTGTGGCTTAGCTTTTTTAATAAAAACTTCCACAAACTAAAACCTATCAGTTCCCATTCAACTTAACTAGCAACAAACTCAAGCAAACCTAACAGTAGATACAAACTGCAATTACAGCATTCTTTTATCATAAGCACGTATATTAGCAAGATCAAATATTGACACAGTAGCTAGAAAAAAAGTAAATCCAAACTTTATTTCTTCTATACCACTTCTATACATTACCACATCAACTGAGTCCAAAATACTGTTAGATTTCACATTGTATAATCAATATACTATTAATGTCAAGATGAATTTTTAAAAGTCTGTTTTGCATGACATGATTCTTCATGCCACTAAAAACATTTCTCTAGCACTGACCAATCCCCTTCAATTAAAAATACACATCTTTATGATAAAACTTAGAGATTTGTAGGGTTTGACATTTCTGTGAAAAAAACTCATAGGAAGGTTCTGCATGTGTTTCAATTGATGAACGCATGCAGCGTTTTCTGTTAACTTGCCAATCTATTTTTAAAAATGTCAATCTGTACTTCCTCTCACAAGTGCCAAATTATTCATGGTGGTCAGAATCACTCTATAAATAAAACAGAAATACTACTAGAGTGAGGAAAGGCGGCTGTTCAACTAACCATATCTTTAAAAAGTGGAGTAAGCTTTTTATTTTTAGTGGTTGATTACTGGATATGAACATGTCAGTCTCTCTTCAGACTATATATAAGGAAATGAGAAATTTAAAATTGAAAACTGCCAGTTTGAGTCTTCATGTACAGTATTCTTGTTATTTTTGAAAACTGAAAGTAATATGTTTACATCTGTCCTAATTTAAAAAATGAATATTTATTAAGTTCTTTACAACAATTTATTATTAGTTAGGGAGGGAAAAAAGCTAAGACAATTCACTAAGCTGTCCCTTAAAGAGACTTCCATTTTCTATCTTATCACTTTTCTTGAGCTCCAGATATTCACAATAGATACTCAACTCCCACACCTTCTAGAAGTTCATTCTAAAGCTAAATGGCTGGCTTGCTATCTTTATATTAATATAAAATGTCATTACTGCCTTCATTAAACAACTGTGCTTCCAATTGCTGTTTCTGGAAGAAAAAAGCCCCAATAAATTAGTTTACTCGAACGTATCTCCACTATGCAAACTGAATTGATTGCTCAGTCCTAATTCAGGCATGTCCACAGAGCTGTCTAATTGTCAGTTTACAACACAATAAAAACAAAGTACTCCAAAACCCCCAAACTAGGAACCAATAGCAAGTTTCTGTCACAGTACAGCTAGTCTGTAGCTAAACAGATAACTCTGGCTATAATAAGAAACCAAATTTGGCTTTCCTAGTTCAACAAACAAGTCCCTAGGTGAACAATAATAAGATAGATTTAAACTCAGAGACCTCAACCAATCCCTTCCAACCCTAAATGCAGATGTATCATTGGCCAGGGAGCTGGGAGGTGTTAAGACTCAGATCAATCAGTTGTCTAGATCTGGGAGTTTTAAACTCCCTGCATAAGAATGTTCCAAACAATAAAACAGGCTGTTTGTCCTATGATCAAGAGGACTCGAGTCATAATTTCTGTCTCCAACCTATAACCACGTGTAAGACATGGTGACCCCGTGTGAGGACAGCAGCCATCCTGTGAGCAGAGAGAGACAGAACAACCCATCAGGCTGTATAAAAGCATGGTGGCATGAAGAGCAACCAGAGTGTGTGAGAAGAGCTGTCAAAGCAGCAAAATACTGGAAATAAACAGAGGACAGCACATGCGGAGCCTGTCTAAACCACTGAAAAAAGCTGAAAAAACAGAGCATGCATGGAGAGCCACCAAACCAGCAGCAAAAAGCTGCAACAATACAGCAAGAAGAGCTGTTTGCGGTGGAAAGCTGCCAAAAATCCAGATTCCCATTTATAAATACCCCTTGTAAACAGAAAACGGTGCCGAAGAAATGAGAGGAAGTTTTTCACTGGAAGAAAACTCCATTATCAGGGTATGGATTCTCCTTTTACCTAAAAGGAGAGTAAAGTATCTGGCACAGGTATTGGTAGCCTTGCTGGCATGGTGTGGCAAACACAGACTGAACATTATAAAGCCCTGTAAAATTGTTTGGGACTTGCAGAGTCGGTTGGAGTGGCGGGTGAAACATCGAGAGGGGGAGCAGCTGTTATTTGCCAGAGCTCCTCCACCACCACTGGGTATATCCTCGGAATGCCCAGGTCTGGCCACACCCCAGCTACCGGCGCTATCTTCAGGCTCCACGCCCTGTAACACACCACAGAGACAGCCTGCCAAAAAACGCCAACGTGGCATGCGCTTCAGACACGGGTCACCCAAGATGGCAGAGAGCACATGGCACCACAGTCACTCATCCAAAATGGCAGAGTGCAGGAGGCAGCCTGCAGGGGGAGAGATGCCACGCCAAGCACACAAAAGCAGCAGCTGAAGTTGCCCCGCCGTGGCATTCAAGACTTCCTCCGGTGTGCCCACCAAAAACCAAAGGAAACAGCTCCATGTCACTAGAGGCCAGAGAGAAGGGGGCAGCCCTGTCACCAGAGCTGTCCCGGTGCTGCGCTTGCCCGCGCCACGCGTGGAGCCACAGGCTGCCACGGACAGCTGCGTACACAGTCAGGACTCGAGAAACCTGCGAGAAACTGAGGCAGCCAGCGCCACAGTCAGCACCGGAGAGACTGGGAGGCCCGGCCAGTGCAGGTGGCACCCAGGACCATGGGACACCGCACCGTGCCGGCTGGCTGCGAGTGGCCCCAGATTCCAGCAGAGCGAAGCGGAGCCTCCCATCAACACTGACAAATCCCGTTGCCTGGCAACCACAACAGCAACGATATCCACTCTTGTGCGCAGCCAGCGAGAGCCCGTGAGTCTGCTGGGGATACGGGAGGACAACCAAAAGATGGCCCCCGATACCGCAACCGGGTTAAGCTTGAAGGAAGCCCCACCATGTGCCATGTGGTGCTGGCTGGAGCCGGGGTGGGCCCTTTCCAGCAATGCATCCCCTCTCCATGTGCCTTCTGTGGAGGTGCAGCGGCAGGGAAGGGGCACGCAGATCTGCGAAAATGCAGTGCTACGACAGCAGTGGCAAGCCTGCCATATTCAGGAGACACCTGCAAACACATGGTGCTCTGAGACAACCCCAGCTGCACCAAAATGGGGGCTCCCGAACACCCAGCCCCTATGACAGGACTGAGGATCGGGGCACGGGCAAAGCCCCTTCAGGGAGCCCAGCGAGCAGAAAGCGGCAGTGAAAGCGGCGGGGGAACGCGTGCAGGGGGGTTATGCCATGAGGACAGCTGCGATCAGGCTGTCCCAAAAACATGGGACCGGCCACATGGCACAGCCGAAACATGGTGGCAAAGGACAGGCCACCCTCTCAGCGAGCACAGCGGGACATCAACAACTCTCTGTATGTGGGCAGTGAAGAAACAAACCAAGAAACTTAAAAGCGCTGATTATGTCAATGCCAACAAAGGCAGAGCCGAGTTCCTACCACACACACACAGAGCAGCCTTACCTTGTACAGCATGGCCACCCTCCAGTACGTCAGCAAAGCCCCACAGCCACCCTGCCCGCCACAGCTTTGACTCTGCCAAGGCTCTCATACCCTAAAAACTCTAAGAAGCTGATACTAACAGAAGAAAAGATCCAGATAGTTTAATAGCTGCTTCCTCAAGAGGGAGAACTGCAGTATTTGCATATGCTAAAGCTGAAACTGATTCATATAATATATCCTTGTTAGCTAATCCTTTTGCAGTTACTATGAGGGTGTCACACCAACGTAACAAATATGGACAACAGTTTGACAAATATGGCCTGGAGTTTATACTACAGCGCTTATTGATTTTGATTTTGTGCATTTTGCAGGCATCATCCTTGCTTCATCAACCTGAAAAACAAACCCCATTGGTTTGAATTTAAATTGCCAAATACTGTCAAGAGTGTTTGCAGCTACAAGCTAAACTCATTGTTACCTACAGCTAATTCATGAAATTTTCTACCTTTACTATTCAAATAATGATTCCTACATGATTTAAGGAGTCAGTACTAATATTATGCTTATGTTACCACTGTCCCAAACCCCTAATTTAAGATTGCTTTTTATAAATAAAGGCTCCTGTAATAATTCTAATTAACAGGATATTCTTTCAGGCAGAAATTAACTGATATTTCTTTTTCAAGGTGCTCTTTCTAGAAAACAATCTCCACCTTACATTTTCCCTAATGTGAAAAGATCATCACTGGAATGAGACACCTAACCCTAACTACCTTTCACATTTAAAATACTAATTGCACGTTTTCTTATTTTTAAACTAAAATATAACCTTGACTTTTAATGTTGTGTTTTTACAATTAAATGTGCAGATGTTAATTGTAGAACTAAAGCAATTTCAAATTTCAAAAAAGTTAAAAACCATATACAAGAAGGTATTAACATACTGATATAACATACTAATATAACATACTAATGACTCATACTAATACATGCAATATATTCATACAATATTTGTAGTAATATTCACTTAGACTTCATCACCTTACAGTGCTAAGAGATTTTCTTGCTAAGAAATAAAGATGATACCTCTGTCCCAACCGTATTACTAATATTTCACAGTTATAGATCTTCTATAAACAATTATCCTGTGTTATTATAAATTTAGTCTACTCTGTCGGTATGGAGACTTCACAACTTTTAGTGAGTGAAATCCCTACATTATAAGGAAAATGCATATGTGCCTGTTTTGTGGAGTTTTCTTTAACTTGTTAACTTTATTTCAAAGGTATTTTAGACAGCAAGATAAGCAGTATCATTTTGCATTTCATTTCAAGAATGCTTATTGGTTTCCTTTAAGATGAGTCTACAACTAGCACCCAATGATCCCGACCAAGTGAAGAAGCCTTCACAAGAGAAATTCAAAAGCTCCAAATATACACCTTAAACCATGTATAAAACCCTTAAAATGACAATTTACTTATAACTTTACTCGAAAACTGCAAGAATCAACTGTTTTAAAGACATTCTTAATACAAGGATGTGTCACTTTTAATCATACACCAAGATATGACCTAACTAATACAAAGAGACGTTTCCTTTGATAGTTTTGGTTTGTTCGTAACAAAAAGATAAATAATACTTTCAAAGGAGTTGTATATTTATGTATATAGTTACAGCTATCTATAAACTTTTTACATCATCCTTGATTATTTAGTCAAGGATAGATGACAAAATGAGCTGTCCTGTGAATTATTACTAAAAGATTTCTTTTAAAGATATGATAGAGAAGCTCCCCCCAGTTTAGATCTTTGCCCTAGCCAAGCTATGGCCTTAAGTGGCAGAAAAAGGTGATTCTGTGCTAAAAATGAAAGCAACTCACTTTGACTAGCTGATTTGCCTCTGTAAAAGCTGAATCCCTTTTCCTTTGAGATAAAGGCCTCATCCAGAAAAGGCCTTCCAATACCTCATTGTGAAAAGGAGGCTTCTCAGCAATAGCAGACACTGGGTGGTAGTAAAGCATACAGGTAGTTGTAAGTTACACCTTGTTAATTTCATTCAAATGTGCGTATTTTGTTCCTATTACAGTTAAAATAAAGAAATGGGAGAAGTGTGGGGTGGATGTACACCCCCCTCTAAAGTCTTAGGTGCTTTCAGGTTCTCATATTTTTCTCATGTTTTTAAATCAATTCACAACATAACCTAGCAAGCTTACAGCTTCTCAGAAGCAGTAGACTGTTAATAGTAAGACAATTTACCCATCATCCTACTTGAATCCCAAAACCCAAATACTTAAAAAACATCAATGGTAAAAAGATGTATGTGTTTTTAATTAAAATGCTTTTGAGTTTAGTTGTTTATTATTTGTAGTGTTAAGTTGTAAAATTGTAACTCTGTCTTAAAAACTTGTACTTCTGGTAACTCTTTTAACAGCTCCTGAATGTCACAACTCCAATGATACATGAAACATCTGTGTCATCATGATGTCTTTGTCATCCTAACTGCAA
>VWYP01002593.1:246449-364374 GCA_013400435.1 Pycnonotus jocosus | reverse complement strand
TCACCCGGCACGGCACCGGCACCGGCTCTGCCGCGGCCGCGTTTGGGAGCGATGCCTTCGAATTCGTGATACAAATCGAAACAAACTCATTCCGTAAATAAATTGGACAAATCCCACCCAAAAGTGATCACCAGCAGCGCGCTTAGCGGTCCTCCCCGCACTGCTCTGGAAACTAAATAAGCGTCTTAAAAGTATAAAGAGATTAAAGCATAAACCCAGTGCAAAGATACTCGGCATTACAGGAATTTTCAGCGAGTCATTTGACGAGATAACTTTTTACCATCATTGTTTGTGGCAGGTTGGAGAAGGAAAAACAAAGTCATGTGCTCCTGAGCAGGGACACCCTCCCCCTCCAGCTCCTGCCGCTCCTTTTAGGGGGCTGTTCGCTGCACCCACCCTCATATCTTTTCCGTGGGAAAGAGAGAAGGCGTCCTGTCCTCATAGGATCTCACGCAGTTTTTTTCTCTACGGTCTTTTAACACACAGTTAGTAAGCTGGAAGCTGGATCCAGACAGCGTGAATGTCAAAAGCTTCTCTCGCTTCTTGGGTTCTTGGCTCCCCCAGTCCAGGTGTCCATGCTGATTCCGCAGCCATGAGAGCCATCACAGCTGCAAAAGTATTCCAGGCTTCTCCAGAGGAAGTATGGCACTCTCTCACATCGTGTCATTCATGTCTGGCCTACTCAGTCTCTCTTGGGTTTAGGGGAAAGCACCTTTTGGGAGAAGGGAAGGTTAGCAGTTTGAGAGGCATCACGATCTTCCATGCAGCTGGGCCCGTGCAATCACCCAGAAAGGAGCCAGCAGCTGGGATGGTGTTGCTGTCCCAGGTTTTCAGCTGAAAAATGCAGTGAAAAGCTGATAGCACGTGATGGTGCAGTAGAATACACTCCCTGTTCTTTGCCAAGGTCTTCTATGAAGTTAAAAATAGCAAGTGGAAATAGTATTAAAAACCAAAATACTTTGAAGCAGTGCATGCCCCAAGTATACCTTCACTAAATTTGCCCAGTTTACTATTGTTCTGTTTTTATTACAATTTCTTTACTTTTTGGAAAAAAAACAAACAGAAAACCCCAACAAACCTATGCAGAAGTATTTTCCTGAGTTACTAAATGTAATCGGTTTCAGTTTTCTCTTGCAGTATGTTAACAGACCAGAGAGAAAACAGCCTAGAAACACTTACCCCAAGTCTGTTTTTCTGCGTATATCATTTAAGTGCACCCCTAATCTGACAGCCAAGCACCCTGGTGTAGCGTGAGCCTGCCTGGAACTCCCCTTGCTTTCAAAGATTTAAGTTCTCCAAGATTTAGGGGCATGAGAAACTCATTCTGAGACCAACTGCCAGCAGCCTCAGTGCTCCCTCTAGAAGTTGTTTCAGTTTCTTGTTGAGCAGAAATCAGATTGCAAAGCTGCTGAGCATGAAAAGTGTTCAGAGCATTTTGTGGCCACAGGGCGAGCCAACCAAAGAAATGCTGCACTTCTTTAAAAAAAGAAATATATTAGCATGGTAGAAGCAGTGAGATGGGGGGCATGGATAGGTACTTGGTTAAATGTTTGTTCCACAGTGAAAAAAATGCCCCAGTCTCTACTGCATGTGTCTTGTAGAAGGCACAGAACCAGCTCCTCAGGTCCCATAAATCATCCTCAGGCCGTGGCCTATGGAATCAGCTGGCTTACTACTCGGGTCATAAAAATGTGCAAGGAGTCTCCCAATGCTTTCCAACATCAGAAGAAACAGAACCTGCAAACAGCACTTTCACAGAGGTGGGAGAATTACAGCCATTCCCTAAGTCCTCAGTAACAGGAAATAGAGAGTAAGGAAAAGTGTTGCAGTGGTTTCACCACTCCAGGGTGGGACACTGTCAAGGTGTGGCACAAGTTCACACACATGCACACTCAGTGGTAGTACCAGATGTGGACAAAATACATCATTGTGCAGCTGCTGTGGAGGAAAGATTTTTGAAACCCTAACTTCAGCCAGTTCCCAAAGAGAAAGCTATAACTCCACGTGTTACCAACAAGGCAGCTTCACAGGAGGGTGAGGAAACAGGAACACAACCTCTTCATGATTAACCTTATTGGTAACAGCTTATTAAAATACCCAAGAGATGAGAGGGATGAAAATTCACTTGTAGCCAGCCACCCAACCCTTTGTGTGCTGTTGGGAAGAAGTAATCCATCTGATGTAGGCAGCCATTTGGCTCACAGATTAGAAAGAATTTGCATTAATGGCTGAGAATTTCAACAGCAGTTGCAGAGCAAGGGTATGTGTACCAACAAAACCCCAGTGAATTGCTACACTTTACCTAACCAGGTAAATTCTCAAGGTGGGGATAGTTTGTACCAAGCTGAGCAAGTCACTGTGTGTGACAGGCAGAGCTGTGCAGAGATAAGTTAATGTACTCTGTAAGAAGTACAGCACTGAGATTGCTGGGCAGCATTTAAACCTGTTTTAAAATATCAGAATTACAAAATGCAAATGATTAAGCATCACATGAAAAGACAAAGGCAGGTTACTTATTCAGTAGACTTTGAAGAACCAGCATCTGTTTTAACAGCCAGGTACAGCAAAATGTGATCTTAAGATCCAGACATTGTCACTTCTGCAGGCAGCAGATGACACCTCACAAGTCGTGAGTCCCCAGACAAGCTGTGCACAGGGAGGCCTTCAGGCTACGAGGGCCAAGCAGTCGGTGCCTCATTCCTGACAACCAGGTACCGAGCTTGTTTGAGGGCTGTCGAGAGCTGTGCAGAGAGCTCAGAGCAGCCCACCCTGCTGGAGAACAGCTCTGTGAAGCACATCTGGTTCCTCACCTGCTCGGCACTGTGAAGGTCCAAACCATGCATCAGTTCCGACAGAAAGTACTTGTGCTGCTGCCATGCCCTCCAGGTGGCTTCCTCTAAAAAGCTTTTTTGCTTTGGTGAAGGAAGTTGCAGCTCCCGAGGAAATTCTGTACAGATGTGCCCAAAACTCAACCACTTCTCCTCTCACAGGCTTGCTTTTACTTTTATTCATGCACAGAGAGATGTGAAACCGTACAGTGAGCCCAAGCTTGTTCTTGGAGTAATTGCCTTCTGAGCACTTCAGGCTCAGCAGCCAGGATGCCATTTCAGAGCCTCACGTCAGCAAAGGCGTCATGTTTTGTCCCATGCTTGCTGGGAAGTGGCTCCAAGGTCACACAACCCTGACACACACTCACATTTTATTAATCTCTGAACACTGTTTCAGTCAAATGGAGTGAGAAAGTCAAATGGTTTCTTTTTCTTTCACAAGTGAAAGTTTTACTCAAAGTTTCTCAAAATTTACAGAGCAATGGAAGAACATGAGACTTTAGAGTGTGTAGTGGTCAAAAGAGCACAGGTGATAATGATTTGCCATAAGCTGAAGGAAAAAATATTCTTTTTTCAGAAGAAATCATTCACTAACCCACAGCATGGTGAAATATCAAGAGCACGTGGATTTCAGTAAGTACCAGGAAGCGACAGACTCGTATCAGAAAGAACAACTTTAACGACTTCAGCTGAAGAGCTAAAAGTGCTGGAAATATAAGTGCTGCAAGGAGCCACCCTGTGGCACCAGCAAGCTAAGGGAACAGAGGGCAAGCCAGGGTAGACACTTGTGTGCATTGGTCAGTTTTTTCATTTTTGAAACTCAAGCCAGCCATAGTGACAAAAGCTGGAACTGGACCAAAGAGCCACTTCTGTGGCAGGGAACTCCTTAACTGAGGAACTGAACCAGAAAAGCAGAGGGGCAGTGAGCTCCAGCAGCTCTTGCCCACATGCCAGTCACTTGTCAGGCCTCTCAGGGGCAAAGCTCTCTGAGGGACATCAGCATTCCCTGATGCCTCATCCCTGGGAATCCAGCAACAGGAGGGAAATACTACTCCCAAAATTTATTCTTTTACGTGGAAGTGTTCTGATACAGCAGAATCTCTCACATAACAACATGCAGCTCTCTCAAGGCTAACTTAAGGACATAACCAAACACTTTTAGTGGAGAATAGGTGAAAATGCTGTCTGACACAGCACGCTGTGACCCGTCACTGTGGGTGGCATGGGTGCACACACAGCTGTGGGCAGCTGTCCCCAGCCTGTCCGCACTGTCCCACTCAATCTCTCCAAAATGCTGCCCAGGTACAGCTGCTTACTTATGATGATCTAGACAGCTGGGAGGCAGCACCCACCCAAATGCCAGCGGCACAGAGGTGACAAACAACTCACTGTCCCTCCCAAACAGACTCATCACTTAGTTTACTGGCATAGAAGGCAGGATCATTTTGCTTTCCATCTAAATTCTGATTTAACAGTATCTGACTGCTCATCTCAGGCTCCTGGTTCCCACTACTACTGGAAACAAGAACAGGCCACCTCTTTAAGCAGGAACAGTAGTGAGTTCTTATAAAAATGGAGCAATGCCACAGAACTGACCTACTCCACATCATCCCTGCTGGTGAGGACGTTTGCTCTTGGACCGTGACATGAAGTGACAGCTTCACGGTCGGTTTTGCTTTCACCATGCAGGAGCAGCATTAAGGACTCCCATTTCCATCTTTGACGGCTCAGCAGAATGTGCTTCTTCTTATATGGAGAGACACAGCTATCACAGCACCGGCAATTTCTGACCTTTGTCCTTAATAAATGGAAGGCATCATATCTAAGAACGAAGTCACACCCCCGCCGAAAGTATCAGCTGAAATAAGAATACGGCCACTCATCTGCTTAGCAACACGGGCTGCCACCAACATCACTTCCTTCTCAAATACAAAGTTCAGTGCGCGGGCTCCACCCTGACTCAGAGCCGCCTATAAAATTGGATCTGACTCGCTGAGAGGTCACGTCTCCTCGCTGTGAACAGGACTTTCCACAGCAGCAATATTTCACTGGAACTTCCCAACGCACAGGCAGGCAGGCAGGGAGGGAGGAAACAAACGCCGCCGCAGTCACAGAGTTCACCTGCCGAGGAGGCAAGGCAGTGACTTTCACATTTCCATTCGTCTGTCCTTCCAGACAGATTTTTCAGAGCAGGTACTGAATAACTTGTTCCTTCTGTGGACTAGGGAGCAAGAATGATTTCTCACAATTATTTCCTGGGTTTGCATATGCAAGGAGTACCTAGGTGTGACATTCTCAGATGTAACTATGGATGCTGCCATTGCTTGTTTTGAAATGGGAAGCAATGTAAAACCTATAGCCAAACACACATTTATAATATCCTTGAAAAACATTTACAAACTATCCTTGAAAAATGCTTGTAAATTATTTTTCCTACTTATGTTCATTGAGAAAAAGATGCATTTAAAATGGTTCACTTTTATAACATTTTTAATAACCTTTTTTATAACTTTTTCTATAACTTTGTATTTGTTTTTCTAAATGCTTCATAAAACTGCAAGTCTACAACAATTATAAATCCATTTACTTATATAGTTAAGTTAAATGTGGTTTCTTTCTGATTCTTCTTCTATTCTGAAAGAGGATCAACTAATAGGATGATACCGTTTCCTCATTAAACTCAGGTCCACTCCCCTCCCCTCTTGGTAAACTTGTAGGAAGGGGGCTGAGGGGGATCTGAAGAGACCATCTGGTCCCCGCAGGTTGCACAAAGATAGGATAAAGTAGCCCCAGACAATCCCCAACAGATGTTTGTCTAACCTGTTCTTAGAAACCCTCTGCAAAGCAGAGACCCAAACTTCCTAGGCAGTTTGTTCTGGTATTTCACCAGCATTCAAAAACAATTGATCAAACCTCTTCTGACATTTTACACATTGGAAAATTTATCTGATTCGCTCTAAAAATTATTTTAAGGGTCAATATCCTTCCTTCACCACCTCCTACTGTATTCTACATCTCTTATTTGCTTTCTCTCCCTGTTCTGTACTTTTTCAGCACAGACCATAAAACCAAGGACAATTCAGCAGCTGGGAACTTACTGGCACTCAGTGGAGTCATCTTTACATTGTTCTTGATGACTTACATATGCCACCTATTGATAAATCCTAAGAGAGCATTTCGCAGGAGCACTGCATTGTCCACTGCAATTTTGTTAGTGATGCTCTACAAACTCCCTCTTACCAACTACCCTGACTTCTCCATTAAACTGATGATTTTTTTTTCTATATGAAGTTCATTTTGATTTCTGTACCAATCATCTACAGTGGTTGCTGCCCTCCTAGCTTGGTGCGATTGAGACATTTCATAAACATACTCTGCGTTACACCAGTTCAGTTCATTATTTGTCTTTTTGTATTCTTTGTCTGGCTCTATTATGGTACCATCCTGGTGCCTTACAGCAGAGTAATTTGTGACATCTCTTCTGTCTCTTTCCCTCTCTGTCTTGTCCTTTCTCTCTCCAGAATAGCATGCACAAAAAATTTCAGAAGGATTCAGGGACATAAATAAAGTCACTGGATGTTGTATGTAGAAAAAAGCATGACAAATTGTTCTTTCCACTTTTTCAGACCCAGCTCTGAGAGGTCAGTTTCATACTGATGCGAAGTTGAGAAAACAGTCTCATACATAGCTAGGCTTAAACCTTGTGGAAAAGCTTTTCTGTTACAGAGTAGCAAAGGTGCCAACTTGTAGTCTTCATTTCACTGACACAAAACACTTTAAATTTAAATATGAACCAATACTTAGTTATGGAAACAGCGCAATTTGGAGGAAAAGGGGAATGCACTCACACTTATTATTAATTATTGTGGGTACAGGGACATTTTAAAAGGTGAGATATGTTCAGCAATAAGTAAGTAAGTTAAACTTATTTGTATGATCTTCACATTTTCTCACAGTCCAGGCAAATATGTATCCTTTGTGGACCACTGCACTGCAAGAAAAAAAACAACTATTGGGCTAGACAGAGTTTGATCATAGGACAAATGAATAGTTTGTGTTGGAAGGGACCTCTAAGAGCCATCTAGTCCAACCACCCTGCAATGTCCGGGGACATCTTCAACTCAGTCAGGTTGCTCAGAGTTCAATCCAGCCTGACCCTGAATGCTTCCAGGGATGGGGCATCCACCACCTCTGGGCAACCTGTGCCGGCACTTTGCCACCTTCATTGTAAAAAAACCCAAATCTTCTAATCAGCTAAGTGTTTATTAGAATACACCATTAACTAAACCTTAAACCAAAATGTACTCTGGCAACCAACTCACAAATAAAGGAAGACCTCACCTCATGCTAACACTTCACAGGAGACGTGTAAGATCTGATTCCATGAGGTGCTGCATACTCGTCACTCGTGCTGACACGATTTGAAAGCAGAGATGTTGCCAAACATGAAGAAATAAATCTGGAGCCACAAGCCAGTGTTAAAAGCAGCAGCACCACCAGACAACACCTCAATTTGTATCCCACCATTCTGAACATTTTTTTTTTCTGTTTTGCCTAAATATCTAAAACTTGTTTTATCCTTTAAGAGGAACACCTTGGCTCTGCAGCACTGAGGGAACTCCCCTGAAAGCTTGCCAGAACCTCACCTCTGCTGTGCACAGGTTTGTTTATACTTTAGGTATGACAAGCAACTTACACAATCATTGTATTTGCTAGTACACTCTGGGCAGATGAACAGAACCTGCTTGTTTCAGTTAAGGCAGGAAGACCTTGTGTCTTCACCCTGTGCTGGCCGAGAAGGCAGTGGATGTGAGGCACATCTGTAATGCCACAGGTCACACTCCAAAGGCTGCACTTTGGCAGTGCTGCACAGAACAGGAGAGAACAGCACAGCTCAGCAGCAATGGACCAATTGTTTTCTCTCTTAAGAAACACAAGCCAGAACACGCCGAATTTTTCGCACTGAGCACACAGATTGTATCACGGCTTCCAAGGCAGCAGGTAAAAACCTGGACCTTGTCTATAACTTAACAGAAAAGCTGTAAAGTAGTTGCTAAAAGATAAAGATAACAGATGCAGTGCTGGCACGAACATTCATCTTTGGTGTAGCAGGTTACTAACATGACTTTTAAGTCAGAACACTGCACATGCTCTCAGGCTTTTTTATTTAATAAGTAGCATAACTCACACCATGTCCACCTTGCAATCTGCTGGGAAATAAGAAACGTTAACATGGTAGCTAAAAAATCCCAAATGTGATGGCAGTCATATTGATGCCAACTTCTTGGAAAGTAAGTTTCATGATGCATAAAAGCTGCTTGCTTTCTTCAGAGGTAGGCTTAGCTTTTCAAGTTATATTTGCTGTTGTACAACCAGAAGTTGACACAGTACATTATATACAACAAAACTCCCCAGAACATTAACAAATCAACATAAGTGAAGGCGGACACTCTAATATCTCTGTCAAGGGAGTACAACTCTCTTAGTTTTGTGCTTTAGTATGAATGGCAGGCATTTCTCAGGGCTTGGATGAAAGGGAATTGCAGCAGGATGAAGGGAGGAGCAGGAAAAGGCTCACTTCCACCTGGAGTTGCTTTTTATAAGCCTCCCTGCTACTAAACAGGCAATCCCAGTGCTTACAAGGATTGCCCCATGGGAACCTTGCTGACAAAGGCCCAAATACACAGTCTATTCTTGATCCAGAAAAAAAAAAACCCAAAAACCAACCAAACAAAAGGAGAGCCTTCAGAGAAATAAGGAGAAGGATCATCAGTTCAATATGCTGGAAAGGCCTTTTTTTGTCACTACTTTCCACAGAGATTTAAGGCCAGCAAGACACAAATTCCCAAATAGAAGGAGCAACAGCATTTTTTTGTAATAAAAGAATGAGTGTACCCAGGCCTTTGATTTTTTTCAAGCAGAAAATATTATTAGAAGTTCTCCAGTGCCAAAGACAGCAGAACATGGAACACTCTGCTGTCCTGGGTCTTCCATGCATGTTTATACAAAGGCACAACGGTATTGTAAGGGTTATCATCAAAGTCAGTAAGTCCTTCAACCCCCCCTACCAATCCCTAGAAACAATCTTCTGAAAAACAGAGATACCAGCACACACACACACAACTGAAAAATAATTACAGGCAATACGTGTTTTTACACCCTCCCTGTTCTTTCCCCGGTCTAAATGCCATAATATCCCAGTAGCTTAAACTGCTCTGAGAATTTTAAACCTATCATTCACCACAAATCGTAGGTTTCGCCACACACTTTTTGCCCCTTTTAAAAATGAAAACCCAGCTCCAGCTTTCAGCAGAAGTGAGACTATTGCTTCACCATGATTAGATACAAGCAAGCAAAAACAAACCAGGCAGCGCTGGGGCCTAATGCTGTCAGTGTTCATTCTGTACACAGAGCTTTGCTGGGCACTTCCCAGCTCCAGCACACATGGTAGTTTTTGCAAGATCATGGCCTTGTTTTAGTATAACACAATCAAGATAATTTTTACAAGGTCAGAAAGTTGGAATAAGAGGAAACAAAATCCAGGCCAGTTGTGTCTGGAATCAATTAGGCTTATGTGCTTTTCAGATGCTGCTTGTCTTCCTACTAAATAGTATTTCAATATATACTTTCTATTAGTATGTACATGATAGCATGCACTGCATACAATATGTTTCTCCATCTATTTAAACCCATCCAAACTAGGGATGTCAGGAGGTCAAAAAGGAAGAGGTGGTCATCTGTGAGTGTTGAAATTATTCTCTTGGCATTTACAGTTTAGTCATCTGCCTCCTCAGTGACAAACTGTTCAGAAGGGCCAAATGTCCAGGCATGTGTGTGGTGTACTCTACCTGTCCAAAAAGCAAATTAAAACTGTAACATTCAATCAGGTAAATACCAGCTATGCCTGCTGTCAACTTTTAAGCATGTTGTTGAGTTGTAAGATTTAGAGGAAAAAAACCCACATTGTTTTGCCTTTGCACAATAAAATTTGCTGTCTAAGCATCACATTCAGTACTGAATCATCCCCAGAAGATTTTAGTTAGGGAAAAGTTGACTTTATAAGGAATTTACATTTTCGCTACATGAAGCCAGTCTAACTTTTACTAAAATGAAAGCCAGCTCCTGGACAGAAGGAATGTAGAGGGGCACACAATCCAGAGAGATTTGTGCTGCCTTTGCAAGTAAAACAGGTGACAGTAAAAATACTGGTTTGTTTCTCATGTCGTGAAAAAAAAATTTACAGACAATAAAATTCTATTGTCTAACCACATAAAGATCAAAATATTTACCTTCATTGCTTCTTTTCTCACTTTCATTTTGCCAAGTATGAAAACAAAGTGACAGAATTTGTTCTTCCTACACTTCAGGAACTTCTTAACATAAAAGTTGGAATTATTTTGGATAGCCCTATAAATAATATGTAGTGAAAGAAATTAAACCCATCCGTTTTCCTATTATTTTTCTAAGCAGAACAGTGACGTGCTCTGGTTACAGTTATCGGCCAGGCTCAGAGCCGGCTCCCCACCACAACACACCGGTCACCAGCGCTCCGGCTGGAGCTGGGTCAGAGGAGGAACTCGGGGACGGGCTCCAGGCAGATTCTGCAAGGTCGGGGAGGGGCGACAGGCCCGGCTGCCCTTGGAGTGACACAGAAACCCATTCCCTGGTGGCAGGGAATGATTTTCCTCATGCGGTCACCCCTCCCACGCTCCCGTGCAGTCCCACAATGGTGCGGCTCCACACTCGGGCAGCGACGGGAGGACGCGGCCGCCTGCAAGGGCGTAGGTCGAGCAGGCAAAAGCATCCCGGAGGGAAGCCTCGGATGGGCTGGAGAGGCGGCCTGGCTTCCGCACGGCCATTGTTCTTTCCGGGAACGGGACGCCGCGTATCGGGACGGGTGGGGCGGATTCCCCGCGCCTTTGCGCGCTCTCGCTCCAGGAGGGCTTCGTTCCTTTGAAAGGTCCCGCTGCTTTGCTGCTCTGACCCCGGGGCACAGCGGGGCAGGAGCACCGTGCCCGCTGCCTCCCGAGGGGCTTCGCTCACACAACCTCGCACCCCGCCCCTCCCGCCTCTTTTCCGTGTCCCCAGAGAATAGCGAGGAGCCCCGGGACACCCGCTCTGGATCGCGGCCGGGATGAGGAGGAGACCAGAGGCGGGCCCCCCTCGCAGGGCAGCCGAGAAGAGCGAGCAGCTGCTGCCGGGAACCTCCCGGGGCGACGGGGGAGCCCGCAGGGATGGCGGGGTCGGTCCCGCCAGCGCCGCCCGGCTACTTGCGCCCCCTCCCCCAGCGGGTCGGAGGTTGCCGTGGCGACGGATCAACACCATCCCTGGGGACAGGGCTCCGCGGGAGCCACCGGCACGGCCGGTCCTCACTCGCCTCCCATGGGGAACCCCGTCCCGCCCCCTCCCGCGGCAACAGCGCGGCCGCCCCCGCGCAGCGACATCAGCCCGGACGGGCTTTCCTGGCCCGGCGGCGCCCGCCCGCCGCCATCGGTCACCGCCATCGGTCACCGCACCGGGGCTGTGCGCCGAGACCCCTCGGGGCCGCGCTCCGTGGGGGCCGCCGTGTGCGGTGCCCGCCGCCACCTCCGCGCCCCCCGTGCTGGCAAAGCTGCACCCGTTTAAGCTAAGCCCCCTGTAGACGTATTTATTTCGGTTTAATAGGTGTTTATGGTATGTTAGCCCGGACCTGTTCCTAATCAATCCGAGCTTAATCAAAATAGCGCAGATTTATACCGGCCCCGGTGCCAACCGAGCAGGTGTTCCCCCGCACCTGCGGCTAAGCCGGCCATGGGGCGGCCGGGGAGCGACAGCCTCCGGTGACCGGGGCAGCTGGTCGGGCCGCTCGGGCCGCGGGAGGGCGATGGCTCTCCCCGGCCAGCGGTGCTCTGCCCTCCCTCCCTTCCCGGCCGGACCGACCGCTGCCGCCACGGTCAGAGCCAAAGCACGCGAAGCTCAGCCGTCCCGGCAGGATGGAGAAAGAGGAAGTTACTGCACAAGGATGTCGGGGATGGCTTTTTTCATCTCCTGTCCTGGCTCTCGCTGGGAGCGCGTGGTCGTGGTAACAAGCCACAGCGCTGGGAGGAGGAATTACCTCATGGAATTGCAAGCACTTTCCAAGTGAAGGTGGAGTCTGGAGCAAACAGGAGATCCAGCTGATAGTGGTTGATAAGCCTAGGGAGTATCGCATTGCTGCTTTGCTTACCTCAGAGACGCCTCAGCCCTTGTGGAGCAGGAAGAGGAGACTCTCCAACACCGGCTCCCAGCACCCAGATAATGAGCCGTCTGCTTCCTGCAGCAAGCAAGCCGATGTCTTGGCTCACAAAGCAGCAGTTTCATGAGAGGCTTCTCCTCTAATGGATCCTCTTTTCGGTTGGTTGAGCAACAACTCCACAACTTTAGAATTTCAGACCTCATTGAAGGAAAGCTGCTTTTCATCTTGGATAGCAATTGAATTAAACTGGAAAGCCAGGACGAAATGAAGTTACACACACCTTCAAAATAAAGCCCAAACCAAACAAAACCCCACCATTCAGATGGTGCTTGGCCAAGAATATGACTAATAGGCCACTGCACTTTTCTTCTGTGATCCTACTGAAGACTTCTACTGCTGATGAATGATCCAGGAGCCAGGATTTAGCAGTTAAATAGGTGGGTCTGTGACCAACTATGTCTCTAAATTTACATAGTAACATGGTTAAGAGCAATCATCACTTCATCCAAAGTAGATAAACATGTTTTGTTTTACCAGTGATAGTTAATACAGGTCTTTCAAAAGAATAGGGAACTGTAAATATGCCACTCTTTCTTGAATAATTTCCCTTAAACAGACATCCAAACTTAAAGAAAAAAAGAAAAAGATAGGAGAAGTAACAAAAAGGAAGAGAAGTAAACTGGAAAGAAATTGGAATTGGACTTTGATATGAACCCAGAGAAAAGCCAAAGCACTTATGATGCACAGTGGTCAGTTCTGCACATGAGAATGCCTTTTTCTCTGGAATTACACAGCTTTCTGAAAAAAACTTCCCAGACAGAATCACAATATTGCACATCAGTTCACAAACTTAATTTCTGCTTCATAGCAGTAACTATGGGAGACGCCACAAGCGCTTTTGTTCCGGTGCAGGGATGTTTTACTTCTGAGATGGGCAAGGAGGAGCAGCAGAGCCCATCCATCAGATTTTTGTGCACCACTGATGGCTGACAGACATTCATCAGTGACCAGTTGGCTTAGGTCAGTCAGTCACTTTGCTTCGAAGTGGCTGTATTGACTCTCAAGGGCACCAGACACAGGAATTCTTTTGTGTTCTGATATTCTCAGTCTTAAGTACTTTAGACATGACACTAACCAGCAACCCAAAGTCTTGTCAACCTCGTAAGTTAAAATGAGACAAAAAGCCCCATAAGGACAATCTGTTTCTAACTACATTCAAGACAAAGCTTTGCTGCATTTGTATACAACAATCACAGACAGGTGTTGTACATTGATTCAGGGTTTTTTCTGAGCCAACAGCTGACAAGTAAATTTGCCCATCTCCTCTGCTGCTGTCCCTGTACCTGTCCCTCTTCCTAAAAAACATTCATTCACATGTGTCCTACAAATTCTGGACATTGCCTCAGCTCCAGTCTCAGTGCTGTCAAATGTGCACCTGTCAACAATGTCCAAATTTAAAAGTTCCTTCCTCACAGCTTATCCAGTCCTTGAGTAGCAATGCCAGCCCAGGTGTGGGTGTCAGTGCCCACGTATTGGGCAATGCCTCAAACTGCCAACCTCTCCCTGCCTCATCTTGGGAGACAGCAAGGAACCCCACAGATTTCTGTCTTCCCAAGTATCCTTGCTATTTAACTGTTTTTTCAGTCACATTCCTTCAGACATTTCCTGCATCTGAAAATGTTTTCCCATACCACAATCAGAACATGCAGTGTTTACTTGACTGCTTTAATCCAGATAATGTTGAATTTACAACTGTTAGAATAGTACCTTGGTTTCTTTTGAACTGTCCTCACACTTTAGGATTTTCCTCCCTCCCAGTATTTTATGTCTAAATCCAGGAAAAGTAACGAAACTGGGCTTCACTTAAGAAGGCCTAATTAGATCCTGCTGTAATTTACAGCAAATGTACCACAGACCCAACCATCAACAAGAGTCTGCCCAATATAAACATTTATATCTCTGACTCTTTAATGAAAGAATTCTAAAAATCGTAACTATGCTGAGGGGGGGTGGAACTCCAACAAACATAATGATGCATCGATTAATCCACATTCATGCTGCCACGGACAATTTTACAAAAACTGTAATTTGGGAGAGGAATACAAATGGATGTGCAGATGTCTAAATAAACTTTGAAGTAGGTTTTTCCTGTACCTTATTTCACCTCTATGTCACAGAGCCATGGGATGTGACAGTTAAATCCCATGTCTAAATACCAGATATGTGTTCCAGTTTATATATAAAGTCAAATGCTTACCACCACAACACAGAGCCTTGCAGCCAAACACAAGTTTTTAAAATTTGTTTTTAAGTAAACCTGATGGTACAGGACAGCCATTTCTTTACTCAGCACTCTCATAACAGTGTGCTTTTTGAGGCTGGGGTACAACTGACTGTAGAGCACACTGGGTTTGCCTTCTCCAGCTTGGACTGCCTGTGGTAAGATTGCTACAGCAACAATCTCTTTCCTCAAGCCAATGCTAAAGCAGCAACATTTCTCCCCCCCCCACCCCAGCTGCTAAGCAAAGAATAAACTTTTAGCTTTGCCCCTCCTTTATTGGAAGGGGAATAGGGTAATATGCTGTAATTGGTTTTCCATGTTTGCCAAGAGTCTGTTTCCTCTTATCATCCACAATATTTAACATAAGTCTTGTAATAGTTCCAAAAATAATAAAATCTGTCCCAAGAATAAAAATGATAGATCCACAACATGCTGCTTTTTTTGTCATGGTCTTGGTTTTGTAACATTCTGTTAGTAGTTTTTATTGCCTAATGTTGTGGTTTCTTTCATACGCGGCAGACCCAGTAAAGACATTTCATCAGCTACTTACACAGCAGCAGCCTGGATTATTTACAAATGGAGATTTCAGTGGTGTATTACAATAAATCACCACTGCATACTGTTAAAGTTACATTGCAGCAATGTGGCATAGAACCCAGAGATTCCAGGGGGAGGAACATTAGGTATACATAAATCATATATATGATCTCAGCAAACAAATTTATTAAGATATCCAAATAAAACCTGCTGGTCTTCCTCTGTCTCCCCTATCTCCTCCCATGCAACAGTGGAAGAAGACTAGGCAAATTATATCCCCCCACACATGCAAACCAGTACACACAGTAGGTGTAACAACAGAGCCTGTGCAATACTTCCTTCATGATTTTATATCATGGAGCCAAATAGCACACATATCCCTCTCTCCCTCTGCCCCACCCTTCCACCCCTAAAACAAATGCCCCACACTGGGCAAATTCCTCTAAGTGTGGGAGTCACGGATGCAGAGCAAGTAAAGACAAAGAGCAACACTTTACTCACTGGAATTAGTTTAAACGTAACAATATGAAAACAGAAAAGACAAAAAGGAGATAATACACAGGAGAAACTGCATTTAGAACAAAAAACCCCAAACCAACCAACAAACAAACAAAAACCCCCAAAAAACCAAACCAAAAAAACCACCCCAAAACAAACCAACTAAAAAAACCTAAGAAAAGTTGTAGGATACTCAGTAGTACCAAAACAGCAGCCTGTTAAGAGGAATCACTATCTCAAGCCTCAGCATTTGCAAAAGCAATACCTTACTGGTAACAACTAAGAGAAAAATACAGGCACATTGGGTACCCTCTTTAAGAGAGATTATTAAAAAAATAAAAATAATGCATTGCTCAAAATTGTCTTTTGATATTTTGAAGTTCATTTAATATACTTTTTTTTTTTTCATTCCTATTCAGTTTGACTGTATTTTTGAGCCTGAAAAAAGGTTTCCATTTGTTCCCAAGAACAGATTTAGAGTTCTAACAGTCACAGGAAAACTCTTAAGGCACAAGTAACTTCCCCAGCTTAAATGCATCTCCTTTAGTGGGGTGTGCCCTTCTAACCCAAACAACATATAAATGTTGCGGCTGCAGGCTCTTCAAAGGACACCAAAAGAAACTAAGTGTCACAAAAAGTGTAACACAGAAAGGCTACAAGTCTGGAGCAGGAGATGGAGCTCTCACTGCTTGCTAGGGGCTTCAGACACTTGGTACTTTAGCTTATCGGCAAGTGTTTTAGCAGTCGTTTAACTCGCTGCTGAGTCTGATCCGCACAAGAATAAATCAGAATGACTGAAGCCAAAAGAGACACAGAGGTCTAAGACTGAGGGGGAGTTGTTAATCTTTCTTCAGTGACTGCCAGAATTCCAGGAGCATTTCATTTTTAGTAGAAATGGGACAGACAAATTTTTAGTCATGCTTACACAGCTTATCACCCCAATCTTTCTTTTTTTAATTAAAGTTAACTATGCTTTATACCATATTCTAAATTGGGATTAAGGGAAAAATTGTACCTTGGTATGATTTTTCAGTATCAACAGTTTCACATTACATGTAACAGCTGTACAAATTGCTGGGAAACAATTACATGTCTTGGGTTTTTGGTTGTGAAAATGTAACCAACAAAGCAACTCGAATTCAACATGAAATCTCAGCAAGTTATCAGTCACTCATGTACAAGTAAAACCGAAACCTGTGAAAGAATCATCTTGTTAAAGCATGTTTTAGAGGTAAACCTTCCTGCTAAATTCTACGCTATAAAATTTTCAAATTCTAATTGGAGAAAATAGCATTAGGGCTTCTCAAAAAGAACCCCAACGAAAATAGAGATAAGGTTTACATGTGCATTAAGTTTGTGACAAAAAGCCAGCCAGAATGCATGGAAATTTCAGTTTTGTTCCAGCTACTCTTTGAAAGTACCACAGTCTTAACATAATGTACAGTCTAAGACTGGCATGTGAGCCAGGACCAAACCAGCAGGATCAGCAATTGACTGCATACATGACTTTAGAAAGTCACAGCATATCCCCCTTGCCACTCTTGGCCCCCAAAAAGTAGCCCTGGTGGCTCTTTACTATAATAGTCCTGGATTCCTGGGCAATTCTTCCATATTTTCAGAAAATGAGACTGTCAGAAGTTTTCAGTTTTTCAAATCACAACCACTTAAAACAGCATGCATTTTTGTTCTTCTCAGAGCAGAGTAAAAATCCCCTCCCTCTCTGCTCCCTCAATGGAACTCCCCCCTCCTAAATTTTTACAATGGACTTTATTCCCCTTTGTAATGAACCTCAGGCTGCTATGTAAGAGCTCACTTTTCTCTCATCTCAAGCAACTGAATTCTACAATGTTGCCAAGTGAAAAAAACCTTCAAGTAATTAATTCAAGCTAATAGTCTTGATTTCACTCATTCTTGTAAACAGCTAGTAAACATGCCACTTTTCCCTTGTCATCCATGCAGTTCAGTCCGATGGTTTTGCTGTCATGTAACACAATTTTCAAACTTAGTGTGTGTTACAAATGAAAACTTTGTATAATAAACAGGTAACAGTTGAAAGTATGTAAATGGAATAGCCTTTTAATAATTTAAAAGTTGAAAACAATTATACTGAATTGCTGAAAATGTTCCTAAGTGTGTAAAAAAGAGTTGATGCTGGCAACTAACAAATACAGACTGGTTCCCCCTCCCTTGATATACCAACAAAAGGTTCCACACCATTTTTTCAAATTTTATTTAATCTCAGAACCACTGCTATGTTACACCTGTTAGGCTGAAGTTTATTCACTCTGGATGTTCAAGTTCTGACAATTAGGATGGGTGACATGAGGATCCCTCTCCCCCAGTGTTGTGTTGCAGTCAATATTGGCCCAGTAAGAAAAAAGTTTTGCAGTCACTGCCTGCCCCCACCCCTTTATCTCCCCCAATACATGAAGCATAGCCCAGCATTAGCATCACACTTTTGCCTGCAATTATTTAAATAGGATGAGATGAAAACTCAGTTGCTTTCACATTTGTATGAAAGGTGATATGAACATTCCGTATTTTAACAAATAAACACTTAAACACAGGATTTTGTTTTGCAGTGTTGCAACCCTTTCATTTGAGGAAAAATATGCCCCCCCCAGCCATCACCATAATAAGTAACAAAACATTTGTAGTTTTGATTTTCATCAAGATTTCCAAACTGGCAGATTTTATTTTCACACCCTCTTCACAATAGACAAGATGCTTACCATATATTTAGGATTACAAGTTGTCACTAAAAGAAAACTTTACACAACCACTATACATTTAGGTTGAAAAACTGTCCTTGCATGAAAAATATACCTAGAAATCAAGTGGTAAACAAGAAAAAAACCATTGAGAAGATTAATGTTTTTAAAATGTGCCATTTTAAATTTATCAACTCCTCCTCCACTTTTCATTCATACTCTGTTTTCACCTACAGTATTTGTTAAGGCAAACAGCTAATCCATTTCTGAAGAGGTGTTGTGGAAATTGTGGATAAACAGCAAACATTTGGCATTAAAATAGATAGCACGTATGTAGCCTCTAGTAATATACATTAAGCATCTCTCTTGGACTTCAGGATAATGACAGGGGAGGATGAACATGCTAACAATGTCAAAAAGGCTTAAAATTTAGCATCCAAGCAATTCCTATTAATGCTTCTGTAGCTTTCAAGCTCTAAGTAGTATAGATTTTATGCAAATGCATTAAAGAATTCTAGCTTGGCAAGTACACCCAAGCAGGTTATTAAACTATATATACAGAAAGTGATAAATACAGAATTAAAAGAGTCCTTCTGCTTCTCTTCATAGCCTTGAAAACTGACAAAAAACTTGAGGACAGCTCTACAATATTAAACATTAGGTAACCTCAGGAGCTGGGAAACCTAACTACACAAACTGATTAAAATACTCAGATGACTTTGTAGTGTTTAATACAATTCAGTTCGTAGTCAAGGGCACAAGACAACATTTAACAAAAATAATCACATCAATTGACCTAGAAATCAAATGTAAATAGATATGAATACAATCTCCAAAATCTGTCTTTAAGTGAACATTAACCATTTATTCAAAGTTATACAAGAATTTGAAGGATAAAGTCTTCTGCAACAGGAAACCAACTTACAAGTTTCATGTCTCAGTTGAATTGAAGTGGAGGCGAGCGGGGTGGGGGGAGGGAAGGGTGAACAAACAAGTAAGTAGGCCCCATCCAGGCAGCTAGAAAGTAAAAACAGGCTCAACAGCAGCCTCCTCCAGCTTGTTGTCCTCCCTGATTGCCTGCAAGTGTTGCGTTGGTGGCAGCATGTTGAGGGCCGATTTTTATGCCATTTGCCTGAAATGAAGTTTAATGCACAGTGTAAATATTTTAGAATATACTTGAAAAGCTACTTTGTCTATTTAGAAGATCATATAACAAGTCCTCCTAATGCATGTAATGAATATAGGAAAGTTTGTAATTTTTTCCCATCATGTTCTTAGCGATTAAATATTATTTAAAGTAAGATGCCCTCCCTCTCATTTAAATTTTATCTCTGTGTTACACTCTGTAGCTTAAACTCTTAAAAAAACCCACAGAACAAGAATTCTATTTGAATACTGCTTGGCATATGGCTTAAAAATACATAGCATTTGCTAAGAATGTATAACCTCTCCCCTCATGCCAAAATCTCCAATAGTTTAATAGTTTAATATAAAACTTTTCCTCTCTAGACAGCATTTCCTTCTGTGTTGAATCAGCTGTAGAGGCTAAGGGCAAACGAGTGTTCTGTGTCATCAATAATTTCTGTGATCCCAAAAGACATGGCTACTTGCCAAGAACCCACACACAGCGTAGCTCTTTCATTCATCAAAATCACACTTATATCTTAACCCTCACTCCCTCAAGTGGATTTTACCTAAAAATACAGCACTTTGAGAAAAGTAATACAGTAGCTTCAGAAATTAAGCTCTTAAGGAAACTTTGCGTCACAGCAAATCTCAGATTTATAGTGCTTGGCAGTTGTTCTGCAGCAGTGGTAGCCTTCGGGTTTCTGGCACTCGCTCAGTATTGACAGCAGCTGATGTGGTTTCTTTTCGCTCTTTGACTCCTCTTTAATAAAAAGCATGCCCTATGGCTCATTGGTTTTGCCCCCTCTGGGCTGATAGCAACTTCTTGAGGAATCAAGGAGCCAGACCTGGCATAGAGCCAAATAAGTAGCACGGACTGTTGGCTCTTGACAGCGTATTGCAATCAGAGCTCCGTAAGGCACAGTAAAGCAGTCAGCTACTATATGAAACTCGACAGATACAAGCATGCTTTTTCAGACACTCTGATTGCTCTCCAATTTATATTGCACTACCAACTGCATTTTTTTCAGGAAAGATGTGAAAGACAACTTTAAATTTTTCATTAGTGAACTGAATTTAAGAAGTTTCACCAACATGCACACACTTTCCAGTCAGAATTAGTTTAGAGAATTACTATTCAAGTCTTACTTAGCTACAAGTTTCCTGATGCATTACTTTGCATACTACTGAAGTTTCTCATTTTTTCCTCTCTGAAGTAATGAGTAATATTTTCAATAGTCTAAACTTTCTCATGTTGAGATATAGTGAGCAGAAAGAGATGAAACTACTTGATTTGAGTCCTGCAAATTCCCTCCCTACTCTGAACGATCCTGCAAGGACTGTAATGTTTAAGAGAAGCATGACACAGAGTCTGGACACACCTCTCCACAGAGCAGAAACAGAACAGAGTTGGTGGTGCAGATTTTCACATGTGGTTTCACTAAGCACCTCAGCAACAATATTCACGGACATGCAAGATAAAAAAACCCCAACTTGATCTTCAGAAAAGATTGATCACCTCACATTGTCAAATTTTTATGAGACTGTTAACAGAGAGCTTGTACAATCTTAACATTTCTATACAATACTAGTGTTACGAAGCAAGCTTTTCAGCAGCACAGTCATTTCAAAATTCGAGAGACATTATATGTCTTTCTAGCTCTTGTTCCCCTTTCTCCACCTCTCCACCCCCATCCTGAAGAAGCAAAGGCACAGGCCCCAATAATCTGTAATTTCAGTAATGTGCATAAGCAAAAAGGCTAATCTTTTATTCCCTACAGTATCCAGCCACCTAAACCAGGAACATTTCAAAAGTCTTTTATGTAACTCTCAAAGCAATCCCTCCCCTCCACTGGACAGCTCATGGAGTGCATCTGGCATATCAACATGGTCCCCCATTTACATAGTGGAAAATTATCTTTGAAAACAGATGACACCATATGGAGAAGTGGATGAAAGTGGATTTTCTTCTCTTTTGGGGATTTATATTATTTTGCGATGCTTCATGGATGGATAGGGTCACTTATTTTAATCCATTTTTATCACAATGGCAGACAATTCTACATCTAAATGCAACAGACAAATCTTTTACTGTCCAGCCTTCTAGGGAAGGTGAATTTTGTACTTTTAAAAAGCAGAGAGTGTACAGAGTACTAAAAGTTACCTCATTATTAATGTCAAAAACTCCTTCCTGGATTTTCTCGTAGATCTCCTTTGCGGTGTTAATAAATGCCTAAAACAGAGGAAAAGAGACCACAGACACAATGAATACAATACCCTTTGGTGTAAGATGCACTAATTGGAATTCAATCTCATGTGCAGTTGCTTCAGTGAGACTTTCCCTCCTGACCTCTGCAGAAACAGGTATGACAACAGCATCCTATAACCCACCCTGGAGCAGCAATGGATCACATGCTGTTTACAAAAACAGTGGCATTTCCATAACATCTGTATTCTACAATCTGTTGTCCAGTAATTACAGGGAAAAAGTGGTTTTTAAGATATATAAATTACTTTTAAATTATTTATTTCTGACCCTTATGGATAGATTGTGTGGCAGATGGTTTCCACTACCCTTAATATCTTTGTAATAGGCCACTCTAGATTAGAGTGCTTAGCAACATAAAACCACAGGGTACTTACAATGATGATGTAAGGATGCTGTCTGCTGGGTGAAACCTTACGCTATCATTTAATATGCACCTAATTTTAAGAACATATTCTCTTTAATTAATCTTGCACACAATGGGCAACAGACATCTTAACAGCAGAAAAAAGAGGCCCAGGTTTTACAATGACTTCTAAAAATACATTGTTTTAATTCAGAGAAAATACTTTGACACTCAGGTATGAAAAGGTGACTGATATAAATGTTTTTGGTTAAAGTTTACAATCAATGATTCCATTCTTCATCTTTCATTTAGCTTTATAGGTCAAGTAATGCCTAAAATAATGTATAATTTAGCAGGTGATTAACAGCAGCTAGTAATTACAATAAACATACAGGTTTTTTTGTTTTAAAATACCAACACTATGCAATCATACAAGACATGCTACCTTCTGCACAAGCCTATTACTGCAAGTACAGATCTAATTCAAATATAAAAAAGTAAACAGGGTTCATGGAGAGGAACAAATCATACCTTTCCTCATTTCTACACTGGAAGCATTTGACTGCTGAACTTGCCACCAGAGCTTTGTTTCCTAATTAACAGGACTGATATGTTTTCACCTTTAAAGGCCTTACAGCTCCCCAGAGTAATCAATCTACTGCAGCTCAATTACTGCACCAAGCACACACCACAGCCAGTGAAGGAGACTTGAACGACTGCAGCAGGAGCAGAGAGATATGAATATGCATAAACTCTAAGTGGGTGATCGAATCATCACAGAGGGTCATGATAATTTGCAGCAAAATAATGAGAAGAATTAATCATTGCAGATTCACAAGGCACTTAGGAAGCGAGTTCGTTTTTCAAACACGTGTTAGAGTTGAGAAGAAAAACTGGCTTTCAGCCAACTACGAATTGATTCAAATTCTTCAGAAACTGAAGTTTTCTATGTAAGGAAAAAAATTCAAACTTATCTTTGTTCCTGATAATATACTAATTATTGTAATGGCCTCATACATGTGCCTACTGAAAGGTATAAGTCAACTTAGAAAATTCACACAGCTGGAATCTGTGAGGATCCTTACTTCTACTTCAGCAGGACATTAAACAGAACTTGAAGTCTTAAAAAAGCATTATGATAACTTCATGTAAACAAGCACTTAACAATTGGCACTTCTAACTGTTCTAGAAGTTGCTGGCTAAGTAGAACAAGACTCAGAATTAATCTCATGAGAACTACATTAAATCTATAAAAATTACTTTAGAGTAACAAACTAGAATTTTAACAGACTCCAAATTAATACAACTGAAGATAAATTAACTTTTGGATACTACACTCAAGAGCACTCATTGTAGCAATGCATCTATCCTCACAAAACCCAGTAAAATACACTGGAATACAGCACTGCACAAACACAAAATTTCTTCTGTTACTACAAATGTACTGTACAAAGCAAAAGAGCATCCTCAGCTCAGTACAGTATATTTTAATATTAAATATATTGGCCAAGAAACTGCTGATCTTAAAAATCAAAATATTCCATTAATCTCAGTTTTATCATTTCAGTTCTCTCAGAAGTCATAATCTGACAACCCCATTCCCATCAGTGATTCTAGTGCTCGACATTTAGCATTATAACAGCACATACTGTTACTCTGCATAGCAAAATGCCAGGTTGCACTGGGCCACAGAAATAACTCCTATTTGAAAAGAAATCATAAGAACATAGCACGTAATAAGTCTACCTCACGTTCTCTGCTTTGCATATATTCTAAAAAGTTGTTATTAATCAGCCATGAAAAGAGACTTGAATCCCTTGACACTTCCCTTTGTTTCTCACATCCATGTATTTTAAGCCAACTTGATTCCAAGTGTAAGCAGACTGAATCACCTGAGAACATCACTAAAACAGCAGTCTACCTGTTTTAAGACTATCAGATCAGATTTTGGCATTACATGCTAGTGCCCCAGTTAGCAAGGACAGGAAGGTGAACTTGGTGTAATTGACTTCTTCCAAAAAATCTCTTTTAATACTGCATATTCTAACACTTATCTGGACCATGCAGTATACTATAAACTCTTATTTATGGACAGTTTATCCTATTTTCAGATTAACTGAGCCATAGATGCAGAAAGACAGAGCAATTTCCTCTCAAATCCAGTTTAGATTTATTAGACCACGTGCAGGGGACTGCAAGAACACAGCTGCAGCACCTCACATGCCAGCTTGGATCCAGGTGCAGTTTAGCCACTTCCACACAAGACCTCACCAGCAAGCCCACAAGGGCTCAGCTGGCTGCCTACCAAGCCTGCTGCAGTTGCACTGTACTTCCCCATAATGCTGCTGCTACTGAAACACTAGACAAAGATATCATGCCTTTCCAACCCAAATCAGGGCCAGGTTGATTTTCACCACTCCAGACTCACCCTGCATTTTTACATAATCACCTGAAAGATGGCCATGCCCTAGTACACAGTACCTCTATTACTCATAAAAGGAAGTGAGAGACTTTTGCGAAATCAGTACATTAGACTACCAAATATAAAAATCCTTGACTACACTTTGGGACAACTCAAGAAAATACCGTACCTTCTGGAAAATGTCTACATTTAATGTTAATCTCTTGTCATTTTCTAAACCACAAGTCAGCAAAACTTTTATGCATGGGACTGCTGAATAGAACTGTACCACAGAATAGTTCTGTACCATTGAAAAATGGTTGTATACCAGTTATTTAGTGATTTGTTTTAATGTAATGTGTTTTTCAATTGTGTGCTCATTATAACTAGGTTCCCAAATAATAGCAATACCCCTTTGAGGAAAAGTGTATTCCTGTACAAATGCAAAAGTGAGTCTTGCAAGATGTGATCTGCCTGTTGTGTCATGCCTGCACCTACTGCAAAGCCAATAAAAGAGGCTTTTAAATCACAATGTATCAGTATAATATCACTTTGGATTTGTATAAGAAGTTTCCCAGATCACATTGCAACATGAGAATCAAGAAGTCATATCTCACAATGCTTGCCACAAAAAAAACCTCCAAACAACCCAAAACTGCAACTACCAAACACTACAGATACTGCATTTAATGTAAATTAATCCTAAAAACAGTGAATGTAGAATAAAGTAAACTTCAACATTCCTATCACACAAATAAACAAGTAATACAGTTTTACTATCATTGAGACAAATCCAAGAAGAATGAATTCTATAACTGGTAAAAACAATGCAAGAAAGGGAATAAGTTTCTGATACCTCTGTCTCATGGAAGCTGTAGCAGGAGTAATAAAAAGCTAGGGGCACCAGAACATGAGCAGTAGAGCAGCTACATTTAGTTTTCACTTGCAGATGTCAATAATGTCACTTGTCTTTCTCAGAAAGCTAACGCAGGACAAGAATCTGAGGACTTGGCTATAAGCTGAGCACAACAGGAAAAACTTGTAAATAAATCACCAGTACTTTTCAAAACTCAAAACTTTACAAGTTCATCTTCGCCTAAAATCAGGTTCAGCACAGCCAGCTCGTGGAACATGCTGCCCTCTGGTGGCAATGTTAAAATTAAATTTAATGCGTGGAAATAAAAATTGGGCAATCATTATTTCCTGGATTCTTTCTTACAATAACATGAGGAATGCTTAAAGGTTAAATATGTCACAAGTTCTAAAGTGTGACCCAGCCAACACCTAGAATTTCCTTCTCCTCTCCAATTTCCTATCTCATCTTTTAGCAGCAAGATAAGATATAGTTAAGTTACTCTACTATTTAAGAATGCATTTGGAAACAGTAACAACCTAGACAACAAATGGATTTATGCCTAAAGCATTCACCATCCCAGTGTGTAAGTGGCACTGGATGGCCACTTAATAAAGTGAGATTCCAAAGCTCTGAGCAGCTCTTTTATGCATACACAGTAAGGCAATGCTTTTTACACCTAAATGATCTTTTATTAAGAAGCCTAGCACACTAAAAGGATGCAGAGGGGTTAATTATAAGCAGTAGTAAGATGCTACATAATAAACTCACACCCTCCAAAAGTACCCCAACATATTTTTAACCTTATATTGGAAGTATAGGTGCAAAACCACAAATCAGAACTTGATAGCCCTTTCTTTATGTCTCCATTGAGGCATCATCTTTCTGACAACAAACTTATTGAGCTGATGCACATTACTAGAGCTCAAACTGACTTAAAAAGTCATGTAACTGTTGTTGAACAGGACATAGAACTTGAGGGAAAAAAAAAAGAAAAAAAAAAGGGATAAACACCCCAGAACTATGAATCCATTTCTCCAGGAATCTACAGGTCAGGCAGGCAGTGTCATACATTTCAGGCTCTTTTATTAAGCCTGAAACACTCAGTTAGAACTGAGACCTTTTATTTTCATCATACCATGAGATGCCCAGAAGCCCCAAGAATCATGGCAGAGCCAGTGTTCCTTACTGTGAAGTTGGGGCATAATCCAAGGATTTGCCACAAGCAGCTAAAAGCTGAGTATCTTTATTACAGCCAGGTGTCCTGCCTCTTCTCCCTTCCTCAGCTGAACTGACATGAGCTTCAACTCCATTTTCTCATGGCTAAGATGTCAGCTTCACACAGCTGAAAGGCCACAGAACTTTGATTTCCAGGAACTTGAAGGAATTCTGGTTTTGATACAAATTAAGACAGACGCAACTTTTGGGTGGGTGTTCTTTGTTTGTTGTTTTTTTTTTTTTGAAGGCTCATGACCTAGAAATCCTGCTCTTTTGCAAAGTCCTAGTCAGATTACCTCTTGTATGTCACTCTGCCTTGCTATGAAAATTATTAACATCCTATGACTTTCAAGTTTTATTAACTAAATCCCTGCTCACTATAGTACCATGTCAAACAACTGTTTGTTTCTCAGCTATTAGTTGTGTTCAGGGAGGGTTGGAAGGGAAATAAAGCACACTAAAAATCAGTTCAACTTTAGATGCCTCTAAGAATCTAGTATTTCCATGAGATTTTCACTTTCATCCTTCAGAATATTACAAGATGCCATCTCCCTTCTCTTATCTGTGCCACTGTTGAAGCTACAGGAGCTTTGAATATTTGTTACCCATTTAAGCAAAAGTATAAAAGAAGCTGCCTGAAGAGTAAATTAAGTTACAGCTAAAACAGAACCATTCAATGACCATTGAGCTCCATGTAGCAGAAGTGCTCCATTGCTCAGTCAAAACCATGAGTCTATTCAAATTTAATCCTAATTAATGAATTCATTATTGCATTCTATTTCTGTGCAGACATCTTGGAATAACACAAAAAATGCTCTTAAGTTTGGCAGCCCTCCATATGGGAACCAACTCCCACACCAGGAATCAGTGATACACCGGGGACAACTCCAGTGAGATCAGTTTCTAATCAGTGATGTTGTCTAGCACTGCTTTGACCAGCATACAGAAAACTTTCTGCTTAAGGTTGGTTATATTATTAATAATTATTAAAGGTAGCAGTTTGGAATGAAATAATAATGCACAAAGCTCCTGTAGTTTCCCAAATACAGCTAGGTATCCTTACTTTTTGAGAATCAGTGCACATGAAAGGATTCAAACCACTGATATGCCAGGTACAAGAGTTAAGCACCATGTGCTATAGGGGAGTACATGGTCACCCTGAGTTCATGCAGGTGATTCTACTCTGCCCCTGCCCAAGCAGAAAGCTCTCAGCAAACTCTGAACTGCAGGTTCCAGGTAAGAGCACAATCAATAGTCATATACTACTGCTGAACTACTAATGAAAATGCTAATGTGATAAAACTGGTAATGTCTCTTGCAAACAAGACAAAAAAAATTCCTATGTATTACATGCTGGTTTCATGAGAGGTCAGAAAGTAATGAATGTTATGATTAAAAGAAGTGCAGACCTGCCTGGGGTTCAGACCTCAGACTTACACATGTACAAGTGAAAAGCCTTCCAATGGATATCACAGTGTTTTCACAGAAAAAGTAAATAAGCAACACTGAAGTCTGCAAACAGTATTTCAGACTGCACATCACCCATCCACAATTCAACAAAGTAGAACAAATATGATAACTAAGATTCTAAAAGTTAACAAGATTCTACTGTGAGAAAGCCCACAGCCATGCATGTCAGCATGTACACTGTTTTAACTCCAATCACCTCAGAAATCACTGAGGAGAAAAAAACAAGCACAAAAAGCCAGTAATATTTTGATAGTTGGTTACCTTTACAGCTTCAGACAGAGGCTATAAGGAAATCAACAACAACCTCCTGTTTAAATAAATATGATACTGCTGAAGAAACTAGCATTAACTGTCCTTGCAGTGCAGTCAAATCATAAGCCTGTGCCTAACCTCCCTCCAGTAATCATTCTACCCTCTTAGTGGTGAAGAAATTCTTTTTACACAATCCCATTCCATATGAAATACTATGATTTAACTCTGTGGTCACAGCGAATTCTTCTAAGTCTCCAAAGGAACTATGAAGGAAGAGCCTGCATCTACTTCCCACTCCATACCATCTATTTTGCAAACAGGGTGGAAACTTCTCCAACTTTTCCTTGCACAAAAGAAACAGCCAACAGGATCTTTTCCACTCCTTATTATCCATTTCTAGTCAAGATGTATGTAGGTAATGAGACATAATCCTGAAGAATATAATGAACAATTTTAAACTGTTTTAAGATCCAAGCACCAAAAAGGTCAATATACTACTCCAGCTATGGATTTAGTATGGTATTTCCAGTGGTGGAAATCAGGATGAAACAAGGGAAACAGCTTTAAAAAAATTACCAACAGAAGCTGATTTGTTCATATAAAGAAATTGCTAGAGGTTAGGATTTTGCTTCTGTATCTGTTAACTATTCTATATCATGCCACTTTGTGTGTTTCCTGAGAGCACCATTTAAGGAATGCACTTGACTGTCACTAGAAAAGATTATATCCTAAAGCTTTTCCACCAGAATTAGAAAGTTAGTACACACAGCATAACACTCATTCGTATAATCACAAGGAGAGGATTCTATGTGCACTTTTTGAAAAAGAACATATTGCTCATTTACCTTCTGATAATCAGAGATGCATTAGATACTGGACAATTCATACACTAGGATGTATTTTTTGATGCAAAAAGACGTGATAGTGTTAGAATCAGGTAGCAATGAATTCTGCGAAAGTCATCTGTAGCTTACTGTAACTTTTCAAAAAAATTACACATTTTATGACTAAAAGGCTTTACCAATAAAAGAATACTTCATTGGTCACATACCATTTTGAATTCAGGATAGTTTTGGAAAAGGAGTAGATTCTGTCGCATAAGAAGCTGAACTATGTCATTATAAGAAAGGTCAGTGGATGAACCAAGCACAGGTTTGAAAGACATGTGAAGCTATCTTTCTGCTGTACATAGCACTAGCACCTCAGCTGGAGCTCTTGGTCCACCACTGTACTTTTCTGGCTGCAATGCAGTTAGTTTTCTTTACAGCAGTCTGCATGGTGCTGTGTTTTGGATTTATGACTAAAGCGGTGGTGATAACACACCAGTGTTTTAGCTACCTCTGAGTGTCAAAGTTTTGTTTCTTACACTGCCCTCTCCTGACACTGATTAGGCTTAGGGTAGGCAAAATCATGGGGGACACGAACCAGCCAGGACAGCTGACCAGAACTGGGCCAATGGGTATTTCATATTATATGATATAATGCTCAAGAATAAAAACTAAAGGGTAGTGAAAGTCACTGCTTCTCAGAGACTGGCTGAGATTTAATTTGTTTGTAGGAAGTTGTGAATGACGTTGTCACTCTTCACTTGTCTCTTTCTTGAATTTTTAAAACTCTATCTCAGGTCCTGAGTTTTATCTTGCTTTGGCTCTTCTGGTTCCTTCCCCCATCCTGCTGGACAGAGGCACTGAGTGAGCAACTTGGTGGGTATTCAGTTGCAGGTGAGCTCAGCCCACCATGACTACCCTTCAAAAAAAGAATGCAGTAAACCAAGGTGAGAGATGCAAGAACTCATGTGCGTCCAGAAATGTGAACTATAAGCCAAACTTGAAAAGACCAAAGTTCTTTAAAGTAGCAAAACCTGAAAAACTTATTCAAATACATAGCAGACTACAGTAACCAAGACAATGACCTCTTCAGCAGCTCTGCAGAGGACAGAAAATAGAAGCTGTGTGCAAATTGAAGAAAATTCCTATTAGGTAGTAGAAAGGAAAGATGATGACATCACAAACACCAAATCACTGCAAGAGATCGCTCTGAAGAGCTTGTGATATACCAGGAACATTTAGAACAGGTTACAGTGACATCTGCCAAGAACATCAATAGCTTGGCTTGCTTTGGACTAGCAAATCTATTCTAGCCTTACTTCTTAGATTTCATGGCAGACAGAAGTTAGCCATTTCTCTGATCAAATATTTAAAAAACCCCCACAAGTACATTAATGAAGAAGTCTCAACAATATAATTAGTGCTGTGTAATCAATTACAACATAGACACTGTCATTCTCATAATATAAAATTCAAATTAAGGAACCCAAAATCTAGAGGAATAGTATCTATACAAACAAGTGTAATTTAAATCAACTGTTTTAGTAAAAAGCCAGTGTTGAGCAAAGTTACCTCCTCTACATTGGAAGCAGTTTTGGCAGATGTCTCCATAAAGATAAGTCCATGTTCTCGTGCAAATGCTTCACCCTCCTCTTTCTTAACTTCTCGTCTAGATTCTAAATCACTAAGATAGAATAAAAAACCAAAAGTTAAATTACATGATCTAACATCTCCATATAAAGATTATTCTTCACAGATATGCTTATAAGCCTGAGAAGCCAAGAGCCCCCATCAGAACTTGGGCATATAACTTGTCAAGCCCTTAAATAAAGTAGAATTATTGTAAGCCCTGCATTTACAGCATATGGAACAGTCACAGGCATCACGCTTACTTGAGCTATACATACTATCTGATATAAATCTTATCAAAAGACTTCATGGAATAGCTTTCTGCAGGTCGAGTGTGTATTTATCTAGGTATTCCCTGAATACTAACTTTAGACATTGTGTTTTCAGTATGTATCACTCTCTTCTATAATATTATCTACCAATTCAATACTACACAGCTGAGCTGATAAAGGAGCTTTGTAAATGACTTATTAATATTAAACATAATTTAAAAAATAAAGTTCATTTTTTCTATTCAGTAGCAAGACTTCATACAGTCAATTTCTTTTCTCATAAAAAAAACTTACAAGCAGAAATAAGTTCTTTTGAACTATGTTAGCTGTTCTCTCTCAGTAAGTTAGCATTTAGGTTGTGAAACTCCTGGCCCTCCAGCAGTAAAAGAAATTGAAGTGGCTAGTAGACAAGTTCTTGCTTCCTGCCTTCCAAGCAATTTAATTCAAAGTTAAATACTACCCAAAAAAGCAGGAAACCCCCACCCCGGGCTGGACAACTAGAGATAAATCCATTTCTCTAAGTCATACAGACACAAGTATTTTACCCTTACTTTTTAAAGGTTCTTTAAGAACAAGGAATTCAGAGTTTGTCCTTTTTTAAAGTATATTACATCTTGAGCAATAAAAATGATACATTTATTATTGATGTGTAAGATATATATTTCAATGAATTTTCATCTAAGTTGTACATGTATAAATATCTTCTTAGACACAAATTTTTAACTAAACAGCAAATAGATGTATTTAATTTGCAGTCGGTATACAAATAAAAAGTACCATACTAGTGTTTGCCAACTTTGTAATTATACATATATTAAAGATAGATAATACTCACTGTGGCATCTATTTTGCAGCAAAGCAGGTTTTTGTAATTTTTAACTAAATGCTAGCTTAGATGAGTCCATACAATTCAGCACATTATTTAAATATTAAAAATATTTTGAAGATATGGATACGAGAACCATCTTCTCAAAACAGTTTTGAAGTTGATGTTCATTATATTTAGGCACTCCTAGTATTAGCTGATGTTATCTTTTTCAACCTGAGCAATGTCTTTACTTGCTACTACCATGCTACACTCAAAAGTACCTTTTTAAAAATCTTGATTCACTTCAGCATTATCTCCATGACAGAACATAAACAAATAACTTTTTACTTGAAACAGTGCAGTTGTATCAGAAACTGCAATGACAGCCCAATCAAAACTCAATACTGATACCTAAATATATTCTTAAAGATCTTTAACTGCATCTACTAACCACAGTTGTCTTCCTCTCTCCATTCCAATAATTCGAAGCATTTGGTCTTACTAGATCAATATAGCTATGCTTTGTTCTGGAAAGAAGATTAAGTACAGTATTTGTAATGTTTTAACACTAGTATTTGTAATGTTTTCAACAAACAGCCATTATATTTCAAATGAAATTCTCAACACTCTTCAAATGCAGCAATAAGTCAGTACTACAAACTTATGTCAAGTGCACTTTTGGGAGTCATTAGAGCAGTATTTATTCCTTCAAAACTACTATGTTAGCATGCATGTTCTTCCTTCCACCCGTCTCTAGTAGTATACTCTACCATAACAACTCTTTCAGGATAATCCAATAAAATTGAAGGAGTTTTCTGCCTGCCCTCCTTGAAAATAATATCCTTTAAAAAGCTTAAAACTTTTGAGTTTAACTCTTAATTTTAGTTCATGTGGCACCTTAATCTGTAACAATTTACTGTGCAAATTTTAAGTGTATTTATTGCTTGAATAAAACCTAATTGTAACTGGGAATTACTGGGCTAGCTGCAAGTAGCAAGTCAGTCTATCAGCAGAATGCAAGACATGGAAATTTAGTTTAACTGCTAAGAATAATCAGAAGGAGTTACAGATGTCAATTAAGTATGCAAACTTATCTCAAGTAAACAGTACACTTTACTGTTTCTCTCAGTGCCATATTTTTACTCACACAAGTATAAAAACAGTTGGTCAGGGTCATCACGGGTTTACCAAAGCTTCATTTAATAAAACAAGATTACATTTTTTATATTAATTTGTCAAGATAATGCTTGACACATTCCTCAATTAAAAAGGGAGTTGTTAGTAATTTACCAGATAATGCACAAAAAAAGTTGACAAGCTTCAAAATTACTAAATATGTACCATGGTTTTCTGGAGGAGGCAGAGGATGGTGGGGCAGTGGGGGAAAATAGAAGGGAGAAGAAGGGGAAAAAGAAAATAAGAGTTCAACAGGCCCAAATAGGAAACCCAGACTCACTATCACAAAGCTGCTTCTCAGTAGCATTTAAGAAATGATCTGGCTGCTCATGAAATTTTCAGAGGCATGCATACACACATATTTCACCTGGCACCTTTACCTTCAAGAATTGCTGAGGCATGGAGAAAAGTTCAGGTATTTACAAAAAGGGTCATAATTAATGGGTTATTAAATTTTGAGGTGATATTTTTGATATTTTGAAAAAAATTCTGCATCCAGAAAAAAAAAAAAAAAACAACCAAAAAACCCCTACATATTATGCTATAATTCACTGGATCAAGAACTAGAAGAATCATAATATATATTCACTGATATATATTCACAGGTAATATATTCACTGATGTGTTTTTATTAAGACTTTCACTACAAAGTCTCAGCATCAAAAGGGAGTAATTTTAGACAGTGTAACTGATGAGAAGACCAAGTAGGGAATTGATAACAAGCTGGGTAATACTTCCAAAACTTTTAGCTGTATTTTCATCACCCAGTGTATTTACCAGGAAACAGTGAAAAAGCATTCTCTGACCCCAATCCCAGCTAAAAGGTACAGAACACAGAAGAGGCTTGTAAATCAGAAATGTCTCAATCACTGAGATATGCACTTCTTAAATGAGAGAAGTTTTTGATGTGAGTTCTGTACCATGGGCTTTTTTTTTAAATGACATTTTCTCTGATGTGATACTTAACCAAAAACTAAAGCACTTTAGAACACCTCCAATTAGGAATCATATTCTCTTTATAAGAAGAAAGATCTAGGTGTTTCTAACTGGTGATTCCAGAAACAAAAAAGCATAATAGGAACGTTAACTCACGTAATCCACTGCTTCACGCATTTACAATCAATCCTTTAGAATAAAATTACATCTAAACCAGATATTCAGAATGTAATGAATTCAGAATTCCATGTGCTGTACATTGTATTAGTTGAAGAAGAATAGGAAAGGTTTTAGGCTCACCACAGAACTATGCACAGTGACAGAAGGGAATCTAAAGTTAACATACTGCCTACAAATAAGAAAACCCAAAAGCTGAAATACAGAGAAGTTAAATCTTCCCCTCTTACAAAATAACAGCTAATAAAATTTTACCTTTTGTTTCCAATAAGCATTATAACCATGTTGGAATTGGAATGCTGACGAGCATCTTCTAACCAAGTTGTCAAGTGGTTGAAAGTGTCCCTCCTAGATATAGAAGAGAATGAACATTAAAAGCAGTATTTTAAGAAATCTTTCCCGTTAGTCTGCTTCTCTACTTGAATAACCAACTTATTAGTGCACATGCTACAAGGATAAAAGCTAGTAATCCCTTTGTGAGAGGAAGAATAGGCAAACAAAAATTGAGCAAACAAGGAGTGTTAATGAACTCTACCTAAAAAGTAATTGAAAACACATTTGCTACAAACAGTAAAGAGGATTCTTAGAGCTAAATCTGTAAAAATCTGTAATTTTATATACATATAAAAACTAAACAGACTTTTAGAAGTACCCATCAGCTTCAACCAAGGCAAATAACAGTGCAAATAAACACACAGTAATATTTGTTATACTGAAAGCAGAAAATAGTTGATAATTTTTATGTGAATTTATAAGCTGAATAATACATTTAGCAGTAAAATCTTTTAAAGTGAGGTACATGAATGTGACACATTACAGTTTTTACAGAAAACTGAGTCATAAATCCCATGCTTGTAGAGTGGCTGTAAGATATCGTGTTTTATTTACGAATCAACAATTCATTTACTAGAAATCCAAAGGAAAGACTGTTACTTCCTGACATCTAAATGTAAAAAGGGAACAAAAGTAAAAACATCTAGGAAATCTCTAGTACAAGTGGTTGCTCAGTGCCACAAAAGGAGGCATACAACTCAACAAGACTTTGGAGCCTGAACATTTTCATAAACCAGACAGAGTACCCACAGTTTTACAGATAAACTGTATATAGACAGTTTATTTAATATAGCAGGGAAAGTTTAATAACTTCTGAACAGCTACTAAAAAAGTATCAGATTAAGACCTGTATTTTCCAAACCCCATAAATACAGCAATGGTACAAGCTTGCTGGTATTTTTTCTGTATCCAAACATCCACACTTTACTATTTCACTCCTTTGCGGAATAGCACTTCAGTAAAAGTACTTTGCTACAATTAAAGAAAAAATATCCCTCAGGATAATAAAATACAAGAAAGGAATTAACGAAATATTTTCAGGTATTTCTCAGTAAAGGTAATCCAGAGATTGACGGTCAATAGTTTATAAAAATATTTTATTTCATTCTTCCTGGGACTTTTATGCATGCTTTCTCAACTACCATATAGAGAAAACTGCAAGTATATAGGTTACATATGCTACATCTTGACTTAGAGAACTTAAAGAAAGTTGACACAATGTTAGATTACCAGTATCAATAAAAAAGGCCAAGCTAGATGAGACACTCAGCACTGCTGTACACCATAGCACAATTCTACTAAGACATATCATTGTAATCCAGTTGGTATTCTCACCTTGTAATGTCATACACTAGCAAAGCCCCTGCGGCCCCTCTGTAGTATGATCTTGTGATGGAACGGAAGGACTCCTGCCCTGCCTGGAGAACACAAAGTTTCATTACTTCATATTTAATATTTATTTTTTGTTCCTGAAAACCATGAACTTAGAATCACAGGATCATAGAGTTCTACTTTTGAGAGATGGGGATAAGGAAGAGTATGGATGGGAAATCAGAAAGGAGACAACTGGGGACAAAGTCTCCAACAGTAGGAAGAGAAGGCACATAGGGAGAAGACACCAACTACAGCACAGTGCTGTTAGAAAAAAAAAAAATCGGAACAAGACCTCTAAACCTTTTTTGGCAATCCCTGACAACCCAATTTACTGAATGGCTTCACAATACATGAATCATTATTAGAGCACAGAATGGACTCCTAGCAACTAAGCTCTGAAGACAAATTTGAAAGGAAGCAAATAACCCAGAGCTTCACATTTGAATTCAATAACCCGCTCCCTGGGGCAGCTGTTGACACTAGAATAAATAAAGTCCATTGTAAATAAATGATGAATGACATCTTTACGCCCACCATCTGCTGGTGTAAAGGTTGTTGGAAGGCCAAGGATGCAGATTTTATCCGTTATATCATAAACTGCAGCCAGCTTTCAACAGTCTTCAGATGGAATTCTTTCGGTAATCATTTTATTAAGAAAAAGCAGAAAATGGTTGTGAATTCAATTTTACACAATTTTGTTCCACAGTTAATCAATTTCCTCTGTACTTGATAAATAATGCTTGTCAAAGCAGCTACAGGATGCAAGAGTCATCTTCACATACACCGTGAAAAACTTCAGAGTCAACATATATTAGATAGTTCTCACAGAATAGTATTCTGTAAAAATTTCAGCTTAAAAAAAACATGCTCAAAGAATACAGTCCTGAAAAATAAATATTCATGGTTGCAGATCTTGAGCTCCTCGTGCTCATGTTTTTCAGAAGAGCTATCTAGCACTCGACACTTGCTAGAAGAAATATTTACTTCTAATATTTAGCAATAACAGATGCTTTAGCATAATTCAAAGATAACACGGAACATGTTTAAGAAATACTAATGTTGAAAAAAACCCCATGTGCAGTAAATCTGTAGAACTATAAGAAATTGCAATGATTTAAAAACATTAAACACAATATGATATATTTATCAAACACAAGGTACCCTTCAGCAATGCCTACAGAATTAGTATATGGACAACGTTTTCTTCTCACAGTTATTGTGCTTTTCATAATACTAGATCTTCTTGAATTCAAAGAGAACTTGATCTAGATACTGTCACTCAACAAGAACAGTGGCACAAGTTAAGATGTGTTCAATCTTCAGAAAGCATCCTTATCTTCCAGAAAAAACAGTAACTTCTATTTAAGAAAACACTATCTTAGCCATTCTAGTGGAACAGTTATAACATACAGTACAACACACTTAATAGTTTCAACACCATAAGAATACACTCACATATGCTCTTGGCCAAGACTCCAAGTACAGCTTCATGTAAACTTTGCTAACATCTTTGTTACCATTACATTGGTAATACAATACAGACAACCAGTAGACTACACCAAGAAATAGTAAAAAAAACCCCAACAAACAAACCAGCAGTTTTTTAGTGTAATACCTGGTAAATTCAAGTAAGATTTACCACTTTTTCTTGGTGTGGTGACTACCTCAAGTGGATGGTACATAAATGAAACATTTCCCTCTGGAGCAGACAACTTATCGTTACCAGGGTATTCCCTACATTGCCTAAAATCATACATGACCCGGACTCCACCTAACACATTAAAATTGCCTGTTACACCTTCATAAATTCCACCCTGACACGTGAAATTGTTCATCTCCCCGAGTAAATTAATCATGGTCAAGCAACATTGGTAAGAGGTTCTATTAGATCTTACAAAAATGTATGAATTGTGAATTCTTAAAATAATAACTTACTTACAAAAGTTCAGTATATAAATCCTGAAAGTACTGTAATAATTTTAATTGTGTCTCACTTGAAAATGGTGAAATCCTTAAGGAAATGGTGGAAAATAGTACCTTCTTTGGTGAAGGGATCACATTCTTCATATAGCAATAATTAATTTATGCTTACATATACCAATGGACAACACAACTGAGTTTCTATAAAGAAGATCCATTATATAAATGTTTATTTTAGCTACAAAATAAAAATCTGTTATAAAACAAAATAACCTTATATATAAAATCTACTGGCCACTTTAACAGTATCATTCTGAATGTGATGTAGAAGGTCAATATAGAAGGTGAAACAGGGTTAGACATGTGGAATACCTCCCAAAGCTTTTTTTAAGCATCATTGTTACTTTATTTCTTCATCTGCCAATTTTCTCTCTGTCTACCTCCCTTTTTTCCAAGAGGGACAAGCTATTTCAAAAGTCAAAAGAAGTCAAAACTGAAATAAAATGTAGGCTATTAGCCAAAACTGACTTAAAAAACCATGAGTGTGCTATAATTGTACTTTATCAGTCTTAGAAAGTAGGACCTACCCAAGTATAGCTGTTTGTTACAAGGAGCAACAGAGAGAAACAGCAGTATAGAAGCTCAGTATAAATTAAATTCAGCTTCAATACTAGAGAAAGGCTCTTTATCTTAAGTACAATTTTGTTATTAACATCCCTTTCATGTTCCTGCAAAATCCAGTACTTACTTGTTCTTATCTCTGTTCCATATTAAAAAGCTTTTTTTCACAGAACAGCTGAAGTGAGACAGGGACCTCTGGAGGTCTCCTATTCCAACCTGCCTGGCTCAACAGGGCCATTAAAAGCAGATTGCTGAGTTCCACGTTCAGATGGTGGGGGAGGCAGGGGCCTGTGGTGTCACCAATAGTAGGGGCAATAGTCAGGAAACAAACATTAAGCAGTGTTTGCCAAGGCCATATTATATCCAGTACAGGTGATGCATACTTTTGCTCCAAGACAATCCCAGGTTATACCCACAGTCAGAGTTACACTGCAGTGGAAATGAGAAGATAGAGGATGCTTCTGGTAACAGTCACACCTGACACACACAGAAACTCCAGCTCAGACATGGCTGCCTGCAGGAACCTGTAACTGCACACTGTGCAGGCCTGAACATGCCTCCACTCTTCAGAAAAACAGGTGCTAGGTCTGACATGAGTAGTTCACTAATCATGAAAATATGTCAGCCTCCGATAAACAAACAATGTTTTAAGTGCTAAGTAACATTCTTTTTTGGCTGTTTTCTACTCTGTAAACTTTTACAATTCATATCATAATGGTTCACAGAAACAAACAAACTTTCTGATAGGAGAGACTTGTCTGTATAGACATAGTTCTAGAAGTGATAGGTCTTCAAGCAAGTACAAAAGTCTTCAACCCTGCTTCAATGGCACAGACCTATACTCCAAAGCATACTTCAGTATAGAGACCAAAACACAATTTGAAAATAACAGTGCAAAGCAGAACACGAAGCATTATCAATCACCTCAGGTCACTAATATACCTAAGTACTAAGTACACTAAGATACTGCACTAGAGTTTGCAGAAACATTTAAGCTATGCAACTGTGTTATTAAGGACACAGTATCTCTGGAATATTTTTTAAAAAAATGACTCCAAGTGTTACTATCCCCACAGGAAATCCTGGTGTCATNACATTTAAGCTATGCAACTGTGTTATTAAGGACACAGTATCTCTGGAATATTTTTTTTAAAAAAGGACTCCAAGTGTTACTATTTCCACAGGAAATCCTGGTGTCATTTCCAAGTATGAGGTGTAGTTGCATCAGTTGCAAAATACACAGATGAGCCTTTGTTTTCAAAAAGAGTTACTTGTAAGTCCCTTAACTGCATATTTTTGCATCTATAAAGTAAGGGGAAAAAAAGGATAAGAGCCATAATGCAGGACAAGAAAGTAGTTAAAAAAACCAGCATCCACAACAGTGTATCTGCCTAGAAAACTGTTCATTGTTTTTGCTGAATTTGCTATTCTCGATGCCAAAGAATTTGTAAAGTTTCTTCAAGGACCAAGTTATCTGAGAATGTCCCAGCAGGCCTTCAGCATCCAAGCTGACCAAGTTTTTATTAGGAGGCAATGTTATAGTACAAATCCATATGCAATATGAGAACCACAACACTCCTACCTAGTAGCTCTAGATTCCCTCACTCTGAAAACAGGCATACACGTGTGGAACATTCAAAATCGGTGACGGAATATTTAATTCACATTGGGAATTATTATTTACCTGTTTACACTTTCCTAAGTTACAAAGAAGACTAAAAAGACATCTAAGAAATAACCAACTCACAAGTGTCACACCACCTGTGACAGCTGCCAGCTGGGAACAACTCCACAAAGTTGATCCCTGGAATAACATGTGACAGAAAGAAAGAGGAACAACACATACCTTTAAATATAGTTTTGAAAGTTATAAATACATTAACAGCCTCTTAGTCACATGTCAACTTGTTTATACAAATGCATTAATCTTTCTTGCAATCATGTCTCCAATCCAGAAAACAAAAAGAATTTTCTGGTGGTTTACTAGAATGTAGCACAAATAGGCACAGAAGCAGTGTTAAAATAAAAAACAACCCCTGCTGTTTCCAGCAGACATTCTCAAACAAAAACAGAACTAAAAATGCTTATGAAGAAGAATCTATCACAATATATGAAAGTCTCAGTATTTGTGTGACAGATTTAGCCAACATGGTGCTTGAGAATAACCCTGTCAGCATGCAGTGAGAACTGGAATTTCAAGAGGACTAAAGATCTCCAAGAATGAAACTATACATATGTCTAAGTACAGATAATTTGTACATCTGACTTTTCTTCTGCTGGTGTTGAATAAATGTCAAGCAGATATCCAAAGCAATTCACAAAGCTTTAGCCTTCCATTATTAGAAATACACTTATAACTTGAAAGAAACTGTATTTATTTTTGAAACCTTTAGGTTTTAAGTAGCAACCCTCAGTAAAAGAGGAGTTCTGCTGTGCAAAAAAGTGATTGATACTCCTCTCCTATTTAAGGCCTTATCCTAAACAAGAGCTTGCTCTTGTAGAAATCTTGCAATTATAGTAGAAAGCATGGATAAACTGCCAAGAAACCAAAAAACAATTGAGAAAATAACATGCCAATACTATAGTACTTCAATAACCAAATACACTTAAGCATGACAAAGGTTTATGAACACTAAGCTAGAAGGTGTATCAAGTTGCCTTAGCTTCCTAAAGTGACATCATGGGTATGACCAATGACTTAAGCTATTGGCACTGAAATTCAGATGATGGTCATATTAAACAAACAGCAACAGGAATAACCATTAAACAGACAACTCTCCCTGCCTCACCCTTCAATCCATGGATCCAGAAATAAGTTAATCCTCCCACGTGGCAGCAAACACAGTCTGTGACTGATGATCAGACTAGTTTCAGAAACTAAAGTAGATCCTCTGTAAATTTTTCATGTAACTTCACAGCAGGGTAACAGAGGGCCATGAGATGCAGCAATATGTGTGCAGGTACCATGGTTAAAGAGTCAAATTAGTGAAAATGTAGTAAAAGAATACACCAACTGTCCACAAACACATGAGTATGCTCTGAATATCAAATCAAGTAGAAAATATCACAAAGTAATCAGTAAGTAAAGAGCTCTAGGGGCAAGCCCTACATGCTAGCAAATGTCAGAGTCACTAGGATGGATATTAATTTAATGAATGAAGAGAACTTTATTTGGTTCTAATAGATACAAACCAATTACAAACACAAGAAAAACATCTTCATATCCAAGAACAAGTAGTACATTCAGAATACCTGCAAGTGAAATATGCCTTTAACAATTACGTCCCCAGTCTTCCACAAATATGCTATTTTATACAAGCTTTCTATTAGAAAACACTACCAATTCAATTTGAAAGTACATTTGTATGGAAATCAAGAAATTACTTGAAATTAGTTTAGAATTATTCCAGATATTTAGTCTGTCTAAGCAGGACTAAGGTGCTATATATATATACATAATGAATTAATGTTTTTAAATAATGGATTTCCATGAAATAAAGCTGAAATAGATGCTAAAAATACAGTATTCAAGTATATAGGGAAAGTTCATTTTCATACCAATTTAGAGAACATCAGCATTACTTAGTGTCATCACAGATCTCTCCTACTTGTCTGACAGAAATACCCTCTTTCAATTACTGCTTATTTTTCCTCATCAACTATGACTTGTTAGTAACAGTCAATGCAATACATAACATCCCCCTCAACAACAAAACCAAGGCCTCTGACTCAGCCTGGTAACAAGCCCAGTTATCTCTCTACAACAATGAACTTTTTCTGAGGAGAAGCTTAATATTTCTTAGTGTTATGCTGCTGTCACAAGACAATCAACCTTATCTGCACATCTTGAACTCGAAAAGCTTAACAGCTTCCAAAACAGTCATTTCCATCCTTACTAGCTGCTGCAAAACTTTTAGAGCTCCCTAAAAGTTATGTGTGCAGCTGACTCTAGCTCAAATACCACGCTTCCACGCTTAACTTATCATAGTAGGTGATTACCAGCTAAGCAGTTTGGACCAAAGTATTTCTCAGTCCATCCAACTATTGGAAGCCATTACCAAGACTAAAGATGCAAGGAAAAAAATAATCCAAGTACTAGAGACACACAAACAAACAATTTGGTCCAATACCTCCTCTTTACAGACCTAAAAACACCAAAAAGGAATAGTGAAATCCAAAGACTCACAGAGCTAAACACCTGGGCGTGCCACAGCACACACAGCAGTAAGCTTGCAGAGCCCAGCAGTGGGGAGATCCAGAACAGCCTGCAGCTGGGAGAGAACAACAGGACACTATTTGCTTGTGCAGACATGAACAGCAGCAGAGCTGAGACTGCAACACATAACATTAAGAATGCAAAGGCCACACTGAATATCTTTCATGGAATGTAGATTTTTGTTTGTGGAGGAAGGGGGCTGGGGCTAGGTGTGTTTTTGCATCAGACTAGTTTTACTAGACTACCAGCTCACAGGACCAAATACTGGACTACAATTTCTAATAGGCATACGTGCATTCCTTAAGCATATCTTCCAGTCTGGCCTCATCCAAAAGGAATTCAGTTCATGTACTCCCACATGAAAAACAGACTGCAGTAAAGAGAACTAACTTCCATAATATGCTCTTAGTCCTAACCAGGATGATAACGAAAAAATGAAATATTCTTGAGTTAGCATACAAGAAGGACACACAAATGGATCTCAGACATGCAACAGTGTTATCTTCAGCTGTCCCTGGAAGGTGCAGCATACTCCTGCAGCTTCCATATGTTCCCATTGCTACGGCACACCTTTCCTTGTGTTTACAGTGATCTGCTGAAGACAACACAAAATGAGCACTGTTACACAGAAATTCCTGCCTAGAAAAACCTGAATTTTACTGTTTGATTCTCTTAAGCAAGCAAGTTCATTGTTAAGCAATCCAAACAAATTTTATTGAGTTCTCCACTTCTGCCTCTGCTCAGGATGCTGTTCAGTGATGGGTTAAAAGCAAGTGTATAAGGCTAGCACCAAATCAGAGAAGGGTTAGTGCCATGACTCAGTAAGCACCAACTGAAAACATAAATAGTTCATGTGTCTCCTTAGCAACACGTGTAAAACAAACCTCTCATTAAACAGAAGTTGTTATAGCTTAACATAGAGCTAGCACCAGTAACAGCTACCTGTTTTGGCTAACAGACAACCAAAAAATACTCAATGCAGATAGAGCACAGTAATCTTGGCCATTATGAACATCTGTGTACCTTAACACTCCTAAGTAAAGTAAGCATCTCTTGAGAATTACCTCAGCACATTTCTTATTTTTGCTATTCCTTCAACACCTTTATACTCAAGATCACAAATGATACAGCAGAATTCAGATATGCTGACAAACAAAACTGTATTAAAATAGAAATATCCTATGTTTTAAAAATCAGATTGCATACAGTTAAACTTTTAACTATGGCCAGTATACTGTCATTCATTGCACACAATTTATAAATGATTAAGTACAACACCAGCATACAATCTACTCAGTGTACGAAAGCTTTCAATTAATATTTTTAATTTATGTATGATATACTTAAAAAGCTAGCCAGAAAAAAAATTCCTGCTCAAAGAGTTTACAAATTATAGTCAAAAGCACCTGGGTTGCCATTTTGGCTGGACAATTTGCACGCATTCAAGAAAGCAAGCAGACTGCAAAGAGCCACTGAGTCAGAGGCACCAGGAAAAACATGATCTACTGAAACACAGTTGAAGTTCATTTGTATCTAAGGAGATTAACAGAATCAGCTGCAAAGCCAGTGAAAGACAGTAGTAAAATTGGTACTTTTGCCTACAGACAATCTGCCCCAGTTTTAGAAAGAAAGGACCAATACAGGTATGTAGTCACAGAGTCACAGTATATACCAAGAGTTTGATTATAAAGCTACTTTTATGGACTGATTTCCTTGTTTATTGAACTTAAAAATGCTCAGCCACCTTGGTAGTCTGCAATCCACAATTACAATAGTAAAAATGTCCAGGGGAGAAAAAGCCTAAAGTAAGCCACCCATATTGTTCTATGCCTGTTTCTTAGAACTTCCAAGGAGGCACAGGTGTTAGGTGCCATTTCAAGTAACTTGTAAAATAAGTAAGGTCTTACCTATGAAGTTCACAAAAATATTAAGTTTATTTACATTTTTATACACACATGCACATTTGTAGGCATACATATGTGAATGTATGTCCCTTCACTGACTTGCTGTACCAGAAAGAGCATACACAGGAGACTAAGGATCACATACCTGTCAGTTTCTAAAGGTATCCTAAAATTCTTTCAGAAAAGGAAACTCTGTCTTAGGGAACAGTCAAATACATATAAAAGATACAGATACCAGTATGAACATGTGAAGCCTGCCTCATCACAAGTGTAGACAGTGATTCTGACAGCTTTATAGTAAAGTGACCACAACACAAGAACAGCCAATATATGTTCTTAACCTGAATCTCCTTGAAAGTCAAAGTCTGAATTTTAGAAGATGTTTTGAAACTTAAAGCATTTACAGTTCATTCTTGACTGAAATATTTACTGTCTTAAACTTCTGTTCTTCAGTCTTCTATGAACAGTGAGCCATGTGTTTTCTACCTTGGAAATGCAAAGGAAGTTACAGTGCAAATGCCAAAGAATACATCACACCAAAAAAGGGAAATATTAGCAAATTTTTAACTTTATAGAAACCAAAGAAAGCTGCAAGACAAAGTACATAGTTATGGATGCTGATGATAGAGAGCTTAGCCAAAATAAAGGAAAAGCAAGTGGAGCAACATGTTTAAACCATTTTTATGATTCATTACTTACCGTATCCCATATCTGAAGCTTTATCTGTTTTCCATCAATAGTTATCATTCGAGCCCCAAATTCTACACCTGAACAGATTTTACAAAAGATTACATTATTAGCACACATGAGAAAGAAGAATGTCAAGTACTGTGAAAGCAAGAACATAAGTTTAAGTTCAGTAGGAAAATAATCTCTGCTTTTAGCCAATCTTCCAGTTGCTTGAAAGAGCTTTCTAGAAGAAAGGTAACTGTTACTGTCTAAATGTCTGGGAAGTATTTCCAACAAGGTTTTCCAAACCACTTAGTAGCTTTAGATTAGAGGGAGAAATACACCCCTTTGAACGTAAACAGGAAATTGAAGAGTCACAGTTATTTTAACACTCTATCAATGACAGATTCCTGGGGCCAGTTTAGAAGAAATTAAGCCTACAATTCTTTATCAATAAATAAACTATTAAGCAACCATATGAGTCACCTTCAACAAGTTAAATCTTATTGCTATATTAATTAAAATCCACCTGTCTTTATTAAAAAAACCTACTTCCAAAATTCTAGCTAGTTAAAGATCAAGTTTTATAACTGAGGGGAAAAAAGTGTTCCAAATAAACAAAAGTGACTTCTTTAGTGGAAAAATTTTATACCATTTTTAAAGGCAATTTTGAGGTCATTAACAGAAAATCAAGTATAAATTGATGCTATTACTGCAGTAGCTAAAATGTAACAAATGGCTGGAGATAGTGGACATATTTAAAGGCTATCAAGTTTCCATTAATCTATAACCATTATTTTAAAAAAGAATGCTGATCTGCGAGCTGAAGTTTCACTAAAATTGGTCATTGTCTACACTTGGACTCAAGACTTTCAATTCTGTAGCCTTGAGCTGAAATATTCCAAATTCTCTTCAAAAAGCTTGCTTAGAATATTTGAGAGTGCAGTGTTGCTTCCTGTGGAATGACTTTTGGGGAAAAGGGCAGAGTTCCTCAACTGGATATTGGAGCCAAATAAAAGCCCTTGGCCAAAGACCACTGTGCACTTTTGCAACCAAATAATCTGCAGCAATTGTATGTGAAGAAATTGAAAGAATGGAGGTGGAGAGGCAACAAGGAGGAAGCAGGTGAAAGACATTGCTCTCCCTGCAAAGCCAGGGGTACGTCCTTGGACTACTGCACATGTAAACACTGAAGGCTTTACTCGATCTTGGAATGCAGCTATAGAGCTGCTGATTTAAATTCAACAATCACCTGAAATGTTTAGTTTCTGCACACAACCGCATAAAAAAATTAAAAGAGTATTAATCCTATTCCATCAAAATGCATGCCAGGAAAAAATACTGAATTTGTAAAAAACCAGTTTGATGGCAAGCTTGTTCTCAAAGAAGGAATAGAGGCTGATCAGGTTTACAATAAGGGCATGTCCTATGGGCAGTAGGCAAAACAGCTAGAATGTTTACAAGGGTTTATTTAACCTACACATTTTCAGGACTTTTAATACAACCATTAGAGCATTTACTAGTTAAATTCAACCCACCCCATCTCACCCCCACTGGGGCATTCATACGACTTTGAACCCATGTTCTTTATTTGTCTTTCCAAATCTGTTTGGGTAACTGGGAGAACGCGGCCAAAATACACACATCCCCTCACAGTTCAGGAGGCATTTCTAGCCTCTTCTGATGCCTTTAGGGGCTGCCTAAAAACAGAGGCCAGACAAAATCCAGGGGAATAAAAAGCAGTTTTATTTATTGGAGGACCTTCAGGTAGATGTTGGGCAGATGAAGCACCCCCCAGGGGCTACACCCAAAAATGGATGATGGGTCATGGGTTTTCATATTTTTATAAGTTGGTCTATTTGCATATTGAGGGTTAATCTTCCAACTACAGCATCAGGTAATGAAGTCATTTACCCCAAGTCTGCTGTCCCCCTAAATCACTTCTGTTTACATTTTTGGGACCTGAGACAGTAAGCTGTCCTTGATTCCCAGACCTAGAGAGGAATTGTTTTGTCTGACCAAAATGGGAAAACAGTAGCTAACACGCTATATGGGGTTTACAGTTATATTCTAAAGAATTGCAGGATTAAAAATATATGACAAATATAAAAGTTAAAATCCTTCTTCCCTCTTCCTCAAGCAGTTCCCCAGGCTCCATTATTCATCCCCCATTTTGTTGCTTCTAGGTTCACCTCCTCATCTTACCAGCTTCAATTTCTGCTCTGCTCCCAGATTTCAGCTAGCTGTATGCCAAGTGAAGAACTGGCACTACAACCACCCTGCTGAGGTGAAGCTGTTTCCCAGAACCCATCAGTCTGAGGTGACAGGGCTGCCAAATGCATGAGTGATATATAAGGTGTCATATATTTGGCAGGCCTAAAGAAATGATGATAAAAAGTCACGCCTCCCTGAAGTACTCAGGCTCTTTATTCAGCCAGCCTATCTGCTGCCAAAACTTCACAAATATCTGAAAACTGATGTTAGCCAAAGAATTTGAACTATACAACAGGCACACACAAGGTGTGGAAGGACTGTCAAGAGAAAGAGAATTCATAATCAAACCACCTGATACATTCTGTTACATGAAGAAAATCTGTTTATATTTCAAGCAGCTATTTCAGTACTCCCAAACAGAGGGAGCCTACCTACTCCAGGACCCAAACTAAAAATAGAGACTAGGATACATTTTGTGCAAGGCTCATGATTAAACTTGATAGGTTCCTTGAAAGAACACCAACAAGTTGGAAGGTTCTGCAACCTCCTCTGAGACTAGCATCTGTTATGCTTAACAGCAAAACTGATCTGCAGACTAAACCTGCCCTCAGAAGAATTTAGCACCACACTATTGCTCTTATTTTGTGTGGAAAGATAAATAAAAGTTTGTATTATTTACTGTAGTTATATCAGAGACAATGTGTCAACATGTATTCATTCCTCCAGCATCAAATCATACCTAACACAAATAGTCCATATCCAGTAGAAGAGCTGGGAAAGAAAATCCCTGTACTTTCCAAAAGCAAACACATTCACACTTCAGTCCTCTATTCAAAAGTCAGTCTTCCCATTTTTTTTTTTTTTTTGGTCCATTCATCTTTAAGGTTGACTTTGCTATAGCTTATCTGTAACCTGCCTTCAAGGTCTTGTGGCTAGCTAATACTATGTTCCCTAGGAAAAAAAAAAAAACAAAAACACTTCCATCACCATCAGTGCATTTCAAGCTTGGACAATTCTTCTGTGCCCAGATTTCAGCTTTTCTGAAGAAACAGTTTAGATACTGCAGCTGTGAACTTTTAAAATTGTTTCAGATTGTACAGTCCCAATAAAAGACCCCCAGTTGACTTTATGAGTTAAGAAATATTAATTAGCTAGAGGTTCACTTAACACAGCACAAATCCTGCACTTCTGCAGCACAGCAAACTCGTAAATGCACCCTGAGGTACCCCAACCACTTAACCACTAACAGTGGGCAGCACAAAAAGACCTACCAATAGTGAGATCGTGGACTGGTTGAAATCGCTTGTCTGTGAACTGTAACAATAAACATGATTTCCCAACACCTAAAAGAAAGAAAAAAAACAAGTGTTAAACAAAATTTTTAAAAAGCCTGTAAAGGACCAATAGAAATGAATTTAAGGAAATGGGACATGTTGCTTGAAACGAATTACTAGAACTGAAGGTATTGAATCTGAAATACTTTGAAGTGTATGAAACTTTTTAATTACAGCTTTTAAAGTTCTAGAAACATTATAGTCAAAGCAGTTATTTTCAAAAATTGAACAAAAAAATTATTCTCTTGAAAAAGTAGTTCTACCTTTAAAATTAAGTGGAAAAGAAATTTTCTAACAGACCTTCAAAGTATCATTTTACATCCTCTGTCCACAGTAACTATAGAGCTTGCTCCTCTTCACAACCCTTTATCTGCTTCTCCTTCAGTACCCTCAGCTCTCTTCCAAGGTAACTAGATACTCAATAGCATCAGCCTCCCATCAATCTCATTTACCCCCTGAGGTAACCACAGCAGGTCTGTGGCTGCTTCCAATCACTATATGCTGCTGCCCACTGGTCCCCCACAGGCCAAAAGGGAGTCCAAGAAGAACTGGCAGCAGCTGAGTTTACGTTACAGTCAGACAGGTAACACAAACGTCGTCCCCCTCAGATAATCAACTTGTGTCAGAAATCAGAGCAGCTACTTCCCATTACATGGACACTGGTCAGCAACTGGGCAATTTCTTCTATATGTGAAAGCACAGAACAGTAGAAGTCAATGCAGTCAGCAGGAGTACTCAAACTACCTAGGTTTGTAAACATACTAATTTTTACAGTTACTTTTTCCTTATTTTACTTGGAGGGGTTATTCTTCCTGTTCTGTGCAAACTTCATCCTTTCAACCTTTAAAATTTGACAGCAATATATTTGGTTTAAACTGTGAGCTATTATCAAATAACAAACTACACTGCAGCATCCATGTTCCTGCTGTACTTTAACTGTCCAGCAACATAAAGCTATTCTAACCACATACTAGAGGTCAGCAACAGCTTTGTAAGAGACATTTCTAGTAACAAAAGACAGCAATAAAGAGATAAGGAAGAGCCACACTACTGACAAAAGATACACAGATCAGAGGTTTGCATATAGTGACACTGGTCTTTCAAGTACCAAATTCAGCAAAGTGTTTTAGTATGATTTAATGAAGAAACAGTGCCTACAGAATTATAATTACCAGCTATCTTATTTTGGACTTATAATCCTAAAACCAGTAGCCAGTTTCAACAAAGTCTAACAGAAATAGGAAACCTGCATTTGGTTTTGTCACAAAATGAGTTGTGGCCAACTGATGACACTCAGACTAACATCTCAAACGATGCAGCAATTCCAACAGCCTAAGCCCGTTGCTAGTGCTGCTGTCTCTACTCTCTTCTCTACAGTACGCTCCTGTCCATCTCTCCACACAGATTAGATGAGTTCTGAACCCAGCTGTCCACTGGCTTAGCATGCTAATCTGACAAGAAGAGTGACAAAGCAAATAGAAATGGTTTAATGCAGGGTCAGACAAGCAGTAGAGTTAGTTCAAATGAGGGAAAAGAAATGCAGAAGCCAGCAAATCAATAATATAGAGTGGCATGGAACTGTAGTCCAAGGCAAAATTTGCAGCATCTGCCTTACTAGACCTCTTTAGCTTTCTGGCTTATGATGGCAAGCTGTCAAAACACAAGCAGCTTTGAAGAGGTATAGATTCTGTTCCTAAAAAATTAGTAAACATAAGAGAAGTGGAGGAGGAATGGGGAAAGCACTGCAGCTAAGAAAGAAAGAAAGAGCAAAAGGCAGAGTATGGGAGCTGTAGGGACAGAACACAAAACTGTACAGAATTTAAAAATATTAATAATTCTACTCAGAGAACAGCTCTTATCACAGCTGGTGAGCAATCCTACCATGAGAGGGGACTACAGCAGACCTGCTGTTTGCAGACAGAGATGGGCTGTTGGGAGATGTGGTGGCTGGAGGCTGCCTGGAGCACAGTGATCATGAAGTTGCAGAATTTTCAATATTTGGTGAAACAGGAAGGGGCATCAATAAAACTTTCACAATGGACTTCCAGAGGGCAGACTTTGGCCTGTTCAAGTGACTTAATCAGAAAGTTCCATGGGAAGCAGCTCTTAAAAACAAAGGAGTCCACGAAGGCTGGGCATGCTTCAAAACAGAAACCTGGAAGGCATGGGAACAGACTGTCTCTGTGTGCCAAAAGACGAGCTGACAAGGAAAACAACCAGACTGGATGAGCAAGGAGCTCTTGAAACAACTAAGGAAAAAACCAAAAAGGGTGTATCACCTTTGGAAGGAGGGTCAGGTATCTCCAGAAATGCTTAAGGGAATTGCTAGGTCATGTAGGAAAAAAAAATAGAGGCAAAAGCCCCTTTAGAACTCAATCTGGCCAGTTCTGCAAACGACAATAAAAAATATTTTTATAAATACATTAATGGCTAAAGGAAGGGCAAGGACAACCTCCGTTCTTCTATTATGTGTGAGAGGGAATTCAGTAACTAAAGATGAGGAAANAAGGCTGGGCATGCTTCAAAACAGAAACCTGGAAGGCATGGGAACAGACTGTCTCTGTGTGCCAAAAGACGAGCTGACAAGGAAAACAACCAGACTGGATGAGCAAGGAGCTCTTGAAACAACTAAGGAAAAAACCAAAAAGGGTGGAAGGAGGGTCAGGTATCTCCAGAAATGCTTAAGGGAATTGCTAGGTCATGTAGGAAAAAAAAATAGAGGCAAAAGCCCCTTTAGAACTCAATCTGGCCAGTTCTGCAAACGACAATAAAAAATATTTTTATAAATACATTAATGGCTAAAGGAAGGGCAAGGACAACCTCCGTTCTTCTATTATGTGTGAGAGGGAATTCAGTAACTAAAGATGAGGAAAAGGCAGTAGTTAACACTTTCTTTGCCTCAGTTTTCAACAGAAAGACAGGCTGTCCTCAGGACAGCTGTCCTCCTGGGCTGGTAGATGGTGTCAGGGAGCAGAATGGTCCCCTGTTATGCAGGACAAAGCAGTCAAAGACCTGCTGAGCCACTATGATACTCACAAATCTATGGGACCAGATGGGGTTCATCCTAGGGTGATAAGGGAACTGGCACATGAGCTTGCAAAGGTACTCTCCATCATTTACCATCAGTCCTAGCTCAGCTGAGAAGTCCCAGCTGACTGGAAGCTGGCCAGTGTGACAGCCATCCACAGGAAGGGCCAGACAGAGGATCTAGGAAACTGACAGGCCAGTCAGCCTGACCTCGGTGCTCAGCAAGATTATGGTGCCACACAGCACCTACAGGATGGCCAAGGTACCAGACCCGGCCAGCACGGGTTTAGGAGGGGTAGGTTGTGTTTGACCAACCTGGTCTCCCTTTATGACCAGGTGACCCGCCTGGTGGATGCAGGGAAGGCTGTGGATGTTGTCTACCTGGACTTCAGCAAGGCCTTTGGCACTGTCTCCCCCAGCACACTCCTAGATAAGCTGGCAGCCTTCAGCTTTGACAGGAGCTCTCTTCACTGGGTTAAAAACTGGCTTAAGGCCAGGCCCAGAGAGTGGTGGTGAATAGTGCTTTACCCAGTTATTACTGATGTCCCTCAGAGATCAGTGCTGGAGCCAGTCCTGTTTAATATTTTCATTGATGATCTGGATGAGGAATGAGTCCACCATCAGTAAATTTGCAAGCTGGGAGCGTGTGTCGATCTGTTGGAAGGACGCAGGGCTCTACAGAGAGACCTGGAATGGTTGGATGGACGGGCAAACTCCCATAAGATGCAGTTTAATAAGTCCAGGTGCTGAGTCCTGCACTTTGGCCACAACAACCCCCTGCAATGTTACAGGCTGGGGATGGTGTGGCTGGACAGTGCCCAGGCAGAAAGGGACCTGGGGGTTCTGGTGACAGCAGCTAAACAGGAGCCAGCAGTGTGCCCTGGTGGCCAAGAGGGCCAATGGCATCCTGGCCTGGATCAGGAATGGTGTGGCCAGCAGGAGCAGGGAGGTCATTCTTCCCCTGTACCTGGCACTGGTGAGGCCACACCTTGAGTGCTGTGTCCAGTTCTGTCCCCTCAGTTTAGGAAGGACATTGAGATGCTTGAGCGCATCCAGAAGAGGCAACGAGGCTGGAGAGGGGCTTGGAACACAAACCCTGTGAGGAACGACTGAGGGAGCTGGGGGTGTTTAGCCTGGAGGAAAGGAGACTCAGAGGTGACCTTATCACTCTCTACAACTCCCTGAAAGGTGGTCGTAGTCAGGTGGGGGCTGGTCTCTTCTCCCAGGCAACCACTGACAGAGAGGACACAGTTTCAAGCTGTATCAGGAGAAGTTTGTGTTAGACATCTGAAAAAAATTCCTCACTGAGTGATCGAGCAACGGAATTGTCTGCCACATGAGGTGGTGGAGTCATCATCCCTGGGTGTGTTTTTTTTAAAAGAAGTCTAGATGTGGCACTCAGTGCCATGGTTTAGTTGATAAGGAGGTGTTAGGTTAGGTCATGGGCTGGACTTGATGATCTCAAAGGACTTTTCCAACCTAGTTCATTCTGTGCACAGTGTTTAAAGACACATAACTTTTATATCACCAATGAAATAAAACTACCCCTTCAGAGAACATAATCACCACCTCACTTACAAAAACCTATAAGTCACACCAGAAGTAGCTTTTGACATTAACCTTGCAAAGTGATTTCAGTATCAATGGATAAACCAAAACCTTAAACCAATCCAACATTCCTGCACAAATCTTACAAACGTTGGAACAGTATTTCAAAATCTAATCAACAAAATGACATTTTATTAGGTATTCCAGCACTAGCTCTTAAGCAACAATCTGGTATTTCTTCTCCTTGTAAGGCTGGTGACCAAGTCAGTTGAAATGAGCATACAAACACCACCCTCAGCAGAGCGAAAATGACAGACAAGCACAGCCCTTTTGACGCAAGCTCTGTCTCAAGACTGGCACAAGATGATGGCACCTCTAATCACTCCTCCATAGCAGGCCTTTTAGGAGCAGACTGCAGATTGATGGGCTCACACTGAGAAACAAAAGAAATAACTAGTTTATCTTTAATGCCATTCCTGCTGCTTCAGAACCTTCCAACAAAAAAATCCCATCTGAAAGTCCCTAGGTTTTGTACTGCTGTTGACTGAAATAGAGATTCCATTTTAATTTTATAGTTTTAAGACACTGCATGTTTGTATCACAAAGTTCTTATGTAAATAGTTTGTAGCTCCAATCACTTCCAGAGCTTGAGCAAACTCCCCTATCATAGACAGGAACATGTATCATAGACAGGAACAGTATATGACTGCCTGAGTAGTTTACCATCTTGTGACATACACAGATGCTGCAGCTGCAGTCTGCTAATTCTATGGCGTGCCCGTGGTTTACAGTAACGACACCGGTTAACTGTAAGAACAGAGCGGCTGCTTACCAGTATCTTGTTCACTCAGCACTGTAATCTTACACCTGAAATGAGGCAGACACTCTGAAAAGCAGCTGAGCATATCTTGATGATAGTCAATTGCACAATGCAAAAGGCATAAATTTAGTTATTTATTAACTCATTCTCCATTTTACTGCCACAATTATTTTAATATAGCTCCAGATAAACCACACCAGAATAAAAAAAAAATCTAGTATTTTCATGAGAGCGCTTAGATACACTTCAACAACCACAGTAAACAAAAGCTCTTGCTTAGGAACAAATGAAAACAATAGGTTATGTGCTCAGAGGGAAGGCAGCTTGCTTTTTTGCAAGTGCCTGTTTTAGGATCCCTTCATCACTTCTTAGTACTCAAAAATGATGGGAAGTAGAACTTGTGCTACAGTAATTTTACCCTCCGGCTCTAAATTCCAAACCAGCAGACTGAGTTGATTCTCCAAATGCCTTTGAGCTTCCTCTTAATCTGGGTGCAACTCTGCAGTCAGTTTCCTTAGACAAGGAATTGCCAGTTTGCTGTTGTCCACTTTGGCCCAGCTTCACTACCCTTCCTATGTACTTGTGTTTATTTCAGGACTCAGCAGCAAAGTTACTTTTCTCCCTTCTCACTTATATGCTACAAACACTTTGAGGAGGAGGGGAAAAAAAAAAAAGGCAGCTCTGGAACTGCAGCACAGGTGATGATACAGCTGAGCCAGCCTCTGGCTAAGAGAGCTGACTTGCTTCCTTCTCCCCTTCCTGATTCCCTGTGAAAGGAAAGTTCAGCTACTGGCTGCAAAGTCAGGTGTGTACTACTGAATATCAGGAAAACTTTCAGGCTTTTCTTACCTCTAGACAAAACTCATCAGTGTTCCTTTCACTGATGTTTGTCTTGAAAAGCTGGCCCAGTTCAAAACTAAAAATGGATCAAAGAGGGTAGGAGGAGGTTAAGATTTTCCTTACTTGCTCACCTAAGCAGCACTATAGCTAAGAAAGGTGACAGAGGAAAAGAACTGCAGCAGTAGTTCTCCCAGCCGTAAAATAAAAACTGAATGCTAAAGAAACATCTCCCATGTTAATCTGCCTGCTGTCTCTGGTGAGTAGACTCACTCCTTCCCACACAGCTCCACCTCCTTACCCAAACGGGCTCTTGCACTCTTTTGAGCACACCTACTATTTGTTTAGTGTTGTTTTTCAAATCATGTTTGTGAGCTGAGCTGGCTCTCTGAAGGATCACACAAGCAGTGATGCTGACAGCTAAGAAGTAGCAGAGCTCATAGTTGTGACAAGAAGTGGTAACAAGGTCTACTCATTTTGGCAGCAAATAAACACTGGATTAATTCAGCAGTCTCACAGAACTATTTTTCTTGTACTTGATGGTGATCAGTCAGTCCACCACACACAGAGATGAAGACCTACTTCCCTTTGATATCTTGCTCTCACTAATCTTCCTAGTTCCAGTTTCCTTCTTTGAAGGTACTCCAGACTGTGGAAAGTGCAGACACAAGGACAAATAACCTGATTCAGCCACTAAGTAAAAAGTTAACCTGAAAATAAGGTAGTTTTCTACTGCATTAATGGGTGGATCCAGATCATGGCAGACTATCAAAGCCACCACAAGGTAAGGGGAGCAAGAACTTCTTTCACATGTAACCAATTATGTCAGCTTGGATGTCCACAATACCAACTGAACTGAAACAAGCTCTCTGCTTTCTTACCATCCTTCAGAAAAACAAACAAAAATAAATCTTAAAGATAAGGTAACACAGTTTCAAATAGTAAGCAAGATTATACATGATTATTTATATACATATTTTATATATATTTATAAATAATTATTATCTAGATGATACATATAAGAACCCAGATTTTAATGTCTCAAGATATATTCATCTAACCTGGTTTATGAGATACTTTTAGTTCTTTCCAGTAGTCTGCAGAGCTTCCAGATGTTTCAGAAGCCCTTTTCTGATCACAGGCTGCAGTTCATTCCCTCTCTCCTCCCATTCCAACCACAGCAGCTTTATGCAACTTTGGTAAGTGCAGTACTACCCTTTCACAGGCCTAGGCATAATAAGACATGAACCTAAAGTAAAGATTTTTCTTAATCTCTTCTCAGCCAGTTATGTCCTAGTTGGAACTCTACCATCAAATGGGAAAGCTTTATTTAAATTTATAGGAAGGACAAACTAAAAAATCCTAAACTGTCACGTACAGAGCAAAGGGAGTTCACATACAAATGTAAGCATGCACAAGAACAGAAGAAAAACAACCTCCAAAATCCTCACAATACCTATGTAATTTTGGGAAAAGTAATAAAAATGGCTCTTTTAAAGCTGATTCAGCTTCAACACAAACATTTTCAACAGCATATTTGAAGCCAATGATGTAAATTTCTCCTTTCTCATAACAATTAGCACAGGCCTACAAAGTTAAAAGAGCTGTTCAGCTTTACCATATTTCAGTTTGTATGGCACTGCTCCACTGCTAACTATAAGTTTTAAAATTAAAAATTATTTCTGAATAAAATTAAGCTACATTTGAGTCTGTAAAAAAACTTTTTCATGTTCTGCACAGTCACAAACAACTTAGAAACTGCCAGCCATTCATAATAACGTGGTTTCAGATGAAATTGGGGGTGGGGTTGGGTTAGACTTCTTTTGAGTGGCAAGGTGCTCGGGATTTCTTTCAAACAAAGTGTTAGAATTAGTACAAGTGTGTACACGAGGAGTCTCATGAAACCATTTGTATGGACATATAGTTTGTTAATTATAGTTAACAACTTCTAAGAGGCTAAAAGGATGTTCTTACACAACACCTAAAATCTGCTCTTTTGGGATTAAAGCATCATTGAAAGGGTCTCAAAGCAAGATAAAAGTAGTACAGACCTGGTTTTCAGCAGAAAGTTCTCAATCTATCACAGGGTGTTAACACCAGCTTTAGTGAGATGAAAACCAGTTTAGCAAAGAAATACTATTACATACTTAGAGAAAATAAGGGCAAAAGACTCCAGCCATACACATTACTAGCTAAAAACAGCTGCTGTTCCAGAACAAAGTGCAAAATCACTAGATATATTTCACAAAGAGGACTGAAAAATAAAGTAAATTCAATTGCTTAATTTCAACATCTGAAAGTCTCCTAGATAAGTGAAATGGTTGACTAGACAGCTTACTTTACTCTAGAGAGTCAGGAGAATTAGATCACTAAGCAATTATATTTTCTTTCATCATTGCCTCCTAATAAGAATAACTTTGAGATACTCTTGGTCTAGGAGCAGCAACTATCTGCTGAAATTGAAAGGCAAGTGAAAGCCCATTATGCAAAAAGCTCAGAGAGTTGCTGCAGGAAACATTCAAGAAACACATTCAAGAAAAGCAGGTGGACCTGCTCATGGAAAACACACACACAAAAAAGAGACATCCTAAAAAGACATTTAGATAGGCTACAACTGACAAGTTATGTTGGTGGCAAGAAATCTGACGATTGCAAAATTCCTACTTGAAGTATCCTAAAGTTCAGGAGCATTCCCTGGTGGAATCTAGCAAACATACTCTAATATAAGAAAATTCTGGTTAACGCATATTATTCTGAAAAATATATTCCAGCTCTCACCTTCACAGAAATCTTGTACATTTCCCAGTTTATTCCCACATGGTACACTGCTAGTAACAAACATGAAATAAAGATTTTACCATCATAAAGAAAATTATCTAAAGGCAAGGAAGAGACTTCCAGTCACCAACCGCACAAACAGCTCCCATGTGCCAAGAGTATTCATCTTAGCTCAGATCAAAGTCCATCTCAACTTCAACTGGTGGTCAAAGGAGGATGTACAGGGAAGAGTGGATGAAGACACCAAACCCTACTGGCAAACCAAAATGGAAGACACCATCAACCATAAAGGCAAAGGTCTCAGAGGTACAGCCCTACGCAGCATGCACTACTCATGCTTCTAAATGAATTTGCAAACTCCTATGTTTTGGAAACAGCCAGATGAAAGGATTTTTCCTGATAAATTTTCACAGTAGTCAGTATTCCATAATACTTGTATTTTTCTCTTAAACTCCACAGCTACTGTGCCACTGCTACAATGTAAAAACCACACAGATTTATGGCAATGTTGTTTGAGTACCTGAAAATACAGCCATGCCATTTCAGGTCTCTCCCATTACAGAAAACTAACTAGATCCTAAACCAGTTCCAATTATACAGGATACCATTTTTATATATTAAAAAATACAGTTAACAACCCAATTAGAAGCAATCCCAGATTCATAAAGCTACCATGACTGAAGTACCAGAAAAAGAAAAAAGTCAGTGAACGCCAATGACCAATGAAACAGGGAATGCAAAGGGACAAGAACTGTTGAGCACGAGGCAGTCTTGCACAGTCAGTCTCTGTGGCTGTCATTTTAACAGACTGAGATCATCCTGAATTCCTGTGTTTAAGCAGATGAATGCATATGGAATCACAATTCAGAGAAGGCACATCCAGGTGTCTTGTATAACTCTGGGGGTTTTCGTTGGTTTGCTTATGGATCACACAACTTACTTTGTTTTCCAGTACTGAAAGAGGAGCTAAATGTTAACATCTGTCCTCAGCTGAGTCTCTTAGTTTTCTCCTACAGTTTGTTTACAACTAATTGCTGAGTCACCAGGCAGCTGAGGCATTTTGAAAGCCTCTAAATCAAATACCAGAAACAAATTTCTTGATCACTGTGACATCTACATGGTCTGTGAGGCCAGTTGGCATATCTTCACTGGCTGGAATGCTGAGGGAAACCACCTTGGGCACTGAAGAAGACAGACACCATCCACTCTTAATTTCCATCATCAGAGCTTTGAGTTCAATTACCCGCCTCTGAGGAAGAGCAGTAATACCCAGACCACCACCATCATCTTGGCAATCGTGTGCAACATAAATTGGCTCCTCAGTACTAGCTCTATTAGAATACTTAAAAAGGCTCACAGGAGATCTAAATAAAAGCAAAACCAACTTACCACTACTGAGATATTCAATCCGCTTCAAGGATAATTGTTGCAGTAATTTTAATTAGCTTTCTGTAGCAACTCAAGAATACAAGCCATAAGAATTTTAAAAAAACCTAACCAAAAAGCCAATGGCAAATCTGTGAGCTGTTTTCCTGTCTGTGTTTCCTTTCTCTTACTCTTCTGACGTTTGGCTCTTAAGCAGCTGCAACAACTTCAGAAGTGACATACATCTATTCTGCACTTCACATTTCAAGCAACTCAAACACAGGAGTGCAGCACAGACCATTACACTGAGGATATTTCTTTGTAAAAATTTAATCAGTATACAATCAATGTAGCAAAGCAACTGTAAGCTGCTGTCTACCACTTTAATGACTACAGGTTTTAGAGATGCACCAGAATTGGCCACCTGTTCTGACGCACTGTCATTCTGAACTGTGCACTACCATCTTGCATCACCCCGGCCTGACAAACCTCTTCTTACTTCTCCTGAATTTGCACAGGTCCAAACCCTGTCCTGGCTCGATGAACTGTCACTCAGGTAAACACTCAACAAAAATCAGAATTTTCAGTTATCATCTACAGCCTAATGCTTCCAACATGGTCATTATAGCTGTGATACATTTCTAAAGATTCACTTATACTACAACTGCTACTGAAGAAGCCTAAAAAAGCTTTCAGAGTTTAAATGTACATTTAAAAAACAGGTAAAAGTCACACAGCAGTTGCATCCAGTGCATTTAACAACCTCATGTGTAATGCAACTGTAATGTATAATTATAATCCACCAACAGATAATTTGATTCATAGGTATGAAGTACAATTATGAAGGTAGACTCAGAATCACATCTAAAATAATAGGTGTGTCATCAAATTTATTAAAGAAGGCATTTAGACAGGTATGAGGAAAACAACAAGGAAAATGCTCAACACACAGCTAAATAAGTTAGCTACCTTGCCCTGACAATAGTTTGATCAAAGTATGCTACTCTCGTCCATACTAGGCCAAGGAAGCATAAAATACATGCAAAGGGGCTTCAGGCAGCAATTCCTATCAGCATATGGCTATGCCAGCAGCATTGTATGCATTATTATTTGTCACACAGCAGCCAGTTATAAATAGAATGGAGTAAGTTTTTAAGGAATGTTCAAGGCTACGTTGGATGGGGCCTTGAGCAATGTGGTCTAGTGGGATGTGCCCCTGCCCATAGTGGGGGGACGGTGACTAGATCATCTTTAAGCCCCAGTCCAAACCCTCGACATTCTATGATTCAATGTTTTTAAAAAGTGACAAGAAACACCTGAAAAAGCAGTGGTTTGCGTACATATATACACATTAAAAAAAGGTCAATTTAAACTAGACTGGAAGAGTCAGGGCTTTTAATTTCACTTTGACAGCATGTCTTCACAGAGTTTGCTACAGCAGCTCCAGCCGAGACTGGAAAGAGCATCCTTGCAGCCTGAGCCGAAGGTAACTCACAGCGATGAGACAGAAACTCATCACAAAACTGGGGGGTGGAGTGTGGCCTCGCTGCCACAACGCTGCAAACCTGGGCATTACCCAGACATAAGTTTCGTTGTGACAGCGCCTTCTCCCTCTCCGCTGCCCCGCTCTGCCGCGGCGGCCAGGGCGGTGACACAGCCCGAGCTGCCCCGCGGCCCTTCAGCCAGGCCCGGAGGCGGCTGCCAGCGGCCCAAGGCCACCGGGAGACAAGGCCGAGGCCGCGGGCGGGGCCCGGCGCAGAGGCGGGGGGGAGACACCGCCTCTTCCTCGCGCGGAGCCACCACGTCGGCGGCACTGCCAACACTGCGGAAATGGGCGCGGGGAGCCGGGCCTTCCTCTCCGCCCCCCGCCCCGCTCGGGCCCCGGCCGGCCCGGGCTCACCCACCTGTGTCTCCGATGATGATGTACTTGAAGAGGTACGCGTAGGCCATGGCCGCTCCCGGGCTGCCGCTCCCGGGCTGTCCCGCTTTCGCTCCGGCGTGACGCGCGCGCTCGCCGCCCGAGCTCGCGCTGCGGAGAGGCGGAAACGGGTTAACGGCCCCGGGCGGCGCCTCCGCCCGCTCGCTCCCTCCTACCTCCGCCCCCGCGCCGCCGCTGGCGGAGGGGCTCTGCTCGCTCGGTCCTGCTGTCTGTCTGTCCGTCCGTCCGCCCTCCCTCCCGCCGCGGCCCCGCAGGCGCCGGGAAAGGCAAAACGCGGCGGCGGCGAGAACAATAAACAGGCGCCGAGCGGCCCCCGGACCCTCCGGCGACGTCAGCGCCCGCCCCCTCACGCCGCCCCGCCTCCGACCCGGAAATGCTGAGGCGCGAGGCCGCCTCCCGGCGCGCGCGGGGCGGGGCTGAGGGCGGCGGTGGCTGCTCGGGGGCTCCGGGGAGATCCAGACTCGGTCAGGCTGGGAAAGATCTCCGGGGTCATCGAGGCCACCTATGACCAAACACCACCATGTCAGCTAGACCGAGTGCCACGTCCAGTCTTTCCTTACCAGGAACGATGGCTCCGCCATCTCCCTTGGCAGCCCATCCCTATGTCTAAGCACCTTTTCCATGAAAAAGTTGTTCCTAATCTTCAACCGAAATCTCCCCTGGCACAGTTTGAGATTATGTCCTGTGATACTGTCGCTGGTTGCCTGGCAGAAGCAGCCGACCCCTCACCTGGTTATAACCTCCTTCCCAGGGACCTATAGAGTGATAAGGTCGCCCCTGAGCCTCTCTTTGTCCAGGCTGAACCCCAGCTCCCTCAGCTGCTCCTCACGGGATTGGTACTCCAGAATCGTTGCTCTTCTTTGGACCAGCTCCAGCATCTCAATGTCCTTCCTAAACTGAGGGGCCCAAAGCATAAGCCCCCTGAGAATAGCCAGCAATGGGCTGTTTGGTACGAGTTTATCCTCATCACATGAGTTCTGGCCTGAAAAGGTTTCTTCCCTTTCTGTTTCTGTCTTTCCTCACTGAACTGAAAGCAATGAGTCAGGAGAGTAACCTAAATTCACAGTTGGTGTTTAGGACTTAGGGTTCACATGGGAATGGTGAGTTGAAAGAGGCTTCGAGGTCTTCCATAGTCTGAACTGCTTCATGAAGCAGTGCGGTGTACCCTGGTGTACCCTGACCTTTGAACCTGAAGCAGTCCAAGGCAGCCTGGCTCACATATCACATCCGCACTGAGGCTACATCAGATGCCTGGCAAGGGTAAATGTGGCAGGACACTCCAGTCAGATCATACTGATGATGCTTTGGGATTCCCTCCAGTTCAGCTGTTTGTTGACTGAGGGCTGGGGGCCCTCAAGAGCCACTGGAACATTCTTCATATAAATTCACATTTTACTCCCATTCTGGCTATCGGGTAGAATAGGAATGAAAGGTGTCTGTCTTTTAACTTTGTAGAGGTTTTTATTTGTGGTCAACAGCTTGAACAACATTGACCTACAAGGCTTCTAACAGGTGTGCATCCAACTTACTTGTAAAAATAAATAAAGGTGATAAATATAAAGTTGATTGTGCCAAATCCTGTTGTCATATTTCATGACCTGAAACCCAAAATGAAGCTTTTTGTTAAAAAAATCCTATCTACTGTGGATGTGCAAAAAACCTCTCCCAACCACACTATAAAATGGAAGGAGCTCGTTTATGTATTGCAAACTTGTCTACCTTTTCCACATGAAAAATGCACTCTTTCAATGACCAGTTGTCAGATGTTTGCCTCCAATTTTATTTTCTCCTCTGTAGTTCTCATAATTTCTCAACACTCTTTATTAAGGGTGGAGCCCAAAACAGCAGTTCTCACGTGTCTCTAACCACCTCACCTCAAAACTGGCAAAGGAGTTTCTCTGAATGTTTGGGTTTTTTTTAATCAACAACATCTAAATTTAATTTTTGATAATAGATCCCTATTCTAGGCAATTACTACTCAAATGTATCCATACATTTGGTGTCTCCTTATTAGTAGTGTTTTTCCCCTTGCTGAATTTCAATTATTTTGATCATGGCCACTTAGTTTAGAAAAATATTTGATTTTTTTCTCTTTTCATATTATCTCTGCTGTTTTGTTACCCGGGCTGTTCATGACAATATTGAATAGGTCTTGCATGGACAGGACAGAGCATTGAAAAGTGGCATGTGAACTTTTCTCCTAGTTTCAAAACCCTCTCCACACTGAAAAGAGCCATTTCTCTATTATTTTACTTGCAAGTAGTTTTGATATACATTTTTGTTAAAAAACAATTCCTAGCCAGAGTGAGAAGCAGGCTTTTGCCTTGCTTCCCATGAAAGTTAGGTTTCTTTTTTTTTCACATATCCCAGTGTGTATCTGTTTCCTGCCCTAATAATGAACATGAAATCTGGCATCTGGATTGAGCAGCATACCTCAGCTGAAGGAAAGGCTGCGGCTGGGGTCAGCTGTCAAACCCAATCAAGAATTCACACTAAAACAAGTCTTCTCAAGTGCTCCCTCAGCAGCTAAGCCCTTCAGCTGGCATTCATATTGTTGGCATGGGTTTGTGTGACCTCAACCACTGGAGACAAAGCTGTAGGAGATCAAGCTGTAAGCAGATAAGATCTCATCCAGTATAAGTAAAGGTTGCTGCTGCTAGGGATGGGGCAGCTCTGCTCCTCCTAATCTGCTTGTGGACCTTCCCTTGCTCTGGCACTGTCAGAGTCATCTGCTGAATAGGACAGGTGGCTAAGCTTTAATTTTTCCATATTAGCTTTCAGGCAAAAAAATCATCCTGGGTCCCACAGCCGCACAAACAAACTAAATAACCTCAGCATTTTGATCCCACCTCTGTCCAGCCATCCTCATTGCTCCCAAAGGGCCTGTTGTTATGAAGGCTGAAGCCCACTCTATGAGATCAGTCATGCAGACAGGTATCAACTCTCAGGATGAGCTCTTTCCTTTAGCTGCCTCTCCTGTGACTGGCAGGATGAAGGAGAACTGTGTGGGCTTTCATGTTCTTTACCTTTCCTCCGGAGCCCTGTTTGTGACATGCTCCAAGTCTCCATTAGTACTGTTAGGGATTCCTACATGATTGAGCCACAAAGGGATATTACTCTGAGAGCTGGTCAAGTCTTGACAATCTCGCCTCATCAACTCAGGGTGATAAATTTCAAGTGTGTTTGATGGTGACAGACTTTTTAATAGGGACTCTAGCAATAGGATAAAGGGTAATGATTTTAAGCTAACAGAAGGGAGATTTAGACTAGTTATGTGGAAGAATTTTTTTAGTGTAAGATTTGTGAAGCACTGAAAAAGGTTGCCCAGAGAGGTGGTAGATGTCCCATCCCTGAAAACACTCAAGATCAGGTTGGACAGGGCTCTGAGCAACCCAGTCAAATTGAAGCTGTCCCCACTGGTTGCAGGGGGTTTGGACTTAAAGGCCTTTAAAGCTCCTTTCCAACCCAAACTATTTTATGATTGTACGAGTGATTCTATGACTCTGTTTACATCACTGATGGGATTTGGTCTCTTAGTTCCCAAATCATGCGATCTTCAAGACTTGCAGACAAGCCAAGTTGGCCTGATGTGATTGAATGAGATCTGGGAAGAAAAGGAAATTCTGTTTTGGAGAACTGAGATTTGTTGATGTGGAGAAAATACAGACAGTGCAGAATCCCCAGTGGAATGGAAAGTGCCTTTAACATCTCAGCTGAGCTGTCTGACAGCCAACAGGGGGTCTGACAGTTCAGAGGGAAGGCAGCCCTAGCTGTTTGTGCTTTGGCAGCCTGGTGAGTCGGGCAGGTAACCAGCTTGCAAGTGACTCATGTGGAAGGGCAGTGCCCCATTGACTTCAGTGGCTGCTCAGCTTGGGCCAACAGCTGCACAGTGGACAGATAGCCAGGCCTCTGCTGGTTAGCCAGGCAGCCAAGCTGCTCTGTGGAGTATTCCAGTCATTTGTGATGGTTAGGGATAGTTACTGAAGCAGTGTTTGATAGAGGCTTGCAAGGACAATATGCAACAATTTGTTGCTTATGCTATCCCATGGTAAGTCCAAGATAATTTGCTGCTGGAAAAAAGACTCTGTACCTAACTTATTGAATGTTATCAGCTGTTCTACAAATCTGAGGTGCCTCCAGCTAGAGATTAATGCAAAATTGATTTTCCTCCAAGTTAGGTGTACCATATGTCATGTTAAGTACTAATAAGAGGCATGCAAATAGCAACTGTAGTCCTTTTCATTTTTTTACTTCTCACCTGCTGAATTTACTTTTTACAGAGAAGTTAATATCTTCTTTTGTTAAGCATTAATACTTTGATAGAAGGCTACCATTTAGTCAGACTCACTTATTAAGAAAAATATTAGCCAGTTGATATAAAAGAAGCTTTGGTAATTCAGTATTGAAGAATTACACAGAATTGTTTTTGTTTGTTTGTTTGTCTTTGTTTTATTTTGTTAATGTTATCGTGACTGCTCATCTGTTAATGATTTTACATCACATGATGAAATATTTTATTATGATGACTTTGTCAGGATTATATTCTGGCAAATTTGCAAAAGTTTCTGGATACACTTTGGAAAACTATAACTTGCTGTTTTTTCTGTGTCACTCAGTTTCTTCCTGAACTTTCCACTGAGCAAACTCACTTGGGATTTATAGAAAAGCCTTAGGCTTTGTAGAATCCTTACAACTGAAAATACTATTTAGGAAAGAGGCTTGGCGTCATCCAAATCTTGACATACTCTCCAGAGCAAAGGATCAGACTGGACTTTTCCAGTGGAAATTAAAACACAAAAGCAGAACTTTGTCATAACATTTGAATGCAACCACTCAATTATATTTTGTATGGTAGTATCATTAAACTGTTAAAAGTAAATCTCTACCCACACTTCAGTCTAGCTTACAATTTTTAAATCACTCAGTTGTATGGTGAAATTTTCTATACAGATGCTGAGTTATTTTCTAGTTCTTGTCATTTAATTTGTCTGCATGGGCTTCTTCTGAGCATTAAGTATGTGCTACAATTTTTCTTATTTGTGAATTTTAAGATTAGGTTTGTATTATACTTAAGAAACAAGGCAATATGCAGCATATTTTATTTGTTATAAATGTTGAGAATAGGACCCCACCTCATACAGAAATAAATATAGAGAGCAGATCCTGCAAGAAGACAGTCAATGTATCAAAATGTCAACAAAAATCTGCCTTTGTAAACAGAATTTCTAAATATGTGTTAAGCCTATAAAGGTGAACTGGAGACAGCTTCTGAGCTGAGTAGGTAGAAATCCATGTCTGTGAGTGATGTGTGGCTTGGGTTTTGCTTGCAGGTCCTAGACCAGGCAACTTTGGCTGAGATTTCAGCTAACAGCTGGATATGTGTGCAGTTTACATCATTACTTCTGATCTGGTGAAAAAAGAGGTCTGGTGAAAAAAGAGGTTTGGAAATGAGTTTCTTTTTTTATTTTTATTTTTATTTTTTTTCCCTAAACATTCCTTTAGAATAGTGTGGTATTTAACTTAAGTTAAATGCTCTTGACTAAACATTAAAAATAAAGCACCACATTTCTTCAGTCACTGTAATTATAGAATGTTTTATTACAGTTCAATTACATTGATAAGTAACTTTTGGAAGTGAAAATTTTCGTTCTAATTGCATTTTGAGTTTTTAAAATATAATTTTGAGACTACATATTTAAGGCAGTGCAACAAAAAGTAAAGTATAGTTCTAGAATTTCCAGCTGTATTTATATTTTAGGTTCTTGCTCCCCTGGAAATATTTGCATGACCTCTGCTTTATCCCTGTTTATTTACTAAGGGCCTTTGCCACTGTTATAATTTCACTCTGTTTTTCCTTGCAAATAACCTTGTTTTTCACTGCCTTGATGTAATAATAAACAGTTTGATAAGACAGTGTGTGATAAATTTTAATACTCTTTTGCCATAAAAACAAGGAAAACAAGAGGATCCTTGAAATAATCTTGAAATGCCTACAAAACTAACTGAAAAGATATGTTGAGTTAGATTTTTTAAAATTATTCTCAGGAGCATTAGAAAATATGTGCTTGTGTAACAAGATTCACAAAAGCATGGAGCAGTAGTGCTAAACAATGTCAAAGATCCATGCAGAAGCCTACTTAAACTGCCATCAAGGTAAAATTTTTTTTTTTTTTTTGTTTTTTTTTTTTTTTTTTTTTTTGTTTTTTTTTTTTTTTGTTTTTTGCTTTAGAGACAGGTTTTTTTTGTTGTTTTGTTTTGTTTTGGTTTTTTTTATGTGTTTTTAAAGTTGTTTTGGCAATGCTTTCAGAAAGAGAAAATGGAAGCTAAAGTTACCACACACGCTCACAGAAGTGAAAATAATCGTGAAGACTTCCTGTCTTCAGCAGGAAGTGAGACAACTTTAAGGAAACTGGTTTGCTTGAAAAGGAACTACATTAGTGACCCAAGCTTGGTCACTTTTTTTCCTAGTCGGATTTATTTTATGGTTAAAAATAACATTTTAAATTTCTTTTCTTCTTCTCTTCTTGTAGTAATGACTTTTTTCTTTTTCATACACCCCTGTTTATGTTTTTTGATGGCTGTAGAAAGTATGGAGCTGTCTAACACTCTGGAAGTCAGCAGAGTTAATAAAGGATCTGAGTTGAGGATGTCTTAAGGACCGTGTCGCAGAAATGATCTTTTTCCACCAAGATATTAGCAGGTAACCTACCCGACATTTTTGCCTAAAAGGTGTAATAGCAATTTCTGGTAATTCTAACAAAACGTAATCTAAAATTATGTTAAGGCTTTAAGTTTCTATTGAAATTACTTAAAATTTAACAAAACACAATAGCATGAGAGTTTATTTATGTTTTAAGTACTTCTTCATTATGCATTCCACTAAATAAGCTTCATCATAAGTATTTTTAATCAGAAGATGTTTTACTTTAAAAATACACGTGTAGGTTCCTTTGATATTCAGCCATTGTTGATGTAGAGGGCAGCCTGTGCTTCTGCATATATTTTCCTTCATTTGATTGAGTGGTTTTCAAAACTCCAGCCATCTTAGGGTTATTTCAGCACAATTTCCCTCACTTTTCTGCAGGCTGTGAAGGTCACACCAAAGCTGTTATTTCCCACATGAGCTCTGCCATTGTAGCCTTCCATTGTAGGCTAGGATGTCTTTAATTCCACAGATCAGAAGGTAGGCAAGTATTAATTTTTTTCTCTTAATTCAGATGCCTCTATCCATTCATACACTGTTTGAGAAAGGTAAACAGTACCCCCTAGAATGTAAAAAACCCCCTAAGAGTATGAATTGCAATGGAGCATACCTCCCCACCCCCCAGTCATCAGCTTCCATTCATTTTAAATGTCAAATGGGTGTACGTGTTCATTCCTACATGTTTATTGAGAACACCTTGTTGCTATGGTCATGAAATGTAAAGGAGTATGAAATTTTGGAAGTCAAGTATTCTATCTTATGTTTCATGTCAAAAACTGCAGCAGAAAAGCTATTTTCCTGGCTTCAAGGCCCAGTTGATTTTCATAAGATTTTTCTTTGGCAGACAGTCTCTTTTATAGTTCTATGCCATGTTAAAAAGGGGGATTTTTCAATTCTTTATTTCTAGTTCACAATGCATAGAAGGGTTGTAGCACATCTTTACTTAAGGAAGTTCTTGTCTGCTAAAACTTAAACTCAGATTATGTAAATAACCACTGTAATTCCATATTTTTTTAACAGTGAAGCTTGTTTAGTTATAACAACCTTCATGTCTTCATAATTACTTAGCATAGAAAATGGTTGCAGTTTGTGGCAGTGGCAGCCCCTCATCACCATAAAGTTTGTCCTGTGGTATGTTGACAGTCCTCCAAAGCCCATCCCCATTTACCTTTTTTTTTTCCCCTGCTATGTGTCTCGATCCTAATTTCTTAATTTTCTTCAGAATTATTTTAATTTATGTTCTGTAGTAAAAAATAACATGAAAATTGACAAAATGGCTTTCTGGGTAACAATTTCAGTCATGGTATTTTCTTTCCATGTTTTCAAAAGGTATGATGACAGTCTTTTACAGAACTTCTTGGTGCTGTAGGAAAGAAATGCACAGTATATAGTACTTGAGGAAGTATGAGCACAGAGTAGTCTACAGATTATGAAAAGTAATCTAGTGTTTCAGAAATAAACGCCAAACTTCCTCCTTTTAGGAAATCAGCCCTTTAACAACTGGCTAAGGCCAAAAACAATGGACTCAGCATGCTACCTTTTGTCCTGTAGGAGTTGGGGGCCTACTCCTAGTGCTCCTTGTTCTGGTTTTCTTTGACAGAGACAATAGGGACATACAGGCAAGAGCCTAAATTAATTTTTCCATGAGCAGCAGTTATGTGGAAATTTTCCATAGTTCTTCCTGCCGTGCACATGAACCCAGCCGCAGGAAGGGGAAAAGCAGAGCTGTCCCTGACAAAAAGAACGACCATGACCATGCTTGATAAATCCTTTCGGCAGTAGCAGTCAGGCCATAGCCATCCTCTCATCCTCTCTCATGTGTATACTCTGTGTAACACAGAGTTAATTGGTCTTTATCTACTCAGTAAATGATGTGCTGCCATGTTGCATCAGGCTTACCATGCTGAATGGATGCAATAGAATTCTGCCATGTCTTGGGAATGCAACTTGTCTTGGCACAGGAAGAAATGAAAGAGCCAACCTCCTCAGAAAGGTATGGCAGCAAAATCTAATTCATGTGACTTAGACTAAGTAGAAATCAAAATATTTGTATCCTGATGACTCAAATCAAGGTATTAAAGCTGTTGCCTCAAATGAAAGCAATGAAAATGTACAGTTCCTCTAGTATAATGTCAGGTGAAGCAGAGAAAACACATAGAAAGGCTTGACAATTATAATATTTATAGCAAATGTAAATGGAGGAAGTGATCCAATGCTCAGTTTAAGTAGTATGATGTCATATATAAAGTAAAAACAACTGTTTTGGAAAAACTGCACTTGATTAGCCTAGACATTGAAAGGAAGAAGAGAAGAAAAAGGAAAGATAACTACAGATCAATTATACAAATGGGCCAGTTTCCAAAACAAAGAGGCAATAGAGGGATTCACAGTCTTATTTCCCAGTAAATTATTCCCTAATTTGTCTGAATTAAACCTGCTTCTTGTTCCACTTTTATTTGGAATGTAAATGTAATTGGGATTTTTTTTAACATTAACTGGATGGCTTACTGAATATTCCATTCATTCTCTGGCTCCTTCTTTCAGGTTTCTTCTTAATAAGTTGATTTTTCTGTCAGTAATTTTTCTGTCAGTCATTTAAGTTATGAAAAAATAATGAAGATTTTATCTGCATGTGCTTTCTTAGATGAAAATTTTGCTGTAATAACAACAGGAAATACTTATTTTATGTAAGTCAGTTTGGAACATGGATTTGTCTCATTGTTTGGAATAGTTCAGTAGTTTAGCTTTACAAGTGCTAAGTTTGTGAGTGTCTCTTAAGACAGGCAAACATTTTATCCTACACTTCAGATAAAGATCAAATAGGTTTAAATGCCAGACTTGCAGTAAGCAGATGTTTGACCATATGTTCTGAGGTGGGTAAATTCCATACATTTCTGTATAAATAAGTTGGGTTCTGCTTTTTCTGCAAAAGAGAATCACATGTCTAGCTGATGCTTAGTAATGTGTATGATGTAGCTGAGTTTTAGAGAAAAATAGACTTGAAGTGACAAACTGACGAGTAAGAAAGGGTACTTTGCTGAGCCTTATTTTAAAGTAATTACCAACAACTTCTCTAAGCAACCTGTTTTGTATATATATACATATATATATATATATAAATGCAGCTGTTTGCAATAAAGTATCCATGACATAACTTTTTCATGTTTATTATCTTTATTTACGGGAAAACCTTTTCCTCTGTCCGAAAAAAATATATATTCCTTATCCCATTCTTTTGAAAATATCCAGTTTTCTGTATTTCCATTCATCCCGAATCTAATTTTCAAACTGTTTAATAACAGCTACTTTCAGTACTCTTTGCAATATGTAATATTTGTACAATACTTTTTACAAACTGCTGCCTCGTGGAGGAAATAGTAGGTACTGCAATAAAGATAAACAGCATCCCAGACAGCAGATTGAGGAGACCAAGGTGCACATTGTGAATTAAATGCCTTAAAAAGTAACCAAGGAGCATCAGCCCAAGGATTTCAGATTTCAGTTACAGGTGATGAACATGGCTCAGAGTGCATTTACCATGTCTTGAACTTAGCCTACTGACTAAGCATCTAAATCTGTCAAAGTAAATCAAGTAAGCCCCTGGCAAACTTCCCCAGATGCTGAAGCAAGACCAGATTTTAGACTTGAGTAGAGCTGTTTAATTTTTTTACTAAACAATAATGGTCTTTTCATCTGACTTTGGCTAAGGATCCATTGCTGAAAGGAAGGAGGTACAAGGGCAAACATAATCCCTCATCAGAGAAGGCTAATTTGTGAAAGTGCTGGATTAAAGGGCGTGTGAGTTCTCCAGAGCCCTCCTCCAGTGGTGGAACAAGGTCAGTGAGAGCTTCTCAGTCTTTTTTCCTCAAGACAGAGCTGTGGAAGGGGAATGGAAGCTTGGTACAGTACTTTTTGTTATGACTGAGAAAAGAAAATAGGGAAGTAAGGAGACTGTAAGAATCACTTAAATTCATAAGAAATTGCAAATCTGAGAAAGGGCCTTTTTCTAGAGAGTTGCTAGTAACCACAGGAAAGAGGAGCTGCTGGAACCAGAATGCAAAGGTCTCTTTTAGAGAATCTGCTTCTTAAGTAGCAGGCTTTGATAAGATTTGAATATGGAAAAGATACTTCACTGAATAATTTAGCTCCTTTAACCACATGGATTGTGGCAGTATGCAAACTTTTCCTAGAGCTGCAGTTACTCCAGGAAGGTTAAGAATAGGCTGTGGAGTAGTTTACATATAGCAGCCTCCATTGAGAAACAGACGAAAAAAGGCTGCTTAAAATTTACTAATAGCTCCTTTTTTCATAACGGACTGAACATACCCTGAAGACTTCACTGATCCTGAAGGTTTACATGTCTTCTGTAATGACAGAACTGTAAATTCTAAATGTTGGAACAGTCAACTGTTCAGGGCAGAATAACACCTCCCTGAAGACGCATTTTGGCTCATGTACTTTTCCTGGCGTGTTAAGTGATCCTGGAGCTGGGAAGGAGGAATTGCTGAGAGTTTAAATGGCAATAAACCTCTCTGTGAACATCAAGGGAAAAAACAGGCTTGTCTTTGCATATACTAAAGAGTGATGTCTGTCTCCCAACTAACAGCTTCCTCTATGTATTGGTTTTTTCAATTTGCAGTATCTTCTCTTCAGTTAAATAATTTAAAAAATATGTGTATAGAAGCACACATATATTCCCATAATTGTACTGCCAGGGATTTGAATTAAAAGAGACAAGAAATAGATAGTTTAGATTTATATAACTAACTTAGGAATAAGCATTGCAACTCCAACACTATTCAGGAAGCCCAAATGTTTGAGAAGATTGTATATGTGAATAATAGCTACATAAAACCTTTTCAGACCTTGTCTCTGTAAATAGCAACTATAGTAACCCCTGTCATTTAGTCTTCTGTGGAAGTTATTCCTGCTTAACTGTAATTATTTTATTGCCAGTGAAAGTGATCTGAATAGCATGATTGGCTTTTAAAACCTAACTTCACTGCAGTTGTTTCCTACAAGCTATCATTTCAGTCTTTGGATGCTCTTACTAATGGCAAAAAGAAATTCTGAGATAACCATTAACAACCTCCCCAACACCACTACAGTTATATAACTATGGTGATTTGGTACTTCAGAACATAGATCTGCTTTCCCCAAACCATGATTTACAATCAGTATTGACAATACCTCAGATATGAAATCTTAAAACTGAAACAATTGATGTTTCATTTAACACCATATTGGGTTTTCATTATTTCCATGGGACAACACTGACTGCTGACCACTGATTTTAAGTAGCTATATGTTTGTGTCTTCCTTCCCAAATCCATAGAAATTATCAAGGTTATTTTGGTGCAGTTCCCTCTATAAATACAAGGACTGTTATGCATTTCAGAACAACATTGTTTAATCTTTGGTGCAGGTTAATTTAATTTAGTCATACATGTTGACAGTTATTCTGAAGCACACTGTTTTGACATTGCATTTCTTCTAGATATTTGGAGAATTTGCTTTGACTTATTTAGAAGAAACCTTGAGGAAGGTCAGCAGTCATGGCTGAACCATCACTTTCTTGAGTGACTGTCAAAATAAACAATTTATGCTAGCATAGGTTATTGAAGTCATTTTTTTTGCAATATTCTATGCTCATTGAAAGGTCTACATTAGAAATTCTACTTTTATTATACAGAAAGAAGTGTCAAGATCATTCTTACCATACCCCCAGTCACATCTTTTGGTTAAATAATGTATAAACAGTAAAGAAGCTTATAACTTCTCTCTCTCTAAAACTTAACTTAAAAGTGGACTTACATTTTTAGGCTGCAGAGTTTAAATTCACTTAGACCCTATCATGGAAAGTTTTAAGACCTGGAACATTAGCTTGTGACTTGAATTTACTCCTCTAACAGATTTTTTGTTTCCTTGGAAAAATTATGATTAGCACCTTCTTGCATATTTTCTCAAATATTGTCAAGATTATGGAGAGCTGAGCTATCATCATAACAGGGGCAATGCCAGCATGGTAGCAACTTTAACCTCTTGCATCAGTATATGCCAATGAACCTCAAATCCCTTACATAAGGGTGGATTTCAGGCCAGTTTCTGTTAAGCAGAGATTTCTTTGAAAAGCCACCACGTCCCAGATGTTTCATGATGGCTGTAACATTTTTCTGACATGTACCACATGATCATCAGTAAGGGTAGGACAACAATAAAGCTGTTCCACACTGAAATACAAATCTCAACCTGAAGTTTTGCATGACATTTTTACCCACTGTTAGAATCTTCATGGTATATTTACTCAACCAAACAGGACTTTTGTGCCTAAAGAAGACGCTCAACTATTAACCCTTAATGGTAGGCTTTTTCTGGGTCTGAGGATGAGAAGCAAGTTTTACCTGCTGAAATGCCTGGATTTGAGACATCTGTTGCATATCATTGTTTTTCTGCAGCTTCTCAGAATCTGATTTTGGTATACTTTACCATTCTTTTTTGTTTTCCTTGATAATTTAATGTATTAGGTAAGACATTATTAAGTCTGCTCTACAGGCTACTGGTCATGTTTCTCACATGAGGACTAGAGATCCATTTTAAACCTTCAAAGGTGTTTGAACACTCCCCTTTGACAATTTTGTAAGCTATTTTCCTGGACATCTCCAATAAGTCTTCGTCTTCAAAGCAGCTATTCTCTGTGTTGGCAATCCAAGACACAAATTCTTACTTTTTCCAGATAGATTCCACCTATATATGCTGAGTGTCCAGTGCAATTTCATATCTGTAAACTTACCAGCAGTGTTGCCTTTTTAAAATAACAACCGTATAATATTTAAAATCTTTAGGTTACTGTGTTTAATTTTCTCTTCTTGAGTCACGGAGCAGTAGCATTCCTCTAGAATATTGCTGTTAAATTTTCAATAATCATGTCCAGAGTCCCCTGCCACACTAGGGACTTTTCTGGGATGACACTTCTCTTTCCTTTTCAATTTGTCTAAATTATCAGAATGTAATGAGGTCCACAGGTGCTGGACTGATGAAAAACATATTCCACACTTTTAGCAAACTCAATTTTGATACCATCCTAGTGAACTACAGTCATGGTACTTGCTGTTCTTTACTGTACTGTGTTTATAATTTCAGGAACATTGTAGCTATTGATCTAGTGCCAAGCCCAGCTGGGAACAATTAGTTACTAGCTCAGTAGCCATGGTGCTTAATTAAAATAAGATTTCCTTTTATACTTTTTTGATATATTTATGCCCACTGACAGTCTGACACACTGTTTCCTTACTCTCCAAACTTTCTAGGCATATCCATAATAAATCATCTTCCCATGGGCTCCAGTATCCCACAAACCCTCATCTTTCCCTCTTATATTTCCAACTAAATTAATAATCCTAATTTATTCACAGTATTTTATGTGTCAATGTTTCTGCTTTTCTGTGTCTGTTCACATGTTATTCTTCTGCTTGGCATTTGGGATTATACTACTCTGTAATCCTGTATCTCAGTCACTGGTCCCAAATCTATCTTTCGCAGAATTAACACTCACATCTTTCAGTTATCCAAGAGACCCTGGTCAAATCCAACCTCTATTATGATAAACCAAACAGATTTAAACTGACTTATCTGTCCATTTACAGGGAGCTGTAATTTTGTACTGGTTTATTTTATTTGATCTGGTTTTGGTTGCTGACAGGCTTCCTTGGAACGGTATGTCAATTTTAGTTTTTTGTTATACTGTTTCTGAATTCTACCTTCTCTTTTTTACTCGTATTGTAGTTAATTCCATTTTCTAGTTCTTCTTTAAGTAATGTAATATTTGATCCTGTGAAAATGGATTTTTTCTGTAATCCTGTGCCATTTCCTCTCAGATTTCTCTAAATATTCTTTCTTTAGCTAATATGAGAGCTCTACTACCCTACGCAAAAATCTTTCAAATATTCATTAGATTATACTTGTGAGTAACTAAGTCTTCTGTAGTAACTTCTTCTGGAGCAATTTGCATCAGCTAAATGAGACTCTTAATAGTTAAGCTTCTCCTGTTAGGCCTGCTAAATGTTACAAGTGTCAACTTTTAAAATAGAGGTATATTAACTTGAGCTGTGTAAAAAACCTCATACCGTTGCTTGCATGGGTACCTGTCTTGCCTGTCACATTTCCAGAAAGCAAATAAACCATGACTGCTTCCTCCTCTTTATCTCTTTCTTTCAGTTCAAATCCTGAATAAATTAGAATATTTGTAAATATAATTTGGACAGACAAGAATAGACTGGACTACTTCAGTTGGAAGAGACCTACAATGATCATCGAGTTCAAATGCCTGAACAATTCAGGGCTGACCAAGACTTAAAGCATGCTGTTAAGGGCACTGTCCAAATGCCTCTTATAGGCTTCCTAGAGAGGAGCATTGACCACCTCTCTAGGAAGCCTCTTCTGGGGCTTGACCACCCTCTCAGTACAGAAATGTCTCCTCATGTTCGGTCTCTCAGCACAGTTTGAACAATGTCTTATCACTGGATACCAAAACTGGGGGAGATCAGCACCTCCTTCTCCACTTCCCAACCTCAGGAAGCTGGAGAGAATAATGAGGTCACCCCTCAGCCTACTTCTCTACAGACTAGAGAAGCTCAAAGTGCTCAGCTGCTCCTCATAGGAAGTGCCTTCCAACCCTTTCACCAGCTTAGCTGCCCTCCTCTGGATGCATCCAAAGTTCTTCCACATCCTTCTTAAGCTGAGAGGCTCAGAACTGCACACACCACTCTAGTTGAAGCCACATCAACACTGAATACAGCAGAATAATCACCCTTTTTGACCGTCTGGTGATGCTGTTTTTGATGCATCCCAGAATGGCTTGGCAGCCAGGGCACACCCCCTGCTGGCTCCTGTTGGGCATCCTGTCAACCTGCACCCCCAGACCCCTTTCTGCAGGGCTGCTTCCAGCCGCTCTTCTCTCAATTTATGCTTGTGCCCAGCATTACTCTGTTTTACATGCAGAATCCAGCATTTCAACTTCTTAAATTTTATCCCATTAATCAGTGTCCAATGCTCTAAGCTGTCTGGATCCATCTGCAAGGCCTCTTGTTCCTCAAGAGAGTCAGCAGAATTTCCTAGACNCATCTGCAAGGCCTCTTGTTCCTCGAGAGAATTTCCCAGACTGGTATCATCAGCAAACTTACTAATGCTGCATTCAACTCCTGTCTTCAGGCTGTTGGGAAGTGTATTGAAACAGACCTGGTCCTAAAATTGAGCCCTGAGGAGCACCACTGGTGAGCAGTCACCAGCCAGATGTAGCCCCATTCACTACAACACCTTGAGCTCTGCCTTGCAGTCAATTCGTCACCCTGTGAACCTCTCAGCCAACAGTTGGACAACTTGTCTAGAGGGATGTTGTGAAGGCCTGTAGCTATCCCACTGGCCTCTTACAACATGGAACCTTTAGAATGTATTTGCATAGGAATGACTGAGGGATGACTGGGGTTAGTTAGCCTGGAGAAAAGGAGACTCAGGGGTCACCTTATCACTCTCTACAACTCCCTGAAAAGTGGTTGTAGTCAGTGGGGGTTGATCTCTTTCTCCAGGCAGCACCTGGCAGAATGAGAGGACACAGTCTTAAGCTGAGCCAAGGGAAATATAGGTTGGATGTTAGGAAAAAGTTTTTTTACTAAAAGTGTGATAAAAGAGTGATACTGGAATGGTCTGCCCAGGGAGGTGGTGGAGTCACCATCCCTGGATGTGTTTAAAAAAAAAGATTGGATGTGGCACTCAGTGCCATGGTTTAGTTGAGGTGTTAGGGCTGGGTTGGACTTGATGATCTTAAAGGTCTCTTCCAACCAAGAGATTCTGTGATTCTGTGATATTGGCCTTTCAAAAATGCTTGTTTGAAATTGGTCAGCACTTCACACTGAGCCTACTGGGACTTGACCCCAAAAGGCCAAATTAAGGACCAGTAGTTTGCTGCAATTGTAGTTCAGACATTGAAAATATAAATTAATTAGAAATTTCTCTCCAAATGGCATCCTCCTTTTCCTGCTTGCTATTATTCCATGTACTATAAAGGCCATGTTTAAAAGGGAAGGACTGAATCAGGCTTTGTGCTGGTTTCTGGAAAGATACCCAAGACTGACTGACTTATGTGGGGCAAAGTGACAGCAACAGTGACATCTGCAGAGCTAGTGCTGTCACTATCAGCAGCACAAATGTGTTCCTGCATCTTTTATGAGTTTAATTCATCAGAGGATAGAATGGATCTTTTGACAAATTCTATGCTACAATTACAAGTCTGTTGCTCAGAGAAAAGACTTTCTCAACTGAGAAATCAGAGACTTTGGTCATCTGTAGGCTGAATTGCTACAGTAATTCAACACAGAAGCAAGAAACATATAATCCAATTATGGGGAGTAATATCTAAATCACTCCTATTTCTTTTTTTTTAATGGCTTGCTTTGGAATCCATTAGGACAAAAGGGTCTTTATGTATTTAAAATATTAATAAAGTGAAAAATTGAAGTGATCATACTTAGTCGTAAGCGAACAAAGTGCATTCATTTGTGTTGCCTCTAAGTCCTGTCATTCTTCTGCAGAATATGTTGTCATGGTATCCAATATGGCCATGTCAAAAAGTAGTAATAACAAACGATGATGGTTAGTGACATGTGGCAGATTACTTTTACTGCTTGATACTGCTTGTGGGATAGAATGGGCAAAGATAAATGATAATGTTTCACATTCAGAGGTAACACCATTCTGAGGCTAAACTCTGAAAAAGTGAGACCTAGCAATGTTGAACATACATGATGTAGAACAAATTTTAGAGGGAATTTGGAGTATTTTTTTGAGAAATGAAGAGGCTTTAACTTATTATTTAACCTCCCCTATATCTCAGCTTCTATAAACCAGGTTGAAATGTTTGAATTAATAACAGTTATTTAGTCAGATTATACAAGGCAAGATTCTGAGTCCCTCTCAATTAAGGAGGCCTTCAGATAAGACCTTTGTTGTGTTTGAGGTCAAAAGAAACCCCTTTGCAGCCTCTGACCAAAACCAGGCTGCTGTCCCAAGTTTGCCAATGTTCAAAAGTACCCTGATTTAATTTCAAATGTTACATTTAATTGGGTTAGTTAAGACTATGATAAAGGAAATGTTTATCAGAGCCTCCCAGTCTTTGCCTGGCCTGAGACTCAAGACCAAATATTCTAGCCAATATTAAGGGTGTAGAATTGCTTTCATATAAATGACATGAATGGAGAGATTAGTTGTCTCGAAAGAATTATTTTTCTGTCCCAGACCTTTAGAAATGTTTTCTAGGATGCTGGGAAATCAGTGGCTAGTCCAGAAGCAAGACAAAGGAGCAGTTATAAATATCCCTCTCCTTCCAACTCTGGCAGAAAAGATGGCAAGATTAACATATATGTGGCTGCATAATTTTTTTCTGCTGTCAGTCACTCTTAATCCCTTCCTATCTTAGGGAGGCAGGAAAACACAAGGATTTGAAGGGCCAATTTGAAGGGCAGGATGGCAATCCATTTTGCTTAACTGTAAGACTGCAACTGTGAATGGAAAGAATGTTCCAAAAATCTGCATATCACAATCTTAACATCATGCCAATAGCAACCACCCCCTTGCCCAACTACCTATTTCTTTGTTTTCGTAAGACAGATAATCTCTGCCTTGCATATAAAAGTGTTTAGCTGTTGTTGCCCCAATAACAAACTCAGATTTTAGCATAGTTACCTTGAAGCTGTCCTAATTTACATAAGATTCTTCCCCAAAACAGGGAACTTTTTCTTATGTAGGTTTACCATGAGCCCCTCTAACTTCCCTCTCTAGTCAAACAGAAAGCAAAGAGCTCCTTCAGACAGCAGTTTGACCTGTCATGCTCTGTAAACTACATAGAGATTATGATTTCTAATTTGGGCAGTGTGAAATCAATGTTTTTATGTTTTGGGCTTTATTTTAGCAGGTAATAAGCAAATAATGGGTCTGTGGTATTATCCAATAAAAGTTGAAAGTTTAATTTTTCTAAAACTTCTCCTGTAAATCTTCCATTATGGATTATGTTACAGATGAGAGGAAAGGACTGAGTCACATACACATAAATAGGCTGTACGTCTCCAACAATATCCACAATCATAACTCTGAATATAATCCTTGCCAACAAACAATGTCTGTCTGTGAAAGGCATTTTAGAATTTCTGAAGTAAATGGTCAATTCACAAAAGAACAATGTGATGGATTTTGTCCATGTACCCTAGATAAAAAAGGAACAACAGCTATTTCAAATGTTTTGCATTTATCACTTTTAGGAAGAAAAAAAAAAGAATTTGGAATCACTGTCCAATCCCAAGGGATACTTACTCTGTGTCTAGTATGACCCTAATTATAATGATAATATAATGAAAAAATGTTTCTTCTCTTCCTGTAGCTGCACAGTGGCAATCTGCAGAAGATTGCCTTCAGCTGTAGATATATGAATATACGTTTTCTAATAGCGAGCTATGTTCTGTGTTCTTGTAATAGCACTTTATTTTTTAAGGGATCAGCTCATGAGCTGTGATTAAGAAAGGAGAATCTGTCATGTTATTAAAAAAGTACCAGGTAGCGCAAAGTCAAAACCAGATGGCAGCTTAATTTAATACAGCTGAATAAAAAACCCCAAACCAAAAAAACCCCACCAAATACAAGAGGGTACCAACATGGATAATAGTGTGAATTATAGATAATTATGACTTTATGCCAAAGTAAAATATATAGCAAGCTTGCATATGCCAGTACAGCAGTTGCAAGTCTGACAAACAATGCTTAATTATTTCCTCTGCTAGAAATATTTCCTTGTATTAATCATTTCTAGAAACTTCCATTTGCCCCAGTTGAATTTTCTGGTTTGTAGGGGGGTTTTTGCACAAATTTCACAGAAGACTTTTTTTTTTTTTAAGTCATGACTAGTAGGAAAAGTTTCTTCTCATAATAATATGCTGTAAGATCCTTTACAATCCTAGCACCAAAGCAGTAGGTAGTAAACAAGATGAAATTTGGCAAGGTAGGAGCTCTGTGCCCCCAAACATCATTTTGATTCCTTTGGTTTGCTGTTCTGTATATTGAAAACATCACACAATTCCGCAAGGGAATTTGACAAAAAACCCCAAACAATCCAGAGCCATGCAATTATATTAGGTCTTACTCTTGAAGCAATGCATTGTAGCTACAACCCTATAAATGACTAACTGCTCAGTCTGATGAGATTTCTTAGCAACCCTTGTGTGAACAAGTATAAAAAACAAGGCATGCTCCTCAATTAAATGTATTTTTTCAAATGTCTGAGAATAAATTTTTCTCTTTCTGGTTATTCACATTCTAACAAAGAACATCAGGTCAGTTTTCATTCAGGTAACAAGCTCATTTTGTTTGGAATACAGAAGTTTAGGACCCAATTGAATATAAGCATATAGCACATGAAGTCCCTCCTTTGTGGACAGCAGGATGGAAGAGTATTGCAGATGTTTTCTCGCTAGTTACCAGAAGCCTTGTTGTCACAATCTCAGTGAAAGGAACCTGGCAAGCAGGAAAAATCATTACCCAGTCTATCTTCCTGTCTCTGAAGGACAGTAATATTTATTGATTCTCAGGAAGAAATAAAGGCAATGTATAAGCAGGAGTAGCAGATGAAGTCAGTAGACTATTGTCACTGAAGAATAAAAACTGGAAAGCAGTATGTTGGCACAAGGCCAGCATAGCTACAACTAAAGAACAGAAGCCATATTTCCAGGCAGAAGAACAAGGAAGAGGGATTATAAATTTTGCCCCTCCTGTTTGAGCCACATTCATATGTCTAAGGCTGATGTTCTCTTGTCATTGTGCTTGGGTATTTGCACGCCAGTATTTGTTATACAGTATTCTTTGACTTCAGCCATGCAATGACAACTGGAATGCACCAAAGGGCCAGCAGATTGGCTTAGGGTACACACACTGGCTGAGCATGCTGTCAGGCAGCCCCAAAATGTACTCCTTATTCAATGAAAACCAAGTGGAAGTTTTACACTGAAGGTTTCTGAGGAGGTGAGGTCCTTTCATAGGGCAGTCATTGGAGGCCTGTTAGCTCCACTCCCAGCCTCTGCTGCATACTTCTATTTCTTATGGCTCCAGCTGGGGAGCTGTTGGCAGATTCCGCAATTTCACAGAATCACTGAATGAGCCAGGTGGGAAGGGTACACATCTAGTCCAACCTTCCTGTTCAAACAGGATTGTTCTAGCGCATATGGCAGAGAATTCTGTTCAGACAGTTCTTGAATATCTGCAGGGACAAAGACTCCACAGCTCTCTGAACAATCTGTTCCAGTGCTTGGTCACCAGCACAGTAAAGAATTTTTGGGAATTTTCCTCAAGTTCCCACAGAACTCCCTGTGCACTACTTTCTGCCCATTGCCTCTTGTGCTATTGCTTGGCACCACCAAGAAGAGCTGGGATTCATCCTCCTGGCATCCTCCCTTCAGACAGCTATAGATATAGGGAAGGTTCCCTTTCAGGCATCTTTTCTTCAGGCTGAAGATGCCCAACTCCCTCAGCTTTTACTCATAAGAGAGATGCTCCTGGCCTTAAATAATCTTTATAGCCCTCTACTGGACCTGCTCCAGGAGCTCCATGTCTCTCTTGTCCTGAGGAGCCCAGAACTGCACACAGCACTCTGGATGGGCCTCACCAGAGCTGAGGAGAGGGGCAGGATCCCCTCCCTTGGCCTGCTGGCAATGCCCTTCTTAATGCAGCCCAGGACACCATTGGTTTTCTTGTCCATGAGGGCACTGCAGGCTCATGGGCAGATGTTGTCCACCAGGATCCCCAGGTCCTTCTCTGCAGAGCTGCTCTCTGGCAGGTTAGCCCCCAGCCCGTGCTGGAGCACGCTGTTGTTCTTCCCCAGGTACAGGACCCTGCATTTGCCTTTTCAGAACTTCACACTGTTCTTCTCTGCCCTTCCCTCCAAATGGTCAAGGTTCTTCTGAAGCACTGGACAGCACCATAGAGTATTTAACCCTTTTCTTTCCAGTCAGGAGCTGCTGAACTATAAAAACCTGCACTCTGGTCTCCAGAAATGAAGAAAAGTGATTTGCTCTTGGTGATGGAACATAAACTAGAACCACTGTAATAAGTGTACGAAAGTTGCTGTGAATGTTCCATGCTTCTGGCTGGCCAAAATTTGATGGGAGCTCAGGGACATCAGTAATGCAGAAAGAAAATAGTAATGGCTCTAGAATTCCATAAGTTATGTAATTTGCCCGTACTTTAGTTTTTTTGTAAGGAAGAGGAAATACAACAAAATTCATGTGCTAAGGTTTGCGCCACAGTTGAAACTCAAGCACTTTAGAAGACAGTATTGCATATATATATATATATATGTGTGTGTGTGTGTGTGTGTGTGTGTCCCATGAGCACAACGAAACTGTCTGTGTCTTACCCTGCAGGATACCATGTTTAGGTTGCCTAATCTAGCATTAAAAAAATCTTTTGTGCTGGATTAAATACTGTCTTTCTGCTTGGAAGTATAAGGCACTGCTTTTGAGGCTGCATGTTATCGGCATACAGGAAAAGATCTCATTTAAGTCTCTTTCCTCCTCTGCTGCTTGTTTGTGATCTGTTTAAGTCTTAGCCTCCCGCTGCTGTCTCAGTTTCCCCTCTGTGCAGCAGGGACATCTCCCTGCTGCTGCTGTGCAGGCAGCGTAGTGTGCACGTGAGATGGTGTGCTGACTCAGAGGTAGGGAACCCAAGGAAGCCTACCTGCATCTGGAAGCCTGGGTGCTGTGGAGGAGTCAGCAGGTACAGGGAGAAAAACACTGGAACTTCATCAGCAAAAGTGAAAGTGATCTCCAATACTGGCAAATGGAGTTCTGGTAAGTGCACTGAACAAGCCAAGGCACCGTTTTGCTGGTAATGTTATATGAGACCAAGTTTATAATGGTGATCTGTATCGAGTCAGGACGTGTGACCTCATTTTTTTGATGTGGGCTCTCAACTATAATCTATACCTTCATTATCTCAAGTGCAGGATAACTGTAACCCACTCTGGCTGTCAAGTCACAACTTAAAACTACTGTGAACTGAAGGTGACTTGAAATGCAGCCGTGCAATTATTAAGTAATGTGTCATGCAAGGAGCACAGTGCATTATAGCAATTGCTTTGGAAGTGCACTTGTCGCCAGCAAGAACAGAGGTGAAATTCATACCCTCTGGTTTTGACCTTTGTCTCCTGAAGTGGCCCAGGACCAGCCTACCTGAAGGAATTTTAAATTCTCTGTGCTGTGGGCTACAGTTGTGATTACAGGTACTGGAGTTGTGGGCCAGAGCTGGTCTCAGTTGGTCTGAGATGTGAACAGTGTATTTTGTATAAGGACTTATTTTGTGGGGTTTTTAAATTTTTTTTCTTCTACGAGCCTGTTCTTTGTTAGCACAGGGAGGAGTATTATCATGATCCACACATTTAAGCAGGCTGGATGATTATATTCATTTGGTTAGACTTTCTGCATGGCAATGTTCCTTCTCCTTTCCCACAGAATTCTTGCATGATGTACATATATGCACAAGTGTGTGATAACACCAGAATATGTATTTTACAGCTTCATCCAGCCTCAAAACAAGAACTTCAAGTGATTTGGAAGTTCCTGTGCCCCATGATAAGCTGTTCAAATTGCTATTTTTTACTCTGGCGCCTGGATGGGATTGTTTTTTCAATGCTATATGAGCAGAGTTGCCTGCTCTAAAATTTTCTTTTAAATGTGGTTATTGTTAATAGTTGTGAAGGATGTAGGATTTTCTGAAAATAGAACTTCACTCAGCTACCAAAACCTAGATGAATAAAATATCTGGGGTTGTTTTGTTCAAATAATTTTGTAGATACAGGTTGATTGTTCTAACTGGTTTTGCTTTCATAATTCCCTTGGTCTTTATGTTTTCCAAAGCTATTGTAAATATTTCAGTCACAGGGTAAAATGAAGTTTTCTTTTGAAAAAAAAATCTCATTATATAGCTTAAATATTTATAAAGTCTTACGTAAGGAACTGTTTCTATTACTCTTTAAATGAATCAGAAGTAAAAATGATGACATGAAAGGAGTTATGAACCTTTCGATCATTAAAAATGACTCCACTAGGTGGAGAACTTGCATCAAGTATGCAACTAAAAATGTTGGCACTAACTGAACTCATAGCGGTGCGGCAAAAAATTAAACTCCTCATAAAAGAATACTTTATGTATCATATTTTCTGTCTATCATTTCTGGTGAAGAGCACTTCTAAGTTTGTGGTGGAGAAATTCTGTGGGGTTGCAGAACATTATATAAATTCATGTTTAAAAATTAATAAAAGGAGGAACATATATTTCTTGATACATTAGCTGAAGAAGTTGCTGTCCGTAGTTATCAATTTCTCTGTGAAATGTACTCATTTGGAACATTTTTCTTCGCTATCCAGCTCATTCTTATGATTTGCTGACAATACAGACTGTCCAGAGATAGAAAGAATGAAAAAATTTGGCCCAAACCAGATATTTAATTTTTAAAAGTCCTATTTAACTGGGTCTCAGCTAAAATTAAACTACAGAAATGTTATATTTTATTAGTTTCTCTGGCTCTGTCAACATAAGAAGGATTAAGATACTCAGAATTAGGAAGAGGACAAATTCTGACAAAAGAGAATATTTTAATGTCTAGTTTTGTGTTGGCTATAGGCCCCAACCAGAATTAGGACTGGGGTTGTCTTTGAAATTTTTGCAGGTTCAGAATTCTGTAGCATTGCAGTAGGTCCTATATGGCTGGGAGGAGAATAAAGGGGACTGTTTTTCTTAACCTGCTGGGACCAATCTGTGGAGACAAATCTGCTGGGAATTTGCAATCTGCACATTTGTCTGCAAAAAATAATTAAAAAGTGATATATGGTTTGTGTAAGAGTCAGAATATAAAGCTTCTAGGACCCAAATGTTCAGAAGGGGACGATTTTGAAAGGGTTATAGCTTGCTTGGGTGTGCAAACCAACACCAGGCTTCAAGGTAGATTTTGAATTGGGCTTTGGGAGTGTAAGAGAGAATTGCAGAGATTTTTGGTTTTCTCAGGGGGGTGGAGAATCAAGAAGACTGCAGAAAGGGGTAAATGCTCTATATCCTTCTTCACTATTTACATATGTTTAATTAATACAAGTATTCTAACTGGGATTGGGGAATTCAAGTCTTCAGGACATTTGTTCATGTCTTTATGCTGGTGGTCTGACAGAGTTACAAAGAAGGCAGGTTGGAAAGGAAATTGGATGTACTCCATCATTATGCTCCAAGCCTTGCAAATAATTTACATCAGACATAGAATTTGGAATTGGATCTTCAAGACTCCAGTTGATCCTCTGTGGCTTGCAAAGTTCAGAAGACAAGATTGCTGCAGGTAAAGGCAGATACTATGTAATTTGGAGTCTGAATGCATACCAGGTTATAACTAAGTTAAGGCTAGTGGTGGTATTAGGTTAAGGCTCCAACTTCCTTTAAATTTTGGGCTGAGATTAGATTTCAGGATAAGAAGTGTTCTCTCCTATTGGCATATTCCTTCTTAAAAACACAGATCTTTGCTGCATCCTATTCTTACTGAAGAGTTGGAAATGGGCACGTTTTGGAAATGATGAATGTTCTGTGTCATCTTGTAGAGGTGAGATTTGCACGGATTTCATGGCTAGGGTAGTGTTAGGAATAGGGAATCCAAACTCCATTTTTCTCAATTTATGGGTGGATATTCCAAGGACTATGGAAACAGAAAGATTATATATTTCTCTATGGGAATATGCTTTTCTTTCACTTTCATTGATGTGATCACTGTTGGTGTTGATATTAAGATTGGAGTTAGGTTTGAAGTGTTGGGTTTAGTACTGAAAGAAAGGTTTTTTTCATTCTAGAGGGTCTAGATAAATACAAATAGAGAAAACAGTTGCTAAGGCCAATGCTTGATGCTCTTATTTACTTCTGGTCTTCCTTCAATTCATTCACATAATTAAATTTTGCATTAGGACTTGCACTTTGTGTGATTTACGAATTCAGACAGAATTCATATTTATTTATAGTAAAAATTAGTATAAAATGATGGTTTTCAAGAAATATTACATAATATAGGGGACAGCAGTAGAAAGGATTCCAGCTAATAATTAGGATTAGGTTCAGAGTTGGAAGTAAATTTAGAGCTTAGAAATCTAAAATTAAAACTACACTATATTTTCCTCTTACGTTTACCTGTGTCTACTTGAATTTAGGAGGAGCAATTTCTTAAAGATATTACTGGCATTAGAGGCCATATCTAATTAAACTTAATTAAGATTGAGTGTAGGGCTGAAGTTATCATTTGGAAACTCAAAAGTTGAAGATTTGTATTTGTTATGGCCTTTTGTAGGGCTCTTTGGGGTGGAAGGAGGGAATATGTCAGTAGGGGGAACACATTAATTTCTTCCCACTCATGAAAGGAAATTCCTGCCAAGAATGAGCCCATGTCTGCTCTGGGCTGGGGTGGTGGAATGGGATGGGACAGCCTGCTGGTCTCTGCCCTTCTTCCCCAGGGGGGTCCTGGGATTTCACCAGTCTGTGCAAGGGCTGCAAGGATTGACCTGAGAGAGAAGATGTGTGACAGCAGTAGTGAAGACTGCTTAGGTTTTCTCGTAGAGTGTGAATTTGGGTATGATGAAGGCTCTCATTAGTGTTGGGGAATGTGAAGGTATTCTCACCCTCTCTGTCTTGCTCATTCCTTTTTTCCACTTCTGGCCCTCATTTTCCTTGATGAGCCATCATGTCCGCCTCCATTCAGAAGATGGCAATTATTTCACCCAAATTTAAATCCAAGCTCAGTTGATAATTTGCTTTAGAGTGTCTTCCAGAAAGTTTGGCAGAGGGTTGTACTGAATCTGACTTTGTCTGCCAGGACATGTGTCCTGTACCTGCTTGCAATCCCATTGTATTATTCTGTAGGACACACTGCATAGCACTGGTATTATACTGGTGGCCAGTGAGAAGGACACTTTGAACTGAAAATAACCCCAAGTACAGTAATTAGGTTCATGTGTTGAGTGCCAGCACTCATTGGAAGATGCAGGCCAAACAGTGATAAGGGTAATAGACATAAAGAAAGGTGGACAAAAAGTTGGTGTGCTCTGATTGTGCTGGTAGTCAGAGATTTCCTGCTGGTGGATCCACAGTGTTGGTGCAGAGAGAGCAAATGCTGCTGACCAAAGGCTTCACTTTTGTTAGAAGAAACAATCAAAACAGTGTAGATCAACAAGACTGATGCAAACATAGACCTGGATGCATGTGTTGAACAGTGGTGTGACAGCCTTTTCCTCACTCGATCTGCAATTCTCACAATATAAAAGATACTGCAAAAATTAGGGAGAGTAACATCTGTTCTTTGCCATGTATATGAATGGGTATCTCCAGCCATTTAATAGTGATTTGTATTATTTTCAGTAATTATTTTCTCTCTTTTCCTTGAACAAGTTGAAAAATATTAAGAGATTTTTATGGACAGAATCTGTCTGGTTTGTTGCTACCTTGGGAAAAGGTAAAAGGCTGACCTACAAACAACAGTTGTGAGGTGTGTTTTTATATTTTCTCCCAAGTAATAAGTGATAGGACAAGAGGAAATGGCCTCAAATGATGCCAGAGGAGATTTAGATAGGCTATTAGAAAAAATTTCTTTGTTGAAATTGTTGTTAAGCACTGGAACAGGCTGCCCAGGGAAGTGGCAGAGTCACCATCCCTGGAGGTATTTACAAGATGGGTAGGTGTCGCACTTAGGGACATGGTCTAGTAGTGGATTTAGACATACTGGGTTCACAGTTGGATTAAGTTATCCTAGAAGTCTTTTCCGAAGGAAATGATTTTATGATTTAATGAAATTCACAGGAGGAGATTGTGTAGTTCTCTTCAGTCCTGAAGGCCAGAGAGCTGGCTCTCACAAAGGCAGGATGCAAGAGACCTCTCTTTAGGGTACAGAAGGCAAATTGAAAATTTTACACTTCTTAAAATTTCCTTTTTGCCTGGTTGAATCAGTTTGAGTTTCCTGGTAACAAACCCAAAGGATTCAGTTTTCTAAGGAAAGATGACATCTTTGAATATAAAAGTGTTTTTGTTCTTTGGGAGAGGGGGATGTGTGTCATCACTACAGGAAAAAGATCTAGTTCAACCCATTGCTGTACCTGGTAAGTGCAGATTGCTTCTCAGAAACCTAGATCACAGCAATTCTTCTGACTTCTGCATTGTACCAGTTTTGCACCTTCTGGTTTGGTGATAATGAAATTCAGCCTTTTCTTTTTGCTTTCTGAAAAAACCCATATCCTGTTTGTTTTCATATGTGCTTGAAAGTGTTCAGAAGTGTTTAAATGAAGCACATGCCAGCATACCAAATTAACATGTTAGCCATAAGGAATGCTATTGTATTTATATCTTAGAAATCATCTCTGCCCCTTTGTTTACTTTTTGGAAGACGAGTCTGTCTGAAGTTATAATTTAGTGAAACAGTAGCTGACAATTGTTTTTTTTTTTTAAAGATGCAGCATTGAAAAGGATTATTTGATTAGGAGAGGAAAATATTGTATAATTTCAACAGAGGGAGAGAGGGTTTGATGATGTATTTGCTATGTCCATGTTTTGGTGCCTTTTTCATGACAATATTTTAGCCCAGTTCCATGTCATAGAACCATATAATATTAGAATGGTTTAGGTCCCTTTAAGGAAGAGGTTCTAACCCCTGGCCAAAGACAGGGACACCTTCACTGGACCAGGTTGCTCAGGATGCCCTCCAATCTGGCCTTGAACACTTCCAGGTATGGTGCATCCACAACTTCTCAGGGCAGCTTGTTCCATGCTCACAGTATAGAATTTCTTCCTAATGTCAAACCTAAATCTACCCTCTTTCAGTTTAAAGCCACTCCTCCCTGTCCTTCCACTACATGCCCCTGTAAAACCTCCCTCTCTGGACTATTGTTCACTGTAAATTTAGCTCTGCCAGCTCTTGTAACCACTGAAACAGCCTGTGTGTGCCAGTACAGTTAGGCTACACTGACGTGCTCTCAAATATTATGTGATGGACAGAGAACATAAAATAATTAATTTATGTTGTACTTCAAAGCAAGAGAAGTGAGAGTCAGGCAGAGAAAAAACCCTTCTATTTCCACATCTCTGTATGGAAACATTCCAGATCACTGGCTACTCTGAATGATTGTTTTCGACTTAATTAAGGTAGAAACAAGAGATTAAGAGCCAAGATGTCCAGAGTCAGAGATCAAATCATGGGACATGAAGTTCAGGTGTGATGATGGAGCTTTTTTTTTAGAAGTGTGACATCCTTAGAGAAATTGAAAACTCACAAGGGTGAAGGTTGGGAACTCTGTCCTTTCAGCAACAACAATGCACAACATAATGAAACGTATAAGAAAAAGCACTATGTTTTGGAAAGTGAAAACTTTATTTTGTGTTCAAAAGACAGCAGATGTAAGCAACTTTTACCACAACCTGTCAATTCAAGTGTTTTCAAGCTGACATTTTTTGCTTATTTTGCAATTTTTAGAAGAGTCTCCATGACTTATCATTTGTAAGGGAAATACTGATTTTCAATCCAGAAGTGCTTCATCGGCTCCATGTTTTCATGAATTAAAGAACATTTATACAAGTTCCAAAAGTATTACTTCCCCAGGAAAATATTTTAACAGTCCAGTTTCACATTGGCTTTAGTATATCCTACTTAATCAGTAAGATTAGTAACCTAGACCCGCTGAGTAACAGGGAGGAATTCTGATTCCTCTTAATCTCTGTGCCTGTATTCTCCATCAGTTAAAGAACTTTCAGGGATCAGCTTTTCAGGGTGGAGAAATCAACCATTAAGAATTCATAATATATGTATGGAGAATGAGGTGTGCAAGAGTGAGGTCTATGGGAGCACAAAATCACAATTAGAAATCTCAAGCGAGCATGAGCCTTACTCCATAAAAAAGTTAAGGCTCTCTATCCCCCTCCTGACAAAATTAGATGCCCTTTCTCAGAAATCCCTAAAGCAGGAGTTCAACAGATCCAACACAATTTATTCAGTTTTGTGAAGGACTCACTCTCACATTCAGACCCGTTCTTCTGTCTTTGCAGGTGGCAGTGCAGGGAGAGTTGAGTGTGGGTTTTATAAATTATTCTGATGAAACTTTTTCATGCTTTGTGAAGTAATTGATGGACTTAGACATTTTAAATTTCTACAGTCTCTATGCTCCTCTAGAATTGCTATATGTAGTGTGAGACAGTTTAATAGGACTAACTGAGATAATTTCATTCTAGCTTATTTGAGACACGATGAGAATATACTCACTTGGGAAGTGGGTGAGGTAGTTCAAGTCCTCCTGAGAGTTAACCTGGAGTGTCATAGATATATGAGGACAATAAAAGCTAAGGACAAAAGATACAGTACATTTTTTTCCTTATTTTTTAAAAGAAAAAGTTTGAGGATTATTTTTGTCTAAGAGCACCAACCATGTATGGCCTCACAGAGGAGAAAGAAATGGTACTTCTATCATTTGGGAATTCCTTTGAGGATGTAAGTGTTCTGGGTGTGCTCCAGATCGAGATTTTATTTGGTTTTTTAGATAGTTTTAAACTTTAGACTTTTCTGGTGCAATGATCTGCTGGAAAGCTCCAGGTAGGTGACTTTTAGATTCAGTGTGTAGATCCTGGGCTTTAACCTCTTTGTGCATCTAGCCTTACATTCCCGTCCTTGCTCTCGAGCTTGTGATGGCTGAATGAGAAAAGCCCTAAAGAGTGAGAACACTCCCTTTTTATAATTGTAGGGTGAAATCCAAACAAATGTCACAGCACCCACTGATTTTAGGTCATGCCGGAAATTCACATGTGGTTTTGGTTTTATTGTATGTCTTTCTCCTTTTTTCATGAACATTGGCAGTGAACGTAACATAATGAGACTTACAGAGCTTCTCTGGACAATATTATTAAAAAGGAAAAAGGAAGCTGTCTAATGTGTCTAATAATAACTGAATGATAGCAAACTATTCACATGGTTGTCTTTGCCAGCAGGGAATGTATTTAGAGACTACATGGGAGGAAGGACTTTCAATCTTATATTCATATAAAATATGCACTGAGTGACAAAAGATGACAGAAAACACGCATGTCCAAGTCAAACAACAAAAGTGACCTTTCCTTAAAACTATTTTGAAATAGCTGACTACAATTCCAAGTTATCACTTGGTAAGCAATTGATGAGTTAGCATACAGACGTCTTTTCCAGCCATTACAAATCAATTTGCATTTACACACAAAACTCATGTTACAATAAAAACCATAAATCAGATGTTTTTATAGCCCAAAAATATTGTATTTAATCCAACTCAGTCTAAATTTTTAATGTCCTTCTATCTGCAAAAAGACTTGTGTTGCTTGAACAGAAAAAAAAAAAAGTTTGTGCCATTATTCAGCTTTGTTCTCACTCCTTCAAATATTTCAAAATTAAGTGTTGTGGCTTCTATTATTAATAATTTTATGTTTTCTACTTGCTCTTTTTTCAGACTATGGTGCCAGGATTTCTGTTCTTACTTGTCGTTATGTCTTTTACATTACCTCCTGGTTTTGTAATTAAATGTCTATTACTAAATATCATTACTAAAATGTAATTGTTATGACCAAATGGTCATATAGCAAAAATTCTACCACCTACATGTCTCATGGGGTATTTAAAACCATACTTTTACTTCCAATTTAATGATTATTAATTGATTGTAGATTAACTCAATGTAGTTATTCATTTTGTTCAATTGTTGTACATATGGCCTGCATTTTTGTTTGCCTACAGGCACTCCTCTGCTTTTAAACCCAAATTAGTTGTTTTGAGCAAATGTTTGTGTAGTGTCCAAAGTGTTCTTCATAAGAATGTTAACAAGAAAGTAATTGATTTACAAATTACCCTAAAATCTGTCTACTTGGGATAGTTCTCTGAGTTTATAATGCAGAATAGTACAAATTACGTCCTTTGTTAGAGACTGCCTTGGCTATGGAGTTGAACTCTGTTTTGTATTCTTTTTCTCTTGCTTATTCCCTCATTTAATAATACCATGCAGGAAATACTTACAGAAAAGGCATTTTAGTCTTGCTGTCACAATGACCAAGATTTTGTTGCTGGATTTGGTTATGTGCACTAGTTTATCGTTATGGAATATATACACTTGCTTATAAAATTTGCTGAAAAATATTTTTGCTTTTCATTTGCTTGTCTGTTTTCAGTGAACACATCATCTGCTTATATCTTCAACAACACTACTAAATATCTTTCTAGTTGCATCCCTCCATTGCTTTTAGTTGAGTGTTCATGCCTCTCTAGTTTTGTTAGAGTAATGTAATATGTTTCATTCACACTTAACTTGCACACTGCTTACATTTAATATTTCCTTTTTCTCTGCAATTGCACATATTTCAGTTAGATGTGTTAAAATCCCCATCTATTGCAAAGCACTCCACTTATCCATGTGCTGGTATGTCTGGCAGGCACTACTTTTGGAATGCCATGTATTGTCCTTCGCCAGTGTCACTTCAGCCATGAGCAGGGCTTTCCTGAGGTCAGGAGAGGAAAAGGGAGTGCTTCTACAGATCTGCCTTCCTGCAGAGGTCACCTTCTGGAAGGTGATAAGGGATTCTGACTCCTGCTATTGTTACACAGGATAGTTCTGATTCTGAGGAGAAAAGTGTCTAGGCAAGACAGAGGATGTGGTGGCCTTTGTGCTGTTCCCCCTGCTTCAAGCCACTGCGTGCCAAAGTCTCTTCTCAGCACATGCTGGCATCTTTTGCACAGATACAATTATATGTAAATATGTGGGACTCTGTTTCATAAATTGGATTCCAAACTGCTGCTAAAACCTTGCCTGCTGAAGTGTTAGTATTTCATAATTAAGAATATTACACAGAAATTATGTTTTTGTTATGTGCAGTTTTTCCCATTAATCAAATTTCAGATTGTATTTTACATTATTGTTTTGACGCATTTAAGCTTTTTGCATCCAACTTTGTTGAATAATAACTTGACTGTCATCTGTTAGTGTCTGCTTGATAGCTAAACAGCCAAGTCTTGGCACCACAGCTCGAGATATTTGCTGGTTTAGTGCTGTTGCTTTGATATTCATTGTTTGTTCTGTAATGGCCCTTAAACATTTCCCATGCATATTTGAGCTAGAATGATTCTTTACATAATGCCTTAGAGGAAAACAAGGTTCTTTTAATAGCAATTAAAATTAGCAATGTTATTAGACTAAGAATTTAAAATTACATATCACTTCTGTGCCAATTCCCCTTTATCATTAAAAAAAATCAATTTTCTACAATGTTGTATACCTCATGTATTATACACAACTTCAGTGATTTACTTCTTGTTTTGGCACAGATTCAGTTGAATGATATAAGAGCTAATTTTGTTTTTCTGCTATAATAGCTTGTATTGTCTGCATAATGAATTCTTCCTGAGTTCCATCAGGAGAGGTAAGATATTCATACACTTTTGTTAACAAAAAATTTTGTTCTTGTTCTCTAAGAAGTTTATCTGACCTGTTATCTGAAAGAACCATTCATACAGGTATCAGCTATCACACACCATTTACAGACATTCACTCAGGAAGAGGCAAATCTAGAAATGGGTTTTCTTGTTAGGATGGTGGATATTTCCAAGTGAATGCAGCGTGTGGAAAGAAGTGTAGAAGAAAACACTGAAAGAAGTTCCTGGCTATGCTACCCATTTTGATAAATGACACTGTGATTTTTCCATTGAATCATATAAGAAATGATGTCATACTTGGAGAGATGGACAAATAAGAGGCTTTTTGTAGTGAGAGACTGGCAAAGAAATAACAGTAAGACTAGGAGATCAAGAATTTGAGATATCTGGACTTTTGCAAACTTAGAAATATTCCAGAAACTGAGCTCCTTGCCTTTACATCTGTAAACAGCTCAAATCAATGAATGAGAGAGGAAGCTGGGAAAAAAGCTTTTAACCTACACTCTCAAAGTTTATTATAAAGTAAATCAGGCAAATCAGAGTAAAGCAAGACTTACCAAAAAAAGTGACGTAAATAAAGGAGTACCAAAGATCCTAGAAGAAAGAACACATGCTAAAAGGGTAAGTGACAGCTGAAAGGCAGTAGAGCCACTGGAAGGCAGCAGAGGTAGGGAAAAGATCCTACTTGATCCTTGAGAATCAGGCACTAGTCAGTGAGGAGTGATGGAAGCGTTTCTGTGTTAACTCAGGCCAACATACAGTGATAATTTATTTTTATGTTTCTGAGAGGGAGGCTAGTATGTTTTTTGTTTGCAAGTTATCTTCAGCTGTTTAGGATTTATAATAAATGTTATGATAAATCATTATATGTTGTAGATAAAATCTAGCTTAGAAATAAATATCTTTTAATTTAGGATGTCTTTGTAAGACTATTAAGTGGATCAAGATGTAGGAAATTTCTATTTTTTCTGGGTAGTAATAAGTATTTCTCTTTCCACCTGGATTTAAACTGTTTGAATCATATATTTACTGTGAAAGACAATTACAGAAGATAAACAATCAACATTGAACATGTGCTTTGCTTCACTTATTTGAAGTTTGTCATCTGGGCTATATAGGTAGAAAAAAAGTTACAACTCTCATTTCACTGTTACAGATGGGATTCCTAGAAGCTAGGTTGCAGTGCATATCAACTGGAAATCAGTGGATAAAAGAAGAAAAAGTGTTCTCTGGGTCCTGAGTTATGACATAGACACTCAAACAGTGCTTGCAAACACTGAAGCCCATCTTTAGTGCTGAGCTAAAGCAAAGCTTCTATGCTTTTTGAAATATTTCAAGGGAATTGATATGGACTGTGATGCCGTACCATGTTTAGGCATTTTCTGTAAATCCCTAACAACTGTATCTCTCTAAGCAGATTCCAGCTATGAGACTTAGGAGAACAAAACAGCATGAAGTGAAAGGAAAATTGGCTGATGATATTCTTGATTTTCATGCACTTCTGGTTAGAGTCATTCACAGGTCTCCATCTCAAACATTCTGTGAGAATAAACATTGACAGATATACTTTGGAGAATTCTTGTAGGCACTGACAGTGTTGATGCTGGTTTCTGCAGAGATGTCTTGATGAGAGGGTAGATGAAATACAGCAGGACTAAGTTCCAGCATGAAAAATCCAATAACCTAAGCTTGGTACCTTGCTATCAGCAGGTAATTTTTTCCATCTATAATAGTAGTTTGTCACTAATGTTCTGAGGGTATAGCAAAGATGGAGCAGTTCAGGTTCAGAGGACAAAGACAAACCTGGATGAACCAGAGGGATTTTGCTAGCATGAATACTATTTGAAAAGTACTTTTTGCATTAGCTGGAGATATAAAAACAACAAAAACCATAAGGGTACAAACAAATGTTGTAAGTAAGTTATAGTAAGATTATGCTAATTCTTCCTTTAGAGTTTGCATATTTCTTAGTCTGGTGAGGAATAGAAATATCAGAAACTCAATTATTCAGATGATCTGGCCAATCTAAACAAACTTGCCTCCTAAAGGAACATTTGGCATGAAGATATAGATGTGTTGTGCTTTACTCAGCACTCAGAACATGATATCACAGTGCCCACTGTGGAAGACTCGAAATTGCAGATATACATCTGCGAATTCTGGGGCTGGAGGAAAATGGATTTTTGTGTGCCCTCAACCTTAGAAGTTACTCCTGGCCTCAGTATAGCCTCATTTTCTCCCTTGGGGTGTGCTGGAAAACATCTCTGTCCTTTACTCCTTTTGAGGAGTTGAGGGAAGTGATAGAAAGCAGGAATGAAAGGAATCATGTGTGGTGATTACTGAACATGGGATGAAGGAAATGTTAAGAATTATTTTGCTTTGAATATCTGAAGTGATTGACTGGGTTCATATTAATTTCTACAAATAAGAACAAAAGGTATACACTGAAATAAATATTTTAAAGGAAATTAGACCACTTTGAATATATTTTCTTGTCTAAAATTTCAGTGAGGTTCCCTGAAGTTTAGTTCCCTGAACTTTCCCTGAAGTTTAGTGTGGAAATGTTTCCAGTGTAGAAATTCAATGACAAAAAGAGTCTCTTTTCCCAGATCTTACCAAAATTACACAGGAACAATGCCGTTTTCTCTGCTCTAGCAAGATAGAGCTTGTTTGCTATATTGTGTGAGCCTTTGAGGTACATCGGCTAAAGACAGTTCAGAAACTAAAACATGAGTCATGGCAGCCTGTGCTAATAAAATCATGGAATCATAGAACAGTTTGGGTTGGAACCTTAAAGATCTTCTTGTTCCAATCCTCCTGCCATGGGCAGGGACATCTTCCACTAGACCAGGTTGCTCAAAGCCCCATCCAGCCTGGCCTTGAACAACTCCAGAATGCGGCATTCATAACCTCTCCTGGCAACCTGTTCTGGTGCCTCACCATGCTGTAATCTAAATCTACCCTCCTTAATCTTAAGATCATTATCCCTTGTTTTACCACAACATGCCCTTGTAAAAGATCTCTTTCCAGCTCTCTTGTAGGCCTCCTTTTGGCATTGGAAGGCTGCTATAGGAGAGACTTTATGAGATACTATATGTGACTTTATGTCATATTACTACCGGGTGATGTGGAAGAGAAGTGCTGAAATTGTGGCTTCAGTTTACTGTTTATCATGCCTTAGTTGGCATGCAAAGGTGGGAGATCATAAAGCAAATTGACACTCTTTGGCAGAAATACAATTAAGTTCTAATATTATAGAGTTACTGTCTGTCCAGGCTTGCAAAAAACAAGCATTCTGTATTATTAGTTGAATATATATTTGGGACATGTTGTATTCCTTTTTGTGATAGAATCACTGTCATATCTCTTGGAATGACTTAAGAAGGAAATGTTCTCTTGATGTACATTTCCCCAGTATAATGGATTAATAAATAGGCTCTGAAAAAATCCTTTAAATTTTCCTATTCATTTCATGAAAAAAACAAATGAACCATATGAACAGACAAGAAGAAAAGTATGTCAAGTATTATTTTAGAAATCATATGTAATTTGGAAGGTTGTTTAAGGGATTATAATAAATCTAGGACAACTTTCAAAAAGCTTAAACTCCAGTTAAATTTTTGAGCAGTAGTGTGCTCTATTAACAAGGCATCTATGAAGGCCCAGGGTTGCCCAATAGGAGACAACCAGCCCGGGGATTTAAGTAAAATTTACACCTATAGAGAAAATTTCAGAAAATGTTCTAAGAACAAATCCAATTGCAGTACAAGCTACAGCTCAACAGATTATATGTCCCATGCTTCACCATGAGAAAGTTGTCTGAAGAGCAAACACTTCTTGTGAGAGCAGGAGTTAAATGAATGGGACATTGATATACATATATATATATATATATATACACACATATATATATACACACATATACATATATATATGCTGAGGCTTTTGGAAAGCACATTTTGGATCCTTTTTTATTTTTCTTTAAAAAATCAAATGCTATTTTAAGATCTTGGGCTTGGATTTTTTGATTATCTTATTAAAATAAAAAATAGTAATTAAAAGTGTTGTTTTAAAAAATGATGTCAAATGTTTTATTTAAAAGGTATAATAAAAAATATATTCCGTGCCTTCAAATAAAGAATTTCATTAAACAAAGAAATATGAAACTAAAGTATTATGACCTTTTTATTCTCCCAAGCCAGTCTCCATTTCTGGCTGAATTTATTAGTTGAGTTGATTCAAAGTTTCCTAGTTCCAGTTCCACCATAGTTCATTTACTCTAAATCAAAGCTTAGCTGTCCCATTCTGAAGCCAGCCTTAAATCTCAGCTCTTTTGTAACTGCTCCTTGGAAACAGACTAAATTTCTAAAAGTTCCAAATCCCAGGGAAGGTAGTTTGGTAAAAGACTGTGTTCTCAAGACCTGTTTTTTTTTATTATTTTTAGAAGAAAAGATATTAATGCTGTGATGCCTAATCAGTATTGTATAGGCAGTGGTAGTCGGTGGGTACAGTCAATATGTTGTAATAATATAATATTTCATATCCTGACCTTTGAAAATGCTGTCATTTATATCCCACACATAGTAAATCAGTTTCACAAAGGTTGGAAGAGTTTCTGAAACATTTTGTTCAATATTAATGTGTGTTTGAGCAAAATGGAGAGAGAGATTTTATGGAAAAGAATGACATTTTCTAGGAACACTTAATTACTTTTTGGCTTTGATGTTAAAAATATAATGTTTAAAGGGGGCTAAATTTTTTTCCATTCCAAGAAGTAAAAGGCATTAAGGGACTGGAGCATCTCTCTTGTGGGGAAAGGCTGAGGGAGTTGTGTCTGTTCAGCCTCAAGAAGAGACAACTGAGAGAAGACATCATCAATCTCTGTCAGAATCTGAAGGGAGGGTGTTGAGAGGATGGATCCAGCCCCTTCTCTGTGGTGCCAAGCAATAGGACAAGAGGCAATGGGCAGAAACTGATGCACAGAAAATCCCACCTGAACATGAAGAGGAACTTTGCTGTGCTGGTGACTGAGCACTGGAACGGATTGCCCAGAGAGGTGGTGGAGTCTCCCTGACAGGAAATATTCAAGAACTATCTGGACACAATCCTGGGCCATGTGCTCTAGGAATGACCCTACTTGAGCAGGGAGCTTGGACCAGATGACCCACTGTGGTCCCTTCCCTGGGAGTGGGGCATTACACATTTTCTATGTCTGTGAATCACAGACTTCACAAAATCTCTGAATCTACATATCTTCAAAGTGTTTTCAACTTTGGGACTCAAAAAAAAAAAAAAAAAAAAAAAAAAAAAAAAAAAAAAAAATTTTAAAGGGTGTAAAAAANAAAAAAAAAAAAAAAGCTAGATTTTACAGGGTGTTAACAGACCATAATAATCCTAGACATAATTTTCCCACAATGTTGCAGGATTTGGGTTTAATTTAATCAGCGGACAACATTTGTGACTCTTACAAGCATAACCCCTTTACTGCATGGTACTGAGCAGGGGTATTGTGCCTTACACACACACCAGGGTCTCTGTGACCTGTAGCCCAGCCTGGACTGGTTCAGTCCAGAAAGTCTCCTCTTGTGTTAGGAGAGGTCTTGGCTCAGTTTCCCTGTACACATCTGGTCATTTCTTTGCAGTTGATACAGGCAAAGGAAGTCAGGTAATCTTAATGCCATTCTTTCATTGTGATTCTTGAAAAAAGAGAGGAATCAAAGCAAAATGTGCTATTAGATGAGTTTTCAGGGATATACTCTACCAGTTTATCTCTGAGGCGCCTTAGAGTCTCACTCTGCTCTCTGGTTTCAACAAATGTAGCTGGATTATTATTTGTATTAACTAATGACACTATTAATATTTATTATTATTTTGGCTGCATGTGCAGAATGTATTACATTTGATGATTAAAAAAAGGCTTTTACCATCTTTTTCAGACAGATAAAAATAATGTTTGATTCCAAAATAACTGAAAGTGAGTTAATGACAGAGGTGCTACATGGAAATGTCACTGCAACAGTCCTCACAGAGGAGAAATAATAATCACATGCCTTTCAAGCACTAGGATCCAAGACTCAGAATTGCTTAGTTGAAATGCTGCACCTCCTGAAGCACACTATGAAGTATTTATAGGATAGAGACTGAAAGGTAGTCAAACTAAGCACTGACAGTCTAAAGTAAATGAAAATAATTAAAGGAAGCAGTATAGTGTATAGGACAATTTATAGAAACTCAGGATGAAAATAGGTGAGGATCAATATATACACTAAATTACATACATTGGTGACTATTTAACATCTTGTGTCTGTCATGTATTTGCTTTATTTACTGTGAAAGCTAGAAAGAAAAATGATCATAAAATATTTAAGAGTCAATGTAAATGGAAAAAATGCTTTCCCAAGGTAATGGACTCCTCCAGCTATTAGGCAATGAAGCAAAGTAGAAACATTTATTTTCCAGGCAGAAGGCAGTGCCTCTGAGATAAATTTCTATGATAATGAACATAAGGCAGACATTCAGTGTAATGAATCCAGAGGTATCTGGTTTTACCCAGAGAGCTCTGAAGGAGCAGGGATGGCTGCTCTGCACAGCCTGGCTGTGGTGCCCAAGCCCCGTTTCCCACACCGGTCCTGCCAGGGCTCCGTGTGCTCAGTGTCCATCTCCAGCAGCGTGTTGGCTCCTGCAGGCTGGTGCTGGCTGGGAACATATGTTTCCTTTCTGACAGAAGGGATGTTTGTAGCATGAGGGACAGGCTCTGGCAGAATGCTTTTTACTGCACAAATGTCTTTTATTTGCTTCCTGTGAATGAAAACCTTTGCAAGGGAAGAAACTCTAGCCCTCTTTCTCAATGATTTTTGTAGGTGACATTGCTTTCCCCCCAGTTTTTTCTTTTATGCAACTGCTGCCCACCTGCCCATTTTCTTCAGAACAGTATTTCCTCTCAACCTTCCAAACACCCCTTCAGACAGACTTTTAACCTCTCTTCCTTGTGCATCTCCTGTGCTTTACTCTGGGCACAATCAGCACTTTGTTTTCCTGCTGACTTCTTACAGTTTAATTCTCAATACCTTGCAGTCGCAAATTTAATGTATATTTGATGGTACAAAGCATTTGAAAAATTCCCTGACTTCCCCACCTTTCTTAGCATGTCCTCTTTTTTTAATATTTGTTCAACATTTTAACTTTACTTTTATGAATTATCATATTTAAATATCATCTTTGCCTAGGTTTTGATTTTTTTAAACATCTGAACATGCATTTCTTCGTCACATTAAAAAATATTTGCTTTTGCCTTAGTAGTAATTCCTTTCTAATCCTTTGGGCAAACAGTCACTAGCCTGAAAATGTAAATTGATATATGCATTTTTGATTTTTAAAATAAATATTTCATTGGGATATTGTCACTAGAATGCATTAGAAGTCAAATAAATAAGGAAATGCAACCTGGTGATACTTTTAAAAATATGCAGGATAAACTTCAGAAAATCAGAATTCAATAAAAGTTTTTGTCACTTTGAGCACTAGCTCAGATCAGGCTGGGCAGATCAGGCTCAACTTGTCAAAACTTCCCCTTGTGATTTGAAGCATATGTACCTGATGCTTGGACTGTTTGATCTTAGAATGTCACTGAGGCTGTTTGTGCCGGGTCATATCACTTCAAACAAAGTATTTATACTCTTCTCCCTCCTTTCCTCTTATCTAATAGGTGGATTTCTCTGCTAGTGCCTAATGTAAAAACCATTAAACACAATTTTTTCTTTTATCTTAAATCACTGCTTTCCTAAATTGATACTATTATCTACTTTAAAAAATGGATATTGTAGATACATATATAATAATAGTAGTTATAAACACTGCTAGACTTCCCCAACTGTTAACATTAACTGTGCTGTTAACATTTAACATTTTCATTACCATTGCTCTGTTTTATGGGCAGAGTAAATAAATACAGAAATATCTGGGGACTCTCCCTATGTCTGTGTTCCACTTCTGTGTTTGATAAATATCACTCAAGTTACGTTAAAATGTTTCATGACAATAATAGGACTCAGGCATCACCTTAGGCAACTTCAGGAGTCAACTTTTCAGTATTTTGTAGTGAGATTTGTTTGATTCAATCTTTTTGGCAATGTGAAGATTTAATAGTATGGACATGGCAGATGTAGGTACCTGACCTGGCTCTGCCCACCCCAGGGTCAGATCTTGGAGCAGGGATGTAGCAGGGATGCAGAAAGAGCTGGATACAAGCCAGGCAGTGACTTGAAGAAGTGTGTGGTAGCTGTGGTGAGGTGAGTCTGTGCTATTTGCAGGTACTGGATGGGAAATCTGTTCAGCACTCCTGGTCATGGCATGTGTTTACCACCTCAGGTCTCAGTGGGGGGACAGTGCTGTTTGGTGAATTGCATTTGGTGCAGGCACAGAAACATGCAGAGGGGTTAAACCAAGACAATGATATCCCCATCTAGCTGAGGGCAATAAAAACAGTGCAGAAAAGTGAATGTTCTGGAAAACGACTGCAATCTGTTATAAGGCATGTTGCAATGGTAAAGTGCATGTTATATTTTCCTTAAAAAGTGGGAATGTACATGTGGTTGTCTAATTTGGACTTTTAATTTAAATTTGAACCTGTGTTTTTCATACTTTCCCCCCTCTCATAATTTATGACTCATCCCTTTTAAATACAGTAATTTGTCCTTAGCCCTAGATGATACCAACTTTCTTGACTGGCTGGAAATCAGAACTATAATAAATCAAATATTTTTTTAGATTATGATTTATATCTGTATAACAGAGAACCCAGTGAGTTGAAGATCATCACACAAATAAGTAGAAAGAGAAGGTCTCCATACACATGCTATCTTCATTTAAGAAAAGGAAACCTAAACTACACTAGAGGTCACTGCAGGTGAACCTTAGAAATTCTGAACTTCTGAAATCGTTTATAGGAAGCTCAGGAAAGCAAATGTAGACTGCTGTAGTCACCCTTACCTGTTATTTCAAATTTCCCCCAGTTTAGGTAGGGGAAAAAAAAGGGAAAAATCAGTTCAGCTCTTGTAGACATATTATTGTCTGACAATATTTCAAAAGCTGTGCAGGCTGCTGATATCTACATGAGGGAGAGCAAAATTTCAAACCACTCATTGTAGTCCCAGGATAGAACTTCCTTCCCTGAGGGGACACAAAGGATAGCCAGCAAAGGACCCCCCCCAGATGACTGAATAAACACTGCTCTGCAGTTCCTCACAACTATAGGCCTTTTGTTTTGTATTACTATGGTCATGCTCATTATGTCCATGGTGCCCAGGAGGCCTAAGCAAGGGTGAAAATCCTATTCTATATCTCTAAACAGCTACTTGGAAAGACAACTCCAGTTCAGAGAACTTACTGAGAAGAGATTGTGTTGATGAGTAAGGTTGTTTTCAATAGTGATGGGTAAACATACTCAAATATACCCTCACAAATAGACTACTATTCAACTCAAAAATATGTTTTCCAGGTAAAGAAACATGTATATTCATAACAATATTGGGAGCCATAAGTGTCTTTCTCCTGCTTCTGAAATCAACTCTATGTACATGGAAATGGAAAACAACAGCTGGGAGGGAGGGAATTAGGAGTACAAATGAACACCAGACCCAGCTGTAGATTTGCATTCTTTGACATCTGGTGCTGAGTAGACACTAGGGAATTCTGTGACAACATGAGATTTTTTGCATCTGTCAGCTAAATCTAGCAATTCTCTTTGGGACAATTGCATGGATGAAGTTGATCTCAGAGAGCTGTTTTAAGCCAGAATAAAACAAAAGAAGAGGACTATATCTGATTTGGACCCTCAATTCACAGAGCTGGCAGGTTGCATGAATTGGAATTACACATCTGTTCTGCAAGAATTTGCAAGACAGCTTCCATAAAATACCAACGTGTTTGATTTCAGGGGTGCTGCGACTTGAGGCCACTAAAGCCTTTCAGTGAATAATGCCAGGAGTTAAGAGTGTGTGTATATGTGTGTGTGTGTGTGTGTGTGCACATGTATGTGGGTAATTCAATTAAAAGGCGAAGACCTATGCAGTTTAAAAAATGGACTTTCAACACTTCTTTGAAGATTATTGGAAAATCATACTAAATCCAGATACTCAAGTAAAAGAAGGGTTGTGACCATATGAAGTAATCCCCTGATCTGAAGTAATCCTGCCCTTACCTTTGTACTTTTACCTCATTCCAGTACAATTGACCCTTTTATTTTGTTTGAGATGAGACAAATCTTGTGCCTTATGCCAGTTTGTGGTTTACATGCAAACAAAGGAGCCAGAGTTTGAGCACCAAAGACATTTCACGTCATTATACATCGTAAATCCTCATGTGCTCGCTTTATCATTGACATTATATAGTGTTTCACACTACACATTGTAAAACATCACTGCCAAATGAAATCAGATCACTAATTCATGGAATCTTACTTTCATCTGTGCCTCACAGTAATTGCCAATCTTAAGAAGGGAGCTACTTAATTTAACAGGATTCTTCTTTGTATGCCACCAGGATAAACACACACCTTGTATGAAAGCATTTAACCTCTCTTCCTCACAACTCTGGATAACCAGGGGTGGGTGTAGACAGGCCAGGTGCTGTGAAGTCTGTGGCTGTGGCCTTTCCACCTCAGACATCTGAGAGCACATCTGCAGCTGTGCTAATGAAAGTGCCCTTTCTCGATGAACTCATGCTTCACAGTTCCTGCCATGGTATCTTGCCTAATCTGGGATGATGTAAAAACGAGCTACAGTGCAGAAGATGAAATAAGTCTCCTTCCTTCCTCATCTTCCTCTCAGACAGGCTACGTGAATTGCTTTTGTTTTGGGATGACCCTTGTTCCAAGTGATTTCTGCACTGAAAGGAAAACAAAGATCTTTTTACAGCCGCTGCTTGTAGCTCATGTGTGTGGACTCTTCAAATAGAAATCAACAGGACCATTTCTATGCTGTTGTCTAGTCCCCATTATCTACACACACTAATCAAATTTAAGCCATTTTCAGATACAGTCATTGAACAAATTATTGTGTTAGAATGTTGTTCTGTTAATGACAAGTGTCATTGTGCTATTGCCATGTATATATGAAGAAATATTCTGAACTGCTTTGGCTCCCAGTTGTCTCTTTTCAAAGTAATCTTTGTGCTACACATGGGGTGGAAAATGCTTCTATAATACAGCCCCTTGACTCCTTTAATTACAGCTTATTACCCTGTGAAGGAAAAAGAGCAACTAAATACCATATTAATGACAGCTATAAATGTAGATATTACCTTATCAATGCTGTAATGGAGTCTGGTATGCTGAATAAAAGTCCACAATTTTCTAAAAATATACTGCTATGAAAGAGACACAGGTGGGAGATTACCAGGAGAAAATAGGCTGCGCTGACAATTTGTAGCTGACAAATTTTAAAACCCAATTTCTGTGAAATTCTCAGTCGGTTATAAATCAGGCATGAGAGAAACTTTGCTCCCTTGAGACAACTGCCAAGTTTTTGCTCTAGATATAGATGCAGTTCCTTAAAAACAGAATGTATTTACAGCCTGTAAGATACCTGCTATTTTTAATAATGATCAACAAGCTAACAAATATTTTTTGTTTATATTAAAAAGTGATGGCATGTCTGTGGTTTCTTGTGTGTCCGTGCATGTGAATGTAACCCTTGTACGTACTATGCAACCTGTGGGGGCCACAATAGGTGGTATTCAAGTCATGTAATTAATTTAAAGTCCAGGCCACCCAAAGGCTGAAGTCCTAGGGCGTGCACACATCAACCTTTCTAAAACTGGATCACTAGTTTACAACACTGACACGCCTAAGCAAGGGACTGACATTAACCTCGTGATAGCTTTAAATCATTCCAGGCAGTCTGTTTTGAATTTCCAAATGTGCCGTACTGTTCTAATGAGTTAATTCGTTTGGTATCCATTTCCTCCTGTCAGCTGCTTTTGGAAAATAAATTGTGCATTGTTATTTTAGCCTTGTCTATCCTATTAATGGTTTAGGAAATGCAGCTGAAGATTATCTGGAGTTTTCTGTGGCAGAGGTTGACCTGTGACAATGTAATGATCAATCACATCTTGAAGGAGTCAGAAACTGCAAAATCATTATTCATTTTATTTTCTGTCTGCTGTGTAGTTTTTTTAAAAAAAATGTTTTCCACCATTTGTGCAGAGGGGTAAAAACAAAAGTGTTGTCCAGAATTTTTGACAAACATCCATTTCAATGTTTAAATGTCATCCACCCAATGAGGGTGGATATAGCAATATACTATAAATTTCACATTTTCCAGCAGTACATTAGAAGTCTTCTCTGTTGGTTCCTTGTTAGGTGTTAGTGATTGTATTGGCAATACCTGGATGGTTTCCCGTGTTTCATGGTGCTGTGTTAGGCTAGGTGTGGGTGGGGATGGATGTAGTGCTCCCACTCCACAGCATCTGACAGCACCAGACTCACAAAAAAGCATTGTCCAGAAAGACCCCAGTGCTCCCCAAATGCTCATCTCCTTCAGCTCCACTGTGCAGCCTTCACCTGTTAAATCCTGTCCTCTGCTTCCCAACATATGCTAAAGCTGGCAATACTTGTATCCTCTAATTCATTCTGGTGAGAAGCACTGCTTTTAACTGGTTCTGCCTGAGTTTAGAAAACAAAGCTACCTAGGGTGTCTCTGATTCCTGTTGAAGAGCTGGAAAAACTTCCACAAGAGACAATTCCTGTCTATTAATCTATTGGTTGGCAACAGCACCCTTCCCTGGTCTTTCCAATCCTGCCACCACTTCTAAAACCAGATTTTCTTTACACATCTTCCTCAGTTTCCTAGCAAGCATTTCAAGTCTGCTATTCTATGATTATTCCAGCAACTAATTTTTAGAACTGCCTGGATATCTTTGCTCCCTGGTGTTCTGGCTGTGTTGCCCATGTCAGCTTTTTGCACTGCACTGTGCAAACTCCACCGTGGCACACAGCACAGTGTTACTTGTGCCCACACTCTCCCTTCTCTTCAACTACAATTAGATCATCTCAAAATATCTGTTCTGCTCAGAGGCTCTAGATCTGATGTGAGGGTTCATAGATTAATTTAGCACAACTAGTTTACCTTGGGATTTAAACAAGCTACTATTTTAACAGCCCTGAATCTTTTCAGCTGTCCCTGTGCTGAAGTCCTATGCTTCCCACAGGATCTGTGGGAATAAAATGTGTATAAAAAGAAAAAAGAAGCACAAAATTCTTAGCCTTTCAGCCCTTCATTTCCCTGTGACTTTCAGACAGTTCTGACTTGCACACTGGAGAGACTCAGAGTTATTTTTTTATGAGAAACAGATTGAATGTGCAGGTTTTCATTGATCTCAGTGCAAGTGAAGTTCACCTCTCTGAAGAATCCCAAAGAGTCTAACACATGGTGCCAGGAATAGTCAGGACCTTGCACTTGAGTCTGTTTTCTCCAGCACTTCCCCTCTTCTCAGCAGGTGGTGGAAAGACTTCTTTATTTTCCCTCATTATGCTTTTCATTGTTGCAAATGGCTTTGACCACTTTAGCCTCACTTTAACTTCAGCCACCGAAGCGGAGCCCTGAGTTGCCCTTTAATCCTCAACTGAGAGCTGAGTGGGAGCAGAAGCTGCTTACACAGTATGAGGAAATCCATTCTCTGAGAAGGAATTCTCTACAGCCTCACGTGGCATTGCCTGAGCACAACCCTCACCAGCACTGATGTGATGCACAAATCTGAGCTGGGCCAAACAACTTGCACCCCGTGCGAATCTAAATTTCCATTTTCTCAGAGTGTTCCAGAGTGAGCATAAAAACCCCCTCCCCTGGAAGTGCTGGTGACTCTTGGATGGCTCTGTGGACCTTGTGTGGCCTGCATGTTCCTGTTTTTTTTACTGGTAGGTAGCTCATACTTCCCCTGGTGTTGAAGAGCTGCAGCTGTGCAACTGCACATCTGCATGATACTCCAGGGAGAAATGGACCACAGTTTGATGTTCATAAATAGCCTCTCGAATCCAGCATCTGTGAAAGAAAATGCTGTCAATACTTCTATTTCAATTTTATCCTTATTTTTACGTGTGTACAACAATAATAAAAAAATGTCCTGTGTTCTCTGTAACAAAACTTGGTGAAGTCCCAGGGGAATCTGTGCAATTGCATCAAATATGCCAGCAGAGAATTTGGCCCATGAAGGGAAAAGAAGTCTCAGTAATGTTATACTCTCAACACGAATATTTACTTTTCTTATTCCCAGTACCAAAAGATAATTTTCTCTATTCAGAACTCCGATTGCAATTTTTGTTATCAAGAATATAGCTTTTAAATAGAAAAATAAAGAGTAAACTATGATAATTTACAATAACGATATTACTTTAGCCTTAATTTTCAAGTGAAAACATTACCAAACTAAATTTCAGATAGTATTTTATTATGTGCAAACCACTGTTGATATAATAACTTCTATTTTAGGTTGCTAACAAAGGAAAGAACAATGTGACCCATTTAAAAACTGGCTCACAGAAAAACATTAGCAAGTCATTTATCATTTCTATTTCGTTTTGGTGATAAGCACCTTTGAAAGAAACATTTCTTTGCTACAAAACTAACAGTAGCATAGGATACATTTGACCAGAACACATGTGCTTTGCAATGGTACTGAGAAATAGACTTTCTGTTCGTTGCCAATTGTTTGGAAAAGAAGTAAAAAAAGGGAAAATTCTCACCTTTGCATTCTTCAGCAGAGGGAGCCTGATTTTTGAAATCTCTGATTAAGAGGGAAATCACACTCTCACAGCTGGAATGCTGCAATGGCTGGATACAGCTAGACAAAAGCAATCCAAGAGGCCTCCAAAGTGCATTGAAGGATGATAATACAAAAATAATGTTACAAAATTCCTGATTAATAATGATAGTAATAATAAATAATAATAATGATTTCTGATACAGGTGACTGAGGAGGTGAAGAGAGGAGATGCTCTGCAGGATCTGATTTTCACAAATGAAGATGAGCTTGTTGGGAATCACAGAATCACAGAATCTCTTGGTTGGAAGAGACCTTCAAGATCATCGAGTCCAACCCAGCCCTAACACCTCAACTAAACCATGGTAGCAAGTGCCACATACAATTTTTTTTTAAACACACCCAGGGATGGTGACTCCACCATCTTCCTGGGCAGACCATTCCAGTACTTTATTATTCTTTCAGAAAAAACTTTTTCCTGATATCCAACGTATATCTCCCTTGTCCCAGCTTGAGACTGTGTCCTCTCGTTCTGTCAGTTCCTGGAGAAAGAGACCAACCCTCACCTGACTACAGCCACCTTTCAGGAAGTTATGGGGAGTGATAAGGGTCACCCCTGAGTCTCCTTTTCTCCAGGCTAAACACCCCCAGCTCCCTCAGTCGTTCCTCACAGGGTTTGTGTTCCAAGCCCCTCTCCAGCTTCGTTGCCCCCTCTGGATGCGCTCAAGCATCTCAATGTCCTTCCTAAACTGAGGGGCCAGAGCTGGACACAGCACTCAATGTCCATCCTAAGCTGAGGGACCCAGAGCTGGACACAGCACTCAATGTCCATCCTAAGCTGAGGGACCCAGAGCTGGACACAGCACTCAACGTCCATCCTAAACTGAGGGGACAGAGCTGGACACAGCACTCAAGGTGTGGCCTCACCAGTACCAGGTACAGGGGAAGAATGACCTCCCTGCTCCTGCTGGCCACACCATTCCTGATCCAGGCCAAGATGCCATTGGCCTTCTTGGCCACCAGGGCACACTGCTGGCTCCTGCTCAGCTGCTGTCACCAGAACCCCCAGGTCCCTTTCTGCCTGGGCACTGTCCAGCCACACCATCCCCAGTCTATAGTATTGCAGGGGGTTACTGTGGCCAAAGTGCAGGACTCAGCACCTGGACTTATTAAACTGCATCTTATGGGACTTTGCCCATCCATCCAACCATTCCAGGTCTCTCTGCAGAACCCTTCTATCTTCCATCAGATTGACACACGCTCCCAGCTTAGTGCCAGCTGCAAATTTTCTAATGAAAGATTCAATACCCTCACCCACTTCATCAATAAAAATATTGAACAGAGCTGGCCCCAGCAGAGATTCCTGAGTGTGAATGCCAGGAGCAGGTGGAACTCAGGATCCTGAGAGAAGACAGTGATTTAACAACCTTGGACATCATGAAAGCAAACAATGGGTCCTGCTGGAAAAAATCCCATGCAACACCCTCTTGCAGAAGAAAGGAGCTCACGATGGCTGATTTTCAAGGATCACTTCTTCCAGACTCAAGAGTTGTCAATCCCCACCTGCAGGAAGTAAAACAAAGGTGGGAGGAGGCCTGTGCGGATGAACAGTAAGCTGAAAGCTAAAAAAGAAACATTCAAGAGGTGGAAGTAGAGTTAGGTGATATGGGAGAAATATAGCGACCAAGCATGCAGGGGTCAGGTTAGTAAAGTCAAAGCCCACTTGGAGTTGAGTTTAGCTGGAGATGTGAAGGGCAAAAAGGGAGGTTTCTACAGGTACATCAGCAGCAAAAGGCAGACTGGGCAAAATGTTGGCCATCTACTGAACAGGGCAGGCAATCTGGTGACAAAGGACACAGAAAAGATCAGTGTACTCAGTGCTCTTTTCTCATTGGTCTCTGTGGGTAAAACCAACCTTCAGGGATCTCAGGGATCTCCATGTGTTCCTAAGAGACATGGAAACATCTGGAATAAGCAAGAATTGCCCTTGTTGAAGAAGGACCAGATTAGGGGACATTTACACAGCTAGAATGAACACAAGTCAATGTGATGGGATGCAACAACAAGTGCTGAGGGAGATAATGTCACTGCAAGACCTTTCTTGAAATGCCATCAGGAAAGGCTCCTGAGGGCTAGAGGAAGCCAGTGTCACTCCTTTTTTAAGAAGAAACTACAGATCAGTTGGAGCAGTGTATGTTGTTATCTTGAGTTTAGCAGCAAGGTTTTTGACACTAGCGGCTGTAACATCCTTCCCGGTAAATCAGTGATATACAGACCAGATAACAGGACTGAGCTGGACTGAAAATTGCCTGAACTGCTGGGCTGAAAGGACTGTGATCAGCCACACAAGTTCACCTGGAGGCCACTCACCAGAGGTGTATATGGGAGATTGATATTGTGAAAGTTTTTAACATCTTCATAAGATAGCTGGACAGTGGGACAGAGTGCTTCCTCAGCAAGTTTACAGGTTATAGGAGACTAGAACAAGTAGCTGCTGTACCAGGTGTTTGTGACTGGAGAAACATGCTGACAAAAACCTCTTGAAGGTCAAAAAGGAGAAATGCCAAGTCAAAGGAATCCATAGAATTGCAGGTACCCATAAAAGCTGTGGAGTTAACCAGCTGAAAAGCAGCTTTAATACAAAGGACCTTCTGGGTTATTTAGGAAGAGAGTTGCCAGCAGGTCAGGGGAGGTGATCCTGCCACTCTACTCAGTGCTGTGGAGTCTACACCTGGAGTTCTGGATCTTGTTCTGGGCTGTCCAAGACAAGAGAAATGTTGAGTTACTGGAGAGAGTCCAGTGCAGGTCCAAGAAAATATTTAAGGAACTGGAGTGTCTCCCCTAACAGGAAAGGCTGACATAGTGAGATAATTGGGATGATTGAGCCATGAGATAAGAAAGCTAAGGGGGATCTCATCAGTGTGAATAAATACCTGGAGGAGGTGATTGAAAAGGATGAAGTCAAGATCTTTTCAGGGGTGCCTAATGACAGGACAAGAGTCAATGGAGCAAATGAAACACAGGAAGTTCCACTGAAACGTAAGAAAAACAATAATTTCTGTGAGAATGGTTAAACACTGGCACAGGTTTTCCAGAGAGGTGGGGGATTCTCCATTCTTGGAGATATTCAAAGCCCAGTGAGATGTGGCCTTGAAAATCTGCTTTAAGGTGACCCTGATTTGAGCAGGGGATTTGGACTAGTTGGTTTCTAGAGGTACATTCCAACCTCAGCCATTCTGTGGAATTATACCTTATATAATAAATCAAAAAGTGTAGGCTCTGTAGGAAGCCCCATGTCACAGTCTGGATGCAATCACAGTCTTCTGCTGCTAATAAGTCCTGTTACAAGAAATTAATGTATAAACCTGCAGGGTGTAAGTGCATGTAGGATCCTGACACCTAGGGAGACAGCAGGGACCTTTTGGCACCTGATTCTGGGGTAGATGGGAGATGCTGTGCTGCTCCTCACCAGCTGCATTCCCTAGAGGCTGGGCTTTCCCATCCCCAGGCAGGGATCACAGTCAGCATAATGACCTTGGTCTGTCAGTCTGCTGGAGAGCAGGAGCGAGCTGCTGTGGGGAACAGCTGGCTCTGCTGGCATTGAGGCACCTGGGGAGCCCTTCTCTCAAGGAGAACCTGCAGCTGATTTTTTCCAGCCTACTTTCTAGACCTTTTGTACTGATCTCACAAAGCACAAAGGGAATAGAGCAGGCCTGGGAATATGTGTGAAAAAATATCTCCCCCAGCTTTTTGCATACTGAAGAGAAGGAGTATATAACAGCATGACTTTTGTACCAGTTCCGTAGAGGGAAAACCACTTTGGAAAGCAGATTTTTCATTGTATAGGAAAACTAATTTTCTCCACAGGTTTGAATTAGACAAAGTCATTTGATTTTCTCTCCAAGTTCCTATTATTGTTATGACTATTATCAGCAATGAACTGTTTTGAACACCAAGCATAAGAAGAAAGCTATACTTTTTTTTTCACATCATCCTTTTACTAGTAAATTTTGGCCTAGACCACTTACTCTGTTTAGGATTAATGCATTCATGAGTCTTATTTTCAGTAGCTATGAAGAAAAGGACATTTTAAAGCAAATTGAGGTAGGTGATACCTTCCCTAATGCATTTTTAATGTATGAGATATTGTAAGGACCAGAAAAGCATTCTCTGCTCTGCAATACAATTTGACAACTAAGAAAAAAAAAAACCCACATAAAAAACCAATCTTACAAAAAAGAAAGTAAGATAAAAACAAGAAAACAGAACATATGGGAGAGCGATACACCCATGCTATTAGTATTCAGTTAGCTAATTTTATTGGGATTTCCAGCATATGAAAGGTGAACATGATAACTGGTGGGGCTATGAAGATGTTGTGATATTAATAAGAATGTAATTCCATAAGAAATTGTCTTGTGATTTATATCTAATAATATTACTGAAATGAGGCTAATGAAGGCAATCAATCCCATATAATACATTTTTGTAAATCTGATTCTCAAAGCATTTCTCATAGAAAGAGGATAGATTTGTCTTCTGCCAGCAATCCCTGCTGACATGAGAACTCCCAGTGAAATCAATTGACAAGCAGACAGGGGAGTAAATAAATCTCTGTGGATGCACTTCTGCTCTGCCTTGCTCCTGTAGCTCCTCTCTCATGACAATGTCCTCAGAGTCACATTTTCTGTAAGAAAACTGCTCCAGTGCATCTGGAGAGCAGTCTCAGACCTTACTGCTCTACTAATGAACTCTGTCTGCTATGAAAATTGCCTTTGCTCTTGCTGACTTGGGTACAGATCACAAAGCCCTTTGCTGTGCTGTACCAGTCTCTCCAGACCTTTGGGTATTAATGCAATTAGCTGGTCTACACTGCACCCCATGCTGCTTGGTTTCACTGATATTACACTAAAGCTTCATTGTATTTATCCATTCTGTATTTACCCATTGCAGATTGCAGTGCATGTTTTCCCACCACAGCATCCCTTTCTCTAAGCAACTGAAATCAGCTTCAGTTAGATTTAGTAGATCCCTGAAAACATACAGACAGACACTTATTTCCCTCTTTGTCCCCTTCCTTGCCTGTTTCATTACCCATTTTCCCTGGAAAGGACAATGTGGTTTATAATATATATCTTTATAGCCTCTGGAAGAACACCGATTTCTTCAGAGAAATGTCATGGGATATATTTAAAACCAGAAATTTTAGGAATCTGGCACTACTTTGTTTTGCTGGAAGTATGGACTCACTGTCCTTCTTATGAGGGGATATCTACAATGAAATTACAAATCTTGTGAATAATTTTGTGGATGTTAAAGTATGACCTCTGCTCTGGGTAGACTGTGAAGAGAAGCTTCCACATGCATTTATCTCCTTATGCCCAACGCCTTCCTCTTCAGGATTCTGGAAATGGACATTCTGGCAGAGGTTTCTATCTCTGTCACCATGCTTATTTAAGGCAATAGCAATAATCTTTTTGATGCCTATGGAGCAGGATAAAATCTTGTGTGAACAGCCAGCACCCACACCTTTCCTCATCTCAAGAACCTTGCTGACATCTGAATTAACACCTTACATATCCACCTTACTCAAATACTTAAGTAAGCACAGATATGTGACGGCAAGGAGGTATAATGGTGAAGAAAAGGATGTGAATATAAGGTTGGATTAAAGGTGTAGGGCTATAGACAAGATCATACCACCTATTTTTCTGTGCAATTTTTTTCTATATCTCAGTCCAAGGAGCTGTTGAGGCAAGCAGTGTGGAGCACAGGAGATCAGGGGCAAAACTATATTTGAACCATCAGGTTCTTGGAAAAACTGCAGTCTTATCTGAGCTTGGCGAGGAGAACCTGAGAAATTACACGGACTGGAGAAACACCAGTGACACGGCAAACAAGAGAATGGCTACTGGTTTCAAAAGAAAAACAGTTGATTGTATTTTGTCAGAAAAGGAAAGATTTTAGTCCTGACTGTTTTTTTATGTTTGAGGTTACTCATGGAAACCACTTAGCACAGAGCAGATTAGATCCTGGCACTGTTGTGCTGTCATCACTATAAATTCATTAATGTTTCACTGAACTGTTCTAATGCCATTAGACTGCCCCATGTCACATGTGTTGTGTCTATGAATGCTCTCTTTGTCTCCCTGCATAGCAAGGAAGGTGAAAGGCACTGGAATTGAACTGATTCTTCAAGCTGAGAATCTTTGCAATCATAAAGAAAGTAAGTCGCTTCAGCTTAATATTCATTGCCTCCTTTCTCATTTAAAAAGAGATGTCAGCACAAGGAGGACGCAGGTGCAGAGTGTCTCTTTCAGCTGCTTTTGAAGGAAAGCAGGAAGTGAATAAGTCACAGGGAGCTGTGCTGTTTGGATCTTTAGAAAGCATTTACAACTTCTAGATACATTCCTGCTAATGAGGGTGTGAGTTGCCAGCTCTTTGGAAGTTAGAGCATGCACTGTTGCACTCTCATCAGTTCTGATGGATGCAGTGTGTATGGGAATATAATTTAAACATGAGGATATGAGGAATGATTTATTAAGTTACCACAGAAAGTACTTAAGAAAAAAATGTCTAATACTAGAAAAAATGTCTGGCATGGTTGAATACTATATAAACTACAAAATCTGCTATAAACTTAAAACTCCCAAATGGATGCTCTCCCTACACTGCAGCACTGTCTGAAACTGCAATAAATACCCTGAATAGTAGCTGTAAAATATTACAGTTTACAACAGCCAGACTCCTGAACCTAATGAAGGCCTCAAACTGATTGTTGCCAATCGAATTACTGCTGTTACAGCCAGCAGCAATGTTATCTGAGAGCATGCTATGTTTGGGTGCGTGGTGAGAATCTGACTACTGCCATTTTTCCCCTTGGGCAATCCAATTGCCACACAAAATAGTGTCCTTTTTCAATGAGGGGGAGATTAGACACAATATGATCCATGGAGACTACAAGATGCCAGACTGAGTGAGGTGAGCAGGAAAGAATAAACAGCGCTATAGCCTCTCTCTCCTCTCTTTCCACATCTATCAAGTTTGATGTGGGTGGAAACACGCTATTCTTTGTAAAGAGCTGGCACAATTTGCCCTCATTAGCAAAGCGTGCCCACTTCTTTTTTGCCACTCTTGCTGTACCTCATTTGAAACACCACACTGCAGGGATTTTGCAGCGTCTGGGATTTTAACTATGAAAAGAAGTTTACAAGAAAAACGCCTGCAGCTTCCTGAGCTTGATGCACTGCATTGTCTGGCATGGATTTCACTTTCCCCATGACACTGAAAAAGCACTGCCACAGAACAACTTGCTTTGATGCTCTATGCTAACAAAGAAGTTCTCTGATAAACAAGCTTTTAATCCTGTATTTCCACACTTTTACTAAGCAAATCACAACTTGACAAAGCTGTGTGTCAATAACAGTGCCAAAAGTTCAGCCCTGAACAGAGATGGTAAAAGAGGGTAGGAGAGAAAGTGCTCACAGGAAGCACACAGAAGAATTGTACTTTAGAAGCTTTGTCAGTGCTTTGATTTAGTGCCACCAGTCCTACTGCAGCAGGCCTTCTACTAAGTGCTAGTGTAGACAGTCCAGGAAAACTCCCAAGAAGCTATAAATGATGCTAGCGGCCTGAAAAGTATCTTCTGCCTCCCTGAATTCTTAGGAGGGATCTGCCAAAGCAAAAAACGTGCCTGGACTCACGAGGAGCCTGCCCTTTCATGTGATAAGGTCTCTGTGGAAAGAACTGCAGTGTAATCAAAGTACATAAGTAGCCAAATCTCAGCATCAGATTTTCAGGAAAAAGCCCTGCTGGCCCCTTCCATGTGACACCAGTCCATGTGTGTCACAGGGCACAGCTGGTGAAGAGCCATCTTCTGCATGAAGGGAATACCCAGCACTAAAATGAATGCTAACACACCCAAGACAGAGCTTTTCCAGTGCCAAAATTAGCAGTTTGGGAAGCAGCACAGGCTTACCTGAAAGTTGTCTTGTTGCCTGGAATCTTCACGATATCCTGCAGTATTGCACTGTCTCCTGGTGCTACTCCTTGGTTCTTTTTTCAGATGAAGAGAGGCTGAGCTTATCTGCTCTGCTGATGCAGATACAACAAAGCACAGTATGCTACGAACTAACTCCCTTCCTGTGGAACAAACATTAGGAAGCAGCTGAAGAGACATTCAAGACTCCCTTGTTTCAATGTAAACCAGAAAATGCCTGTTTTCAGATTCTTAAACAGGAGAGTGCAGACTGTGTAACACAAAATCTAATCACAAGAATAAAATGCCTGATATCAAACTCTTCTTTTTACTGAAGAAATCTTCTCTGATGCTTTCCCCCCTGCTCTTTTTACATAAAACTGAAATACACAGATGCATTGTAGGACATTGATAAAGTATTTGAGCCACTGCATGGCTCTAAATTACTGCACAGAAATCTGGAGGATTTTTGGAAAATATTTCTTATTCAGTGTGGGAAACTATTTTTATTTTTAATGGTAGCTGTTTGAAATTGTTCGGTTGTTTGGAAAGTTACCAATTCCTTTTCATTTCTGAATATGAACATTTCTGTGTCTGTGCAAGCTCTCAATTTTTGTGGTTCTTTTTGTGGCTGTGGTTCTTTTTACCACACATCTAATCTGAGCCAAGTACTACATAGTTTTTGATGATATTATCACCCTAGGAGAATAATAATTCAGGAAGTCAGTGTTCAATGTTTCTATACAGAACATTTTAATGAGAACAAAATCAGTTGCTTTTTCCTAGTTAGCTACATGACATGTGATTAATGATTGGTAAAATGTAAATCTGAATGGAAATAATTCCTCTTCCAAGGTTCCAGTTGATCAGTTTTGAATTGTCAGACTGAGGATGTGAGCTAAGAGCCTCTCTAGCAGAATTACAGTGACACATTGCCTGTCATTTACTGCCTGTCCCCCTTTTAAGTACTTGTTCCTTCATAATTATTATCTGCAGTTGGCCACTGGACTTTGAAACTGCAAACTGCTTTCCATATCTTTTGATTTCTGCTGTATATACATTGAAATCACACGGTTTGTTATCCATCTAAGATAACAAGCAGTATGACTTAAAAGGAAAAAGGTAGAAAAATGTCAATGAAAATAGGAAGCTCTTTAATGACTATAAAATGTGACACATGTCTGTAACCAAAAATAGAGCAATAGTACTTGGAATCTGGTGCTGATTCAGTGGTGAATT